>PVIU01001935.1:0-189678 GCA_004026605.1 Ondatra zibethicus | reverse complement strand
ACCTACTAGAACTCATGCTACATCCAAAAAGTGGGGAGATGGACTTAAAATGGCCAAGAAAGACCAAACATGCAATCCTAATGCATTTGGTTTCTCTTTCTGTTGTGTTTTTTTAAAAGAAGGGGTGACCCAGCAGCTTGCTGCAGCTTGCTGCAGGTCCCCAGACCACGCGGTCTCTGTGGCGGGCGGGCGGCCACGCCGCTAGTCTCCAGGTCCCCATATGGGCTGTGCGGCGGTACGGACGGACCAAAGAGAGCTGGGTAGGCGCACTATGCAGAGTTAAACATTTATTAGATGGGTGATGGAGGAAAAAGGAGAGAGAAGATAAAGAGATAGAGAGAGACAGGGAGATAGAGGGAAGGGGGGAGAGGGAAGAGAAGCAGCTGCTGTTCCCGTGAGAGCGGAAGAGGAAGAGAGGCAGAGAGTTAGGGTCAGAGGCTGGAAGCTGGGAGTGGGCGTGGCCAATAAGAGGCCAGATACTACACTTTCTACAAAAATATTTAGAAGAATCAAAGACTTTGATAGGTAAAATTTAATCTCTCTGCATTTTATCAGTAATGCTTGGGGTACTGACCAGATCAGCAGAAGGCTAGTCCAAGGAGTGCAAGAAGCATTTGGAGGCACCTTCCGGGTGGAGGCAGTAAGGGTGTGAACTAAATCTGCTTTTGATGGGATGGAGGTGAAATGTGGCTTCAGGGCTTCAGTGCAGTTGGACCAGGTTTACTCCTGAAATATTGTTTGCGAAGACAGTGTATGTCTTTGGCACTATGACAATTGAAATCTTAAGTTTTGATGTCCTCTTTTTGTAGCAGTTAAACCTGACTGCATGCTTATTTAAACTTATTTTTAAATTTAAATTTTAAGTTTAATAATAAGAGTCCCACTAAGTTGCATAGCTTAATCTTGAACTCCTAAGGCTTCAGCGATCCAGGCCAGCCTCAGGATTGAATTACAGATGCCTATCACCATGCCTGGATTTTACATTACAACTCTTAATTAGTGATTTCAACATATGAGACACGTGACAGTCTGTTTATGCTAGCTACTCTGAAATTTGTGAAGCTTTGGGGTCACTTTGGGGTCCCGCATCTTTGCTGTATATTGAACATTTTTAAAGGATCTTATTGAATCTCTGGGTTCTGTCCTTTTTCTTGGAAAAAGGCTGCCATTTTCCTTCAGGTAGCTCTAAGACATATCTACTTGTCTTAAATGTGGTCCTGTAGCTCATTGTGGGTTTCTGTGGAAAATCAAGAATGATAATCAAATGCCTCTAAATTTCATGGATTGAATTCCAGCTCTGCCTCCAGAGGGGAAAAGATGCCAATCTCTCACTCTACCTTTTGTTGGTTTCTGTCTGGTGTTTGGATGCTAGGGGACAGTTGAGGGTTTGAGAAATAGTCGTTCTTTCCTGCAGAATTTGGAACCCCTTCTTTTGCCTTGGATTTTTCTTAAGTTCCAGTCACCTTCAGCCCTAGACTCTCTACATCTAAATCCTGAGCTCAACAAGCATGCTGCTTTCTCCTCGGGCCCTTTCTCATGTGCAAGTCTGAGTGACGGGAGCTGTTGCGTGGGAAGCCAGTGAGTTAGATCTATCCAGTGTGTTCCCTTCTCCTGGGCTTCTGTGCCTCCAGATGCCTCCCTGCATATGGCTGTTCTTTGGTCCTGAGTTTCTAACTGTGGTTAGGAGATTGGTGTTATGTAACCTCTTCTGATGTCACTGGATCTTCAAATTCAAATTTATTAATCCTGTTTGGTTTTGCATTTATGTTAATGAATAATAGTAGCCCATCTTTATACTTTCTTATGAATCCCTTGTTGAGTTTTAGCACCAGGTTTAATTTGGCTTTGTTAAATATGTGGGGAAGATCCTTGTCATCTTTTTTTTTTAATCCCTAGAAAAACTTAAGTTGAATTTTCTTTTTTGTTGTAGCATTTGGTTCAACAAATTTTAAAAGATTACTTTTATTTTATGTGTGTGTGATTTTCCTGAATATATCCATCTGTATGTACTCTGTGATTTGCCTGAATACATCCATCCGTATGTACTCTGTGTGTGCCTGTGGAGGTATGAAGAGTGTGAGATCCCGTGGAAGTGGAGGTGCAGACCGCTGTGAGTCACCTTGAGAGCTGATGATGATAGATCCCAGGTCCCCTGAGAGGAGTGTGTTGTCTTAACCACTAAATCTCTCTCTCCTGTCACCATATATTATGTTTTCATTATTTTTCCTTTAAATGTGGGGCTAGAATTTATTGAAAAAGGTGTTCAAGCCTGGATTTTTCCCTGTGGGGGAGGGAAATTGAAATCACAGATGTTTATTTAATAGTTATAAATTTATTTGGATTATCTGGTTTTAGGTAAAGTTTTCTTCTCCTTTTAAAGTTATATTTTGTTGGCCTAAAATTGTATGTTAGTGAGTTCTCTAGTATAATAAATACTCATGATAAAAGCAAAAAATAAAAAGACTTAGGTGGGTGAGATAGTTCAGTAGTGGATAAAATCATTTGCTGCTCATCCTGAAAAGCTGAGTTTCATCCTCAGGACCCACCCAATGGAAAGATAGAACCAGCTCCTACAGATTACCCTCTGGCATCCAGAGGGGCTCAGTGACAAGTACCCCATTCCCACAGAAATAAATAACTGCATGTGATTTCACAATTTTGGAGATTTAAAAGCTGACTATTTGGCACTGTTGCTTTGGGCTGTGGCAGCACATTATAGCTGAAGAACATGATGGGACAACATCATTTATGTTGTGGTCAGGAGACCTTCGTTTCAGGTCCCTTTCTATTACCTGTTCCACATTTCTGGTCAGCACCGCCTGGAGCACCAAGTCTTTTAACACATGGGCATTTTGAGTCATCCAGATCCAAATTGTAGTAAGTGAGTAGCCCGTCTTTTGATCATATGTTACAGATAAAAACCATACTGATGCCCCTTTCATTGTTGATTCTGGTTAATTCTTCCTTCCTTTAATAGCTTAGCAAGGGCTAGGTTGGTCTTTGCTTTGCTACATATCCTGGGCTGCCCTCAAGCTTGTATTAGCCTGCTCACCCTCCAGAGTTCTTGCATTATAGGCATGTACCACCACCCCTGTCTTGGCTAGGGTGTTAAACATCCCATTTGTTTTCAAAGGTGTATCACTTGACATTATCCTCTCTATTGTTTGAGTCTATTTTCTTCATACTCAGAGGCCTTATTTAAAAATCTCTCATTGTTCATTATTAAAGTTACAAGATTGTATACCAATAGACTGGATATAAACAGGAAAGTTTCACTAAGGAAAGACTGGTTTTCAGCAGCCAGTCAGCAGGGGTCCCAGAGGCACAGGATCCACTGGTACCAACTGGAGGAAAAGGTGAGCAACAGGTTTTCCAGCTGGAAAGCCCCAGGTTCTATAGGCCCTAGGCCATGGGGCATATCTGGGCCCCTCTACCCCTCATTGCAACCCTAGCAGCCAGTCAGCAGAGACCCCCTGGAGGCACAGGCTCTACCTGTACTGACTAGAGGAAGAATCAAAACTGTATCTATAATTACCCAAAACCCCAACAGGTCGAAGGCAGTGTAAGAATATATTCAACAATATAAACAGCAACATGGGACCACCAGAACCTAGTGGATCATCAGCAAGACCTGATGATCCCAATGCAGATGAAGCAGAAGAAAGCAACCTTAAAAATAACTTTATAAAGATGATAGAGGCCCTTAAAGAGGAAATAAAAATTCATTTAAAGAAGTGGAGGAAAAGACAAACAAAAAATTGGAAGAAATGAGAAAATCCCTTAAAGAAAACCAATCAAACAGCTGAAGGAAACAGTTCAAGTCTTAAAAATTGTAGTACAGGCAATAAAAAAAACCACAGACTGAGGGAATTTTGGAAATGGAAAATCTGGGTAAACAAACAGGAACTACATATGCAAACATGAACAATAGAATTTAAGAGATGGAGGGGGTAGTGGCGCACACCTTTAATCCCAGCACTTGGGAAGCAGAGGCAGGTGGATCTCTGTGAGTTTGAGGCCATCCTGGTCTATAGAGTGAGTGCCAAGACAGGCTCCAAAGCTGCACAAAAAACTCTGTCTCGAAAAGTCAAAGCTGGTGGGAGGGGGAAGAATCGAAGAAATGGAAGAGAGAAAATCAGGTGCTGAAGATACAATAGAGGAACCAGATTCATCGGTCAAAATAACCGTGAAATCTAACAAATTCTTAAAACAAAATATCCAGGAAATCTGGGACACCATGAAAAGCCCAAACCTAAGAGTAATAGGGATAGAAGGAGAAGAATATCAGCTCAAAGGCACAGAAAATATATTCAACAAAATCATAGAAGAAAACTTTCCCAACCTAAAGGGGGACATGCCTATGAAGGTACCAGAAGCTTACAGAACACCAAATAGACTGGACCCCCCACCAAGTCCTCTTGCCACATAATCAAAACACTAAACATGCAGAATAAAGAAAGAATATTAAGAGATGCAAAGGAAAAAGCCCAAATAACATATAAAGGCAGACCTATCAGAATAACACCCGACTTCTTAATGGAGACTCTGAAAGCTAGAAGGTACTAGAAAGATGTTCTACAGACACTAAAAGACCATGACTGCCAGCCCAGACCAATATACCCAGCAAAGCTTTCAATCACCCTAGACAAAGAAAGCAAGATATTTCATGAGAAAACCAGTTTTAAACAATACCTATCCACAAATTTAGCTCTACAGAAAGTACTAGAAGGAAAATTTGAACTCAAGGAAGTTAACTGCATCCACAAGAAACATGGGTAATAGATAATTTCACACCAGCAAACCCCAAAGAAGGGAAACACACTACTACCACCAACAGCAAAACCAAAATTAACAGGAATTAACAATCACAGGACATTAATATTCCTTAATATCAACGGACTCAAGTCACCTATAAAAAGAAACAGGCTAACAGAATAGATACAAAAACAGGATCCATCCTTTTGCTGCATACAAGAAACACACCTCAACCTCAAAGACAGACATTACCTCAGTGTAAAGAGTTGGGAGAAGATTTTCCAATCAATGGACATAAGAAACAAGCTCTTGTAGCTATCCTAATATCTAACAAAGTATATTTTAAACTAAAATTAATCAAAAGAAATGGAGAAGGACATTTCATATTCATCCCAGGCAAAATTCATCAAGATGAAGTCTTAATTCTGAACATCTATGCTTCAAATGCAAGGCACCCATATTTGTAAAAAAAATAAATAAATAAAGCTTAAACCACACATCAAACCCCACACATCAATACTGGGAGACTTTAATACCCCATTATTACCAATAGACAGGTCTGCCAGACAGAAACTTAATAAAGAAACAAGGGAACTAACAGATAATATGACTCAAATGGGCTGAACAGACATTTATAGAACATTCCACCCAAACACAAAAGAATATACCTTCTCAGCATCTCTTGGAACCTTCTCTAAAATTGACCACATACCCAGTAGCAAAGCAAATCTCAATAGATACAAAAAATTGGAATAATCCCTTTGTCTTATCGGATCACCATGGCTTAAAGTTAGAATACAACAACACAAATTGCAGAAAGTCTACAAACTCGTGGAAACTAAATAATGCTTATCTGAATCATCACTGGGTCAAGGAAGAAATAAAGAAAGAAATTAAATACTTCCTAGAATTCAACGAAAATGAAGGCACAACATACCCAAATTTATGGGACACTATGAAAGCAGTGCTATGAGGAAAGTTCATTGCACTAAATGTCTACATAAAGAACCTGGAGAAATCTCACACCTGAAAGCTATAGAACAAAAAAAAGCAGACTCACCCAGGAGGAGTAGGCAACAGGAAATAATCAAATTGAGGGCTGAAATCAATAAAAACAGAAACAAGGAGAACAATACAAAGAATCAATGAAACAAAGAGCTGGTTCTTTGAGAAAATCAACAAGATAGACAAATCCTTATTCAAACTAACCAAAAGGCAGAGAGAGAATATCCAATTTAATAAAATCAGAAATGAAAAGGGAGACATAACAACAGACACGGAAGAAATCCAGAGAATCAATAGGTCATACTTCAAAAACTTATACTCCACAAAATTGGAAAATCTAAAAGAAATGGACAATTTTCTGGATAGGCACCACATACCAAAATTAAATTAAATTAAATTAAATTAAGACTAGTCTGTAAGGCTGGCCAATGTGGCTGTTTTACTTTTCTGATCCTCAGATAAGCTTTACTTATTAAAATTCAAATGAAATGCCACTACATTTCCCCTTTTTCTAAATTAAAAAGAAGAATGTAGCTAATATAAGAAAAACTAAATATAATAACTATAGGCAATATATACAGGCAATAAATACATCAACACTGTCTAGTCACAAAAAAGTCTGTTGTATATCCTAGGCCTGGAGCCCAAAGATGGATGCCCCAGTGTTGCAGAGGAACTTTGGGTGACTGTCCAGGCAGCCAGCTGTTCCTGTCATTACTCACATTTTTTGGAAGTCACTTGCTGCACTTCCTACTTACTAGGTATTATTTCCTTCTTGGGTCTCTGAGGGAGTTGTAGACTAGGTAGTTATAGGTTTCCTTGTTTACTTGATGCAGAAATCAAGTAATGGTAGAAAGTAAATTAGGTACAAGACTTTGAACACACCAAGACAGGATAGTTATGGACTGTTTTCTCTGAATTTGTCAAATGTAAATGGACTAGACATTGTTGATGTATTTATTGCAGGTGGGGGAAAGAAGGGAAGGGATGGTGGATAACACCATGAGGGAATGGGCTGGTCGAGCTGGGGGAGGGATGGAGAGGGAGACCAATAAAAGAGACATCTTGATAGAGGGAGCCATTAGGTGATTAGGGAGAAACCTGGTGCTAGGGAAATTCCCAGGAATCCACAAGAATGACCCAAGATAAGACTCCTAGCAATATGGGAGAGGGTGCCTGAACCAGTCTTCTCCTGTAATCAGATTGGTGACTACATTAATTGTGATCATAGAACCTTCATCCAGTAACTGATGGAAGCAGATACAGAGATCCACAGCCAAGCACTGAGCGGAGCTCCTGAAGTCCAGTCAAAGACATGGAGGAGGGATTATATGAGCAAGAGGTGTTAAGATCAATATGGGGAAACCCATAGAGACAGCTGAGCTGAGCTAGTGGGAGCTCATAGACTATTGACTGACAGCTGTGGAGCCTGCATGGGACCAAACTAGGCCCTCTGAATGTAGGTAACAGTTATGTGTCTTGGTCTATTTGTGCAACCCTTGGTAGTGGGATCAGGATTTATCCCTGGTGCTTGAATTGGCTTTTTGGAGCCCATTCCCTATAATGGGTTACCTTGTTCAGCCTTGATGCAGTGGGGAGGGACATGGTCCCTGCCAATAGGCCAGATTTAATTGATTCCCCATGGGAGGATTTATCCTCTCTTAGAATGAATAGGGGATGGGAGAGGTGGAGGGGAAGTGGGAGCAAGGGAGGGAGGAGGAACTGTGGTTGGTATGTAAAATAAATTTAAAAATTAAAAAAAAAGAGGAAAGGTTGGTTTACTGTAATGTGATCTTTTACCAAAAATCGCTGCCAGTTAGTGACAACAGGATTTCTCTTTTACTTTCTTAAATCTAATTTTCTTGACAATTCAACCAATGCTTCCATTCTCTTGAGTAAGGTCGATCATGGTCACCTTAGGAAGCTTGTTAATAAACACAAACTGTGACACTGTTCCATTTTCTTCTTGGAGCACAGGTTTCTGCTGCATTGTGTTCCACAAATGGAATACAAAGAAGACAAAGGCTCCTGGTGGGCCTGCTGAGTCTTTCCTGTCCCTGCTGAGGCTTAACAATGACAATGGAACAAAGCAGTGGTGGCCCTGTGCTCTCAGACTTGCCTGGCTGCCCTAGCTCTTACGGGCTCTTCCTCCTTGGCTTGCAGCAGCCTCGTGATTCTGTTACCTCCACTGAACGTAATGGAAACAAGGGTGACATGCTCCAGTAAGTCCCACCTCAAGGTGATCCCCTTCTGGCCAGGCCTGTTCAGTCTGTTGGTGGAGGGATAAGACCAGTATGAAGAACATTGTCTGTAGCTTAGATGTTAACTCGGCCACTGTAGAGGGTTTGCCAGCATTGGCTCAATTCTGTGAATCATCCCTTGATTCTTTTTTTTTCTCGATTTATAGGATTGACTGTGAACAGACTGGACTTCCTTAAGGGCATTTTCTAGTGCATGCAACTTTCCATTTGTAGCCACAGGATGAAACAGTTTCTGAACACAAGGTCGTTCAGTCATGGTCTGATATATTCTAAAAGGGACAGAATGAAATCCATTTTCTTCTGGAGGATATTTTATTTGTTTCTGGTTGGTGTTAAAACTGGTCGCATCTGTCTGGTGTGCCAGCAGAGGTAATTCATAGAAGTGCTGAAGAGAGGGCATAGGACAGAGGATGGCTTTGTGACATTTAATAAGTGCCCCTGTTATTCATTTTGCAGTCCCTCCCAGAGCTGCCTGCTGTCTTTCTTCTATATTTTCTTGGTTACTTGACTTTTATGCTTTACAGACTCAACTCCTTTCATACATGGCATAAAGTGGTCCTTAGATGGACAGTGTAGAAGGTCCTTTTCTGGAAGACTCTCAAAATGTACTGATGTTCCAGCAAAGAGCTGAATTTGATGGTAGAGTTCAAATAGTAAAACAATCAGGCAATGCTATTTTGGGGTGTGACTCCATATCCAAACTATATCTTAATGTCTTCTTGTCTCCTAACCTTTGGAAAGTGCTTTTTCATATTGTCAGTTACCAGCATCAAATAACTGACTCTTGGAAAGCACAAATAGTATGGTTCCGTGCCCCTTTCTGTTATACCATCCAGACACAGAGTAAAGCAAGTGGAATTCATGCAACCTCCACATCCTGGAGCACATGTCCCTCATCTGTCATTCTTCTACTGGGTAAAGCAGAACGTAAGAGGTAAGTTCTTTCTTCAACCAAAACCACATTTAGTGAGGAACTCTCTAGTATGTTTATTACCATGTTAAGTTTTGCTTTTTCTTTTATCTTCCTTGGGTTTAATTTTGTTTTCCTATTTTACTTAGATAAATGTTTAAATGATTGAAGTTTAGCCATTCTTCCTTTATTTGGTATGTGCTAAAGCCATGTATTTCCTTCTCTGAATGGATCAGCTTCAAATCTATTGTGAAGGAGAAATAAAATTGGATTTTATTGCTGTAGGAGACCACTTGTTTGTTCCCGGCTGCTCAGCCCCAAAATAATCATACAGAAATTGTATTAATTAAATCACTGCTTGACCCATTACCTCTAGCTTCTTATTGCCTAACTCTTACATCTTAATTTAACCTATTTCTATTAATCTGTGTATTGCCACATAGCGGTGGCTACATGGTGCCTCTCTGACTCTGCCTTCTTTCTCCTAGCATTCGGTTTAGTTTTCCTCACTTAGCTCTAATCTACCCTGTCACAGGCCAAGGCAGATTCTTCATTCTTTAACCAATGGTATTCACAGCATACAGAGGGCAATCCCATATCATTTTATTTCAGCCATTATTCATTCCGTGTCAAATACAGCAACCATACATTCTAAAAGCATGAGATTGGACTCAAAGGTGTAAAGGAGTGAAGACAAGCCAGCAGCTGTACTATGTAGAGGGGAGACTAGAACTCAGAGGCATGAGAACATGTCTGCTCTGCATCCGTTTTCTCATAATCTAGAAAAGTGCACTTGACTTTCCAGAGGAGACCCTGGCGTGTAGGACCTCTTCTGTAAGGACCTTTGGAAGTCAGGAGACGGTGGCACTGGGGTGTACTTTGCTGAGGTCAGTGTCGGGCCTCAGGATCTACTTTCACGTTCTGTCCTGAATACCCACATGAAACATCCACGACCAGGGAAGGTATATTCTGACACTTACATTCTGACAACTGTGGGCAGGGCTTTTTCCTGGTTGTCAAATAGAAGGGTGGGTAGAGAAGAGGGGTCATGTGTACTCTCCAGGTGGGCTGGGATGGAAATAACCTTGGTCCTTGCTCTATGGAATGGAATTCATTTCTCTCAGAGCCAAGTGAACTCTTGTATCTTTTGTATGACTTGAATATGAAACCAGGATCCTGGATCTTGTTTTCTCTCGAAATAATAAAAAAAAACCCATAATAACTCCAGAGTCTCACTCTCTCTCTGGAATTTCCCCCCTGTGGGAACTTTTAAACCAGTGTGGGTGTCCCTCATTGGCCATCAGTCCACAAAGGAGGCGGGGACAGAGTTCAGATGACGCTGAGTACAATGGGAGTGGCCTTCCAGGAGTGAGCTGGAGTGAGCCAGCTCAGATTTATTTCAGGGTGAGGGAGAGCTATTGGATGGGGACAGCAGCTAGGGCGTCACCTAATTTGCTTTCGGCAGCAAGGTCCTATCATACAGCTGGAGAACAACACCTAATTAGCATATTGGTAGTGGGGGAGGAGGGACACCACATTTGCAGGGACAGTTTCCAAACTAAGTTTCACCTTGGCCTGTTACTTTGTCCAAAGGTTTAGTTCAAAATATCTACTCTCATGTCATTTGAATTGCTTCTGGTTCTAGTCCCTGTATCTAATATTTTCTTCTAAAAGGATCTCCAATAAGAATTAACAATCTTTTAAGTATACTAGATCTAAATTTTCATTATTGACATAAAATGGTACAAGTATTAAACAATCTCAACTAGAATTTTAGCAGTTTTATAGTTTAGCACACCCATGATGAAATCATGGATACCTTCAGAGTCGACCAGGTAAGTGATTTTGTTGGCTAATAAATAAAACCCTTGCTCTTCTCAATGGGGTTGTGCATTCAACCCCATTTCAACCCCAGTCAAATCCCATAACTGAAGATGGGGTATATCTCAGTTTACAAACTTGGCATTGTGAGGTATTTAATATAACATTTAATATTAATGAACTTTAAGAAAATTTGTGGCATGTGATCTCACAAACTCTTGGTTTACTTTCACCCTTTTCCTTGAAGAAAGCGTGGTGCTGTTTTTCTTTGTCCAAATGACCAGCATCATCACTCTTGCACACTGTTAGGTAAAATGAAGGTGACTTGAACACAAGCACTGTGGTCCTGTGGCGGGTACTCTGATAACAGAGATGGCTACTCAGTGACTAACTGGTGGTGGAGAGGGCAGTGTATAGCCTGAATACGCTGGAAGAGCATTCAGACCACAGAGAGGACAGCAGAACAGTGTGAAGTTTCATTTACAATTCAACAGCAATGAATTATTTCTGAAAATTTCCTCTTAATATTTTAGATTTCATGAAAACTACAGACAGTAAAAACACAATGGTGGGTATTGTAACACCCCCCCCCCAGTTGATAAATCTGCCTCCTCTTCTCTTCTGCTTGTTGATTTCCTGTAGGCTATCAGTTATTTCTTTTACAAGCAATGTGTTGGTAGATTTACCTGCAGAAGCAACAATTAAACTTGCTGTAATATTGGACATTAGGTCATCTGGATTTTTATGACCATGTGTAAGATAAGACAGTCACTGAAGCTTTTACACATACAGTTAGGGCTATTGTAATATATAATTTGAAGACCTCAGTGGCTTGGGAACAGTGGAAAGAGTGACTTGATGAGGGGCTCTTCCATGATATTCTTGCTTTAAGCTGGAACACATGCCACTTGTATCCTCTGCACCAGCTGAGGGTTTCGGCCTTGCAAGTGATATAGGCTTCTACCATCCACATTTCCTTGAGCAAAGTATACAACCATCATGCTTCTGAGTAACTGTGAAGCTAAAAAAATTTAGCAATGTTGAATATTTATGGATGCATAGCAAAAAAGTTAATTCAAAATCAAATGCATGAGTCTGAGGGAGTTTCTGGAAGTTCCCTTCCATGTTGAGTCAGGCAGCATCACTGCAGCCTTGGTTCTGATCACACACATGCCTGTTGCCTTGCCATGCAATACCAAACAAAACTGTCTGAAGTGTCTCAGCTCTGATTCGAGACTGTTGTCTCAAGTACTGTGATTACATGTAATTACTACATATAGAAAGTTTCCTTTTCTTTTCAAACATAATGATGTAAATATGGAAGACAAAGGCTTAGTTGCTGGGAGCCATGATGACATAAAAACAGAATATAAAAAATTGATATTCAGGGTGTCAACCCACCAGAAAATAACTTCTGTTGGAGGAAATCTTGTATTTGCAAAGCTTTTGAGAAACACAGTCTCCAAAATATCTGTCGTTTTTGCCTATAATTTTACATATGCTAAATTGCATTCTTTCCCTAGCAGCTATGGGGAATTCCCTACAACCTATATATAATGTGTGTGTGCATCTCATTAATACATTCCTGACTACTGAGCATTTTTTTTTTGGTGGATTGTCAAGAAGGTGGCTCTTTCTTAGTTGTATTGTCCAATTAATATTAATAATGTTAGCCCATACAGAGTTTTGATGAATAAAATAACTACAAAAAATGCTTATAAGTTCCCATTAAGAACTGTCTTGGAGCACAGCTTAAGAAAATAGCTATAATTTCCCCAGCTGCCAAGATAGCTGTATATTATCAACTGATATAAAACTTCAAAATAGCCTTAGATCAGACCAGGTGCTTTGCTAATTGGGTTTTAAGATAAACTATTCACAGAAAAATACAGTCTTATTTACAAGGACATGTTGGCAGCAGTCTGATTTGTTGAGCCTACATAAATAGTGCGAAGCAAACTTAATTGCAATGCCAGAGGACAGTGATTAACTCTCTGTACAAATTCTTGTCTCAGTTTTATGGCCTTTGTTCAGACACCACGGTATAAGATTCCCTGACTGTCCAGGGATAACTACAAAATATAAACTAACTTTATAGTCCTGAAGAAGAGCTACAAGTGTCTCTTTTGTTTTTTTCAGTCAAGGGTTACATGCAGGACAGAAAATATATCTTAAGATTAATGTCACTGTATGTTGGAGAATGCTAAGTAAAAGTAAGCTCACCTGCCATGCCTCCACCGCCCCCCCCTGCAGCCTCCCCTCTCCTTCCTCCCATGAAGGGCTCTCTCTCAGGGCATATTGCTCTTTGTAAACAGTCTCCAGTTCAAGAAAGCTTGGCCTTTATGAGGACTAAGCACAAAATGTTTCAGATGTTTATACATTTAGTAATAAAGGATAGCACCCACAATTTCCTTATTTCTCTTCGTTTAGTTTTATAAGGCTACCTCTATAGGTAAGATATGGTACTCAAGAAATGGTATGTGGCCTTCAGATGTAACACCTGAAAGTTTCTGTGGGCCTTCATCAGCTGTAAAGAACAAAGAACTGGCAAAAACTGGCAGAATCTGTCATGGGAGAATAAAGAGTAATACCATCAGGAAAGTCTTGTGCTTGTTCCTTTCCCCCACTAAAAGCCCCCAGATAAAAGTCCTAAGTTTGAGACACTGTGGAATTTTTTTCTGAACCCTGTTTGTAGCTCAGAAGCTGGTTCTTTCGGGCTGTGGTACTTACTAGTTTCTGATTATCATTCATCAGCATGTAATATCAGATTAGTATATTTTTGAATTGTATTACGTTTAGAATGTTTGATTTTAAAAATTGTTATTTGAGAGGAGTGGATTGGTGGGGGTGGCAAAGAAGAGGGAGGGCAAAATGTAAAATAAATTAATTAATTAAATAAAAACTTGCTGTTTGAGTTGCTGACTTGAATCACGCAAAAAAAAAAAATTCTATCAGGACAGAATTTCCAACAAATTCTGAAAATGGCCCTAAAACACTTTTGTATCTTATACTCCATATTTACACAAAGTAGAATTCTCAATATTGAGAATGATAAAAATCAGAATAGTGATCCATTTTTTAAAATGTTGAAGCTATTCTGTGCCCTACAATATCGAATGTTCAATGAAAACTTAATTTCTGTAAAAATGATTGTATCCATCTATATGAATTTGCCTTCCTTTTAAATTAATGCTAAAATTACATGTATGACAAAGAATTGCTTCAAACTAAATTTGCTTAAGATTTGCTTTCAATAGAATGATTTGTATACCTATTTTATGTACTTAGTTCCTGAATCGTGTTAATATTCTGCAGACAAAAGGGTTATGAGCAGAAAACATTGAAGTAGCCCTGGAGTAGTACATACCGTGGTCTAAGGTCACTGATGTCTTCCCTGTCATACTGGTGTCCTCAGTCAGAACTGTTGTCAGTGGTTTTGGAGTTGTGCAGGCGTCAATCCTGGACAGGGACTTTGCTACTGGTCACCTCTTTTGGTTATTTCAGAGGCACACCCTCTTATTTCTTACTTTTCAGGTCAGTTGTGCAATGTATCACCTTCTTTGTCTTTGGTAGGAAAGTGTTTGGACCCAGACAAGTGAGAAGGAAGATGTTGGAAGTAAAGGAAGGCTAACGGCAGCTAAGTGGGATCTAGTAGTATATTGCTGCATCACCCCAACCCCTTGGCAGCCATTCTAAAATGTTTTGGATGGAACTTTCCACCTCAAGTCCCCTCCCCTGGGAGCTGAGGCAGTTCAGGCTCCACCTCCAAGAAAGCCCATCAGATGGTGACTCTTCCCCAGAGAGGGTCAAGACCACTCCCACAGGCTATTTAAACTGATTCCCAGAGAACAAACACATGGTCTTTCTGGTTCTCCTTCCTCCTCTCCGTGTTTTCTCAGAGGGCCACCCAGGAGCGCTGGCATCCATTAAACCTGGGCTTTGTCTAATTCAGTTCGATTTGGTCTGATTTGGATTGTTGCATCCGGGGAGAGGTTTGTTGGGCCGAAAACACTTTACACTCATCTCTGTCTAAATATAGAGCCAAAGAGGACTCCACAGGCAGTTGAAAAGCTCTCTGGAAGCTAGTTAGATAAAAGACAGTAAGGATAGGATTCCAGATTCACATGGCACTGGGCAGAATGGTCCAGAAAGTCTGTTTCAGAAGACAGTCAGTCCTATCTATGGGGTTCCTGCCCTGCCTTTTCATCAGGTTCTGCCATCTTCCAAACCTACACACTGTCCCCTAGCTCAGAACTTCTCTCTGGCATCCCCAGGGTAGACTGAGGTTGGATTTGACTGAAGTTTTCAGCTCTAGAGAAGTAGTGTGGTCCTTAAGGTTCAAGCCTTGATCGTCTGCCAGTGACCACCACGTTCTGTGTCGATTTTGCTCTGAGAAAGATTGGGAACAGTCGCCTGCAGGAGTCACTTCCACTTTCCTCAGTGCTATTTGAGCTCCACTGATTTACAGACTACTCAGCGGAAGACTGTGGCATTTGATATGGTGATACTGTCTGTCTTCTCTAGATTCGGGCTGTTACAAGTTCCTCCAGGGCTGTATTACCAGCTGCCATAACAAAGCACCACACACGCTGGCTTAAATCACTGATGCTTACTGTCTCAGAGTTCTAGAAACCGCAAAGCCAAGATGGCCTGCAGGCTCTGGCAAGGGCTATCTTCCTGAAGTTTTAATGGCTGTGTTCTTGCTGTGTCCTCACACTGTGGGGTTGGGGAAGAGATGAGTGTGCTATTCCAGTGCCTGTCCTAATAAGGATACCGACGCTGTGAACAGGATAGAGTTGCCTCCCAAATCTCTACTTCCTAATGTTATCTTAGGGAGTAGAGCTACATATTTTAAACTTATGAGTAAGCAGTACAACACGGTACAATCCATAGCGGCTCCCCAGATCCTGTGGGATATACAATTCAGATGTCATTTTCAATATTAGGACCCACAGATTCTCTCTACTGAGCATTTGCAAGGTCCCAGACTGACACTGTGCACTGTAGTCCGTCCCCCCGTTCATTTTCATTCTGGTTTCTATCATGCGAGAATGTCCCAGGGTGAGGATGAGATTTCTCTCTCACTAACTCTCAAGTCTAAGTTCCCCGTCTGTTAGTGTTGAATCCTGTAGCATGAATAATAAAAACCCAAAGACAGAAATTGGGGCTTAGCCTGAAAACCAGAAAAGCAAAGCAGTCAAGGCGCCAGAGAAGTCTTACTTCTGCCAAGGGTGGGCAATTGCAGGCTAAGTGGACTAAGCAGTCTGGGCTTTTCTCTCCTCCCATTTTATATTCCCTCTAGTGATGAAATTAAAGATGTATGACTCCCTAGTCCTGGAATTAAAGGTGTGTGCCACCACCGTCTGACCTCTAGTGGCTTAACTCTGCCCTTCTGATCTTTAGGCAAGCTTTATTCATTAAAATATAAATAAAATATCATGGTACAATCCAAAATGTCCTCTGTACGCTTATGCGTTTGAACACTTGGTCTCCAGCTGGTTGCATTGTTCACAGAGCTACAACTTCTGGGTTGTCAGGCATAGCTGGCCCACAGAGGCCAGTAGGACTGCATCCTGAGCAGCCCCTTTTCTTTGTTTCCTGATTTGCTAAAATGTGAGCAATCCATGTCCCAAACTCCTCTTTCCTGCCACATGTCTTCCCCACCCATATGGACCAATCCCTCCTGAGACTACAAGCCACAGAGTCCTTCACCAAGTTGCTTCTATCAGTTTTTCCTTCCTTCCTTCCTTCCTTCCTTCCTTCCTTCCTTCCTTCCTTCCTTCCTTCCTTCCTTCCTTCCTTCTTTTCTTTCTTTTGGACAAGAAAACTAATGCACCATCTCTTGTTAACAGAATAAACATTTAAGAACAATAATTGACGAGTTCCCTTTGGGATTTCCCATTCCACTGCAGGCTGTCACTAGCCAGCTATTATCTTTTAAAGTGGCCCAGAAAAGCCTTGAACAGCTGGCTTTCACTGGGTTTCCATCTAAGCTTATGGGCCTGTGCCATTGTGCCTGGCTTGGCTATTTTTTTAAATAATATTTAATCCCAGCACTTGGTAGGCAGAGGCAGGTGGATCTCAGTGAGTCTGAGGCCCACCTGGTCTACCAAGCGAATTCCAGGAGAGCTAGGACTGTTACACAAAGGAACCCTGTCTCAAAAAAAAGAAAAGGTGAAAGTTTGTGCAGTGTGATACATGTCCACAAGAGGGCCCACCAACACCAACACACAGCCTTCAGCTCTAATGGGAGACTCCAGACTCAGCACTGAACTCCTAATTTTTCTTTACACATGGACTCTCCAGGAAAGCAGTGTTATATCTGAAGTATAAAGTAAGAAGACCAACTGTCCTCCTGTGATTACCGGTATATAGAGACCTGTAAAGACCAACTGTGATCACCATTATATAGAGACCTGTAAAGACCAGCTGTGATCACTGTTATATAGAGACCTGTAAAGACCAGCTGTGATCACTGTTATATAGAGACCTGTAAAGATGAACTGTGATCACTGTTATATAGAGAACTGTAAAGATGAACTGTGATTGCTGTTATATAGAGACCTGTAAAGACCAGCTGTGATCACTGTTATGTAGAGACCTGTTAAGTTAAAGCTGATTAACAAAATGATCAGCTGCTAACCATAAAATGTGTGGGGTTTATCCATCTCATTACACCTTTATGCTAAAAAAGCAGTTTGAAAGCATCCAGTATAACTGCATTTTTATTCCATTTACTGATTTAGTGAAAAATGTTACTCAGGCATTCCTCAAATCTTTGTCTGTTCCCAGGAATCTTTGTTTTCCCCTGCTCTCCCCTTAGGCCCTCTCTTCTTCCTCCCTCCCTTCCTTCTGCCTAAGACAAGCATGCCCTCAGCCACAGTCAGGACGATGAGTCCTCTGGCTCTGCCTTGCATCTACAATAAAAACCTCAACCTCTTAGGAGTGGTCATTTCCTCCTTTTACTTCTCTTTTTTTGTTCAATAGGTGGTTGCTTCCTATGAGCAGTTATTGTAAAGCAAATTTCTTTCAATAAATCAATAGTAAATAGTTACATTGAAACACAGTTTATCTTTATCAGCATGGAGCATCTGCCTATTTCTAGGAGTCCTAGCAGCTCTAGAAAAATGAGGCCTGAGGCCTGATTCAAATGAATTACCAAGGCAACTGCAGCCTGGGGGAAGGAGCTGGTACCCAGGCTGCTATTAAAGTATACAGTTAGCCAGTCAGTATCATCAGAGATCTGAGAAGGGATACATTGTAGCAGAAAGTATAATCCAAGTGGCCCAAACTCAGGAAAGTGAGGACTTGCTGTAGCTGGGTGGTTACCCGAGGCTGCCACCATCTTGATGGCTTTCTTGGGGGCAGAAGCAGTTGTCTTCAGCTATTGTGCAGGATCTCGATCTTCAGCTTACCACACACGGCAGCATCAGCCTCTGCCTGCCAGACCCAGAAGGTCTGAGAGATTTTCCTGTGGAGAAGGAAAACGGACCTCACCTTGATGAGGCGGAGTAGGGCAGTCAGCCAACAGTGTGCACAGTTTGGGCAGAGCCCTGGTGGCAGGGGAGGTAGGGGGCATTTTTTTTCTCCAGTGGTTAACATTACCATAATCCAGGTGTCATAGTTGGTGACCCATTACCTTCTTTGGAGACTTTAAGTTTGCTTCTAGGATCTGGCATTTTTGTCTATCATAGCAAGATTTTTTATTAGGCCATGTTTTTTAGAGGTTTCTCTATGTACCTCTGGCTTTCCTGGAGCTTGCTCTGTAGAGCAGGCTGGATTTAGAGATCTCCTGCCCTACTTCCCGAGTGCTGGGATTCAAGGTGTGCACCACTGTTGCCCCGGTTACTAAGCATTTTAAACGCCATATTCATCAGATCGCTGAAGATTTTGAAGGCCATCTATGAAGTAGACCTGATTTTAAATAAACCTTACTTGTTTTAGTTACTTGCTTTAGGCTTAACCTTGAAAACATTTAGGAGGTAAATAAAGCTTGTCATTAAATGAATCCTATGACAGTGGACAAATTAGTAGCTTTTATAAGATTAGGAATTTTACATCTTTATCTCTGTTAACTTTGAGCCTTAAAAATTTGAGCTCAAGATTTAATTGAAGATCCTTCAGCATTAAAATAAAACTTTAAACCATGAATACAGTCCATAGAGAGACTGGGGACTTTACAAAACCATAAATATAGTCCACAGATAGACTGGCAACTTTATTCTTTCATAGTGTACCACTACAGAAGGTCACAGGTTTTTTTTTATGATGCAATTTATCCAAATAGCAAAAGCTTAACAAAGTTAGCAAAGACAGAAACACCAGACATGTATCTTCAGGTCAGTTACTGTCAACCTGAGTAGTTCTTAGGACTCTATAAACTTTATTTATCACAAATCCCTTATTCAAACGTACGTTGCTTCTTGTTTAAATTTTCTAGGAGCCGCATGTTGAGTAGTTAGCAAAGACATAAGTGGTTAGATATATGTCACTAAGTCAGTTTTTAACCTGAGTATTTTTATAACCTTAGGAATTTATAAACCTTACATACTAATGCCATACTAATTTAAGATATTTTGGAGACCTGCTGTTGTCTTTTTAGTCTGAAAAGTAGAGACAATGACAAGCCAAGGGCTCAGTGGGACTGAGAAGTTTTAGACCATCTGGTCATCTTAAAACAGTGGTGAAGTCACATGGTATGTACGCTTTAACTTTAATAAAGATGGCTGCTAACCATTGTGACTGCTGTTCAAAATCCCTTCTTTTTAGTGAATCTTCTTTAAAATAAGAGTTGAGTCTAAGCTACATGTACAGTATATTTTAAACAAGATTTGAAACACACACACATAAATATACAAACATACATACATACATATTAGCAAATTAGGATTGTTCATGTATGGGTTTTTAACTATAAGCCTTTTAGTATAACTTTTAAGCCAGATTTTTGTTACAGATTTAATAAATGCTTAAACCATACCCAAATGAACTTCTAAATCCTGAGATTAAGATAGAGTTCATAGCATAGTTTTAAGAGATTTTCTGAGAGCAGAGCAAAGAGAAATCAGAGAGAAAGGATTTTTAAAAGTGATAATTAGAAAAGCCTTAGAGATGAGAGACTTATTGAAGTGGTAATAAGTTTAGATATAAGAGATTTGGGATCATTTGCTTGTGCAGTGGCAGAAGTCGTTACCATATGAGAGAATCTGAAAATTGCGTGTACCAATCTTTGATTTTTGATCTGTACGGAGGCCAAGCTGTTTGTGGTAACAGAGTGAGGCTTTAATAAAATCTGAGTCTGTGGAGGAAGACAGAAAGGGATACAGAAGGGAATATCTCCAGGGAGAGGGCTTCTGTAAGCTCCAAGAGGGAGCTGAGAGAGGGTATAGGTGGCCCCAAAGGGCTAAGGGAAGTTCTGGGACTGCAGGAGGAAGCTGAGAGGGGGGCTTAAGGAAGAGATAGGGCAGGTGGCTCTGAAGGGAAGGAGAGGAAACTTCAGAAGGGAGCTGAGAGCAGACGCTGAGGGACTGCAGGTGGCATCCTAGAGTTGTGCAGTGGCCCAGGTGGGCTTTGAGAAGCTAGACTACTGGCAGCTACTGGGGGGAGAAGACAAGGAAAGAGTCACAGGAGGTGACAGGTGGGCCTACAGGCAGTCCAGCTGCTTCTGTGAGGAGGCAGGAGCCAAACTGAGGTGGCTAAAATGTCGTTATGTTAAGAATTTCTGCTTGGGGCATCCCCAAGTGGAATGAGAAATTTGTCAGAGAGAAATGTTCTGAATCACAGACAAGAGGCATTCCTTCCCATGTGAGCGGGGGCCCAGAAGGACCAAAGGAGCTTTCTGGCACATGGTTGTGGTTTTTGTTGTAATAGTAAATGAAGTCGGTAGCTCCAGGGTGATTCTTATTCAGTAGAGAGATACCCACATGGGCATGTTAGGCTCCAGGAACCGGGGAGACAGAGAGAGGAGGAGAGATGAACTTCAGAGTTCGGATTGAAATTTGTTGGGTGGCAGAAGCAGCAGAAACAACTGATCTGTCCATACTTTAGGAGATCTGCAGCTCACTACGGAGATGGAGACGCTGAGTTCCTATGGAGGGAACTGATTCATGCTTCTCCCGGGGTTCAGCACCAGATGAATGAAGAAGAAATAAAAGGAGGATGTGATGGCCTGCTTCTAAGGTGTTGGGAATTTATTATAGATATAAAAAAGAACACAGGCAGAGGCATCTGGAAGGGTCCAAACTAAACCAGACCATGAGAGGAGAAGGTGGAGGGAGAACAAGAGAGAAAGAGAGAGGGACCAGGAGACCAAGAAGCTAAAGAGCTGGTAGCCCTAATGGCTGAGGTTATGTAGAAATCAGAAGCTGGGGGAAGGGAAGCCTCCAGCCCAGTCACTGGGCTGGAGAGTTTGAGGTAGCGCGTGGGGTATGCCAGCCAGGATGTCTCTGTAACAGGTGCTAGCAATGCTGAGGGGCTGGCAGACAGCACTACTTTGCTATGTTAATAGCCACCCCAGGTTTGAGACCTAACACCTATGTCTTATGGTAAATGATTGGGAAAAAAAAAGTTTGAAGATTAAGTTCTGAGGACCTAAAGAAATTAATTAAGGTGTATAAATGCAAATTGTAAAGAACCGAGGATGTGAAAGCTTAATTAAGTTGTGAGGGCCTAAGAAGGTGTTTCAAGGTAATATAAAAAGATGTTTCAGATTTTTTCCCTCTATGCTATTGTTATGCTAAGACAGAGTTTTAACAGAAAGGAGTGGAGTTCTATCTGATCTAGCCCTGGGAAAGCACAGACTACATATAGTCCCAAGCTGAAAATGTAAAATCTCCTTTCTAAGTATAGACTTAAAAATGCCTCTCATTATGCTAAAAAAGTCTCTAAATGTAAAAAAAAAAATCTTGTAAGCTTCAGAGAGTTATGAGACTTGGATTGACTGCTCTCAGGTTGAACACTCCAGAATAGTATGCCTGTCGACCAAGAGCCCAAGTTTCCCCACCTACTGCCTGTTCCTGAGGGTGGGTTCTTTCTCCATTTCCGCTGGTCTTGGAACTCCCCCCAGCCATCTACCAGGACCATGGACCTAGAAGTTTCAAGTGTACACCCAAGATAAAAATTTTCCCCTAAGCTCCCTAACTCTGCCTTCTGTCCTGGGGCTGTATCTGTCCCAGCGGATTTCCGATCGCCTGAAGACTGCAAACTTCTCCAAACATGCCAACCCTAGATGCTTCTGACTCATTTTCCGGCATGAGCTTCTGTGTTCCAAAATGGTCCAAAGCGGCTAGCTCCAGGTGGTGCAGCCTCCCAGATTGCTCCAGAGCAGCCAGCACTTCCGAAGTCCCAGGTGGTTCTAAAGATCTGAGACAGCGGGCCAAACAGCAGACCTTCCTCTGTCTCTCTCTCTTCCAAGCCTTGGCCAGCATTCCAGCCTTCCTGACTCCCCTCCCCTCAACAACACCCCTAATTAATCTAGAAGTACTTATTACCCCTTTACCAACAACAAAAAGGCTGAGATGTTAGGTCTCAAACAGGGGACCAAAGGCTGAGATGCCTGTTAACATATTGAAGAGGATGCTGCCCCCAGCTTCTCTCAGGGTCGCTAGGACCTATTATGAAGTTATCCTGGATGGCATACCCTGCCCTCTACTCCACACTCTCCAGCCCAGGAACTAGGCTGGGTTTTCTTTCCCCCAACTTCTCTGATTCCTTATCTAACCCAGCTATTTGGCTACAAGGGTCTCTTGACCTCTTTGCCTCTTGGCGGTGTTACACTTGGTTCCTACTCGCCTAGTCTCTTGGCTTCTGACTCTCCCCTTTCCTCTTCCATCCTCTGGAATCATGGTCCCTGTCTCTGCCTGTGCTTCCCTTGATGCCTATAATAAGAATCTCAACCCTTAAGGAGCAGTTACGTCTTCCTTCTCTCTCTCTCTCTCTCTCTTTCTTTCTCTTTTTCTTTTTTCATTCACAGGGATCCTTTCTGCTTGCAAAACCAGGCTTTGAGGCTGAAAGAATACTTCTCAAAGCCTGTCATCAAAATCTGAAAAACAAACAAATAAATAAATATATAAATAAGGTCATCTTTGGATGAATTCTCAACGTTTCCACAAAGATGTCTCACACTTGGCTCACTTTTATTCTTGACTCTTAGTGAAATTCCTGACCTTTGAAATGGGGCGAGATTGGTTTAAGCCTCTTGCTATTTGATTTTAGTTGAGGAAAAAGCAGATAGAAGGTTAATGTGCTTTACTATCATTTCCGTACATGTTTCTTCTCTCTTTATACTAAAGAAGAGTAGAGACCTTTTCTACCGTTTCTCTTAGGCTTTCCCCTTCGTTTCTTCCCAGGTTCTAAATTACTACCATCCGAAAAGGGGGTTGTTTTCTCTTGTTCTTCTGTCTTAGTTGGGGTTCTATTGCTGACCAAAAACAACTTGGAGAGTGTGGTAGTTTGAATGTAATTGGTTGCCACAGTCTCACAGGGAGTGGCACTATTAGGAGATGTGGCTTTGTCAGAGTGGGTGTGCCCTTGTTGGAGGAAGTGAGTCACTGTGGGGGTGGACTTTGAGGTCTTATATGCTCAGGATACTGCCCAGTATCTCAGTCAACTTCCTGTTGCCTGCAAGATGTAGGCTTCTCAGTTACTGCTCCAGTGCCACATCTTCCTGCACACTGCCATGCTCCCTAACATGATGGTAATAGACAGAACCTCTGAAACTGCAAGCCAGCCACCCCAATTAAATGCTCCCTTGATAAGAGTTGACATGGTCATGATGTCTCTTCACAGCAATAGAGATCCTAACTAAGACAGAAATTGGTATCAGGGACGGGGGTATTGTTGTGATAGCTCTGACCATTGTTTTGTTTGGAGGGACTTGGACTTTGGTACTTGGGGATAAGAAAACAGTGGAGTGCTTTAAGCACTGCCTAATGGTCCATGCTAGTAGGAGCATGAAAAATAGAGGTGATAAGAGTTATTTGAACTGTTGGTGGCTCACTCAAAAGGTTTCAGAAGAGAATTTTTAGTTATGTTGTTGCCTAGAAATCATTCTCGTGATATTCTTGTGACGAAAGTGGCTGACTTTTGTCCTAGTCTGAAGAGTCTGCTGTTCTTCTGGAAGCTTAACCCCAGCCCCTGGCATCCATATACCTAAAGAGTCTGGAATGTTCTGGTGGAAGTTCCATCCCAACCCCCTCCCCACATCTCTCTCTAAACCCTGCCACATCTCAGAAAGCCTGCCAAATGATGACCCCTCCTCCAGGGATGCTCAAGACCACTCCCACAGGGTATTTAAACTGTAACCCCTCCCCCCCCAGAAAACAGATGTGTGGGTTTCTGGTCTTCCTTTCCTGTCTCTTCTCTGGGGGCTTGGAAAACAATCCAGGAACATTTCATCCATTAAACCTGGGATTTTTCTAATTTGGTTTTTGATTTGGTCTGATTTGAATTGCTGCATCACTGGAGAGGCTTATCAGGGTACAGGAACTTTTCATCTGCCTGAGACTAAACTGAAGAATTTTGAATTAATTCCACTGGCAGAGGAAATCTCAAAATAGCCAAATGTAGACACTGTCATGTGGTTACTATTGTTCATGCTTATAAAGATTTATAATGAAAAGGAGCAAGCTGAGCAGGGTAAATTACAAAATGTAAGTCTGAGGAGAAAAAGAGCACCAGGAACTAGAATGGAGCTAAGTCCTGTGTTCAAGGAGACAGATAGGTTAAGAAATGAAATAAAGGGAGTGGTAACCTCAGGTTAAGACCCCACCCAGATAAGTTTCTAACTTGTGGAAAAAGAACTAAAGAAAACCTTACAGTCACTAGCATTTGGAAGGCAGAGGCAGGTGAATCTCCGAATTTGAGACCAGCCTGGTCTAGAGAGCAAGTTTCAGGACAGCGCTATACCTACAGACCAATTTTATGGAAATATCTTTTAAATTGTGGCTCCCACCTCTCAGATGATTCTTGTTTGAGTCAAGTTGACAAAAACTAAACAAACAAACAAACAAACAAACAAACAAACAAAACAAAACCAAGCAGCACATCTTCTCTAGCCATTGGCAAAGCACCTTGAGACTGCC
The DNA here is from genome assembly GCA_004026605.1 of Ondatra zibethicus. Taxonomy (NCBI): domain Eukaryota; kingdom Metazoa; phylum Chordata; class Mammalia; order Rodentia; family Cricetidae; genus Ondatra; species Ondatra zibethicus. The sequence continues at coordinate 164,845 of PVIU01001935.1, read as the reverse complement.
TTCACCAGGCCTGACCCCTGAGAGCGAGGGCCTCAGACAAGCCAGTGACAGGAATGTTCCTTCTACCTGCGGACCGAGGGTCAATGATAGTGGTGCTTCTGGAAGTGCCGGGGGCATAGGTATTTCTGTTGTTGGCACTACTGAGAGTCAAGTTTCAAGTATTATTGATTACTGTGAGATGTTCTCTATGGAGATCAGGGTTAATAAATAGTTCATCTCTGGAAACAAACATTAGAGTTCTTTACTTTAAGGGTACTTAAGTACCAAGTCCATCAAACACATGAGATAAATAAACAAATTATTAATTTTTTATTTCAGGAAATTCTTTGCTGTGGGAAGGTCACAGCTAATACTATTTACCCGGATGCGGAAGCATGTCCAACCCTTTCCTTCCTCTCTCTGCTTGCCCCTGGGCCCCATTCTGGCTGTTCGGTTTACTTTGGATCTGATCTTTGTCCATCGTTCAAGCAGAACATCCTGACTTTGTAAGTCTACCCCTTAATAAACACTGATCTGTTTTCTTAGTTCTGAGCTAGTGTGGGATTCCTTTTATTAAGCGCCCTATCTCTCCACCTTCACTTGGTATGCAATGTGGGGCTCGAACCCACGACCCTGAGATTAAGAGTCTCATGCTCTACCGACAGAGGACGACGTCCCCTCTCCCAGAAAAGTTTGTCCTCAGGCTTAGGGACATCATTTAGGGGTTGATTATAATTGGTATACAGTTGAGTGTTGGGGGAGGAATTTTATAAGCTCAGGGATCTTTTTGAAAATAAAAAAAGAGGGAAAATTGGATGATGTGATAATAGATTGATATTTGTGAGTTATTGTTTATAGACAACTACATTGGTATAGATTCTTGTATATGGATACAAAGTTTATTTATATTGAATATTGTATGCATGCATGGTTCTACCTCTGTTTAAAACATTTTTATGTATTGATATATATATATATTTACCATATTGCAGCGTACATTTCTACATCTGATCAAGATACTTATACATTGTTTACATTTGGAGGTCATTGTCCTCATTTATCAAACAGTTGTTTATTGTCTTAGTCTTTAAGTTAGATAGGTATTAAGAATTATAGATCAATAGTCATTTATGTTTGTCATATTTATAGTTAGACTAATCAGGTTCTTTAGATACATAGAGATTATATTCTGTATAAATAAATAATCTTCATCTTCTTCAAAGAGCTGTAGAAAATGGCATTTAATCTAACTTAGAGTTCTGTGGTAGTGAGACACAATCACTCTTGGCAATACCGATCTATTCCTGAGAGATTGTTGAGCACCAAAGACACTCCACTTGGAGCCTCTTTTCTTCTTGGCAAAAACTGGCCTTTGGGCAAAGAAATACCCATGCCTCAACCACTGACAAGATATAGTATCCAGAAATGGATAAATAGGACTGTCAAATCTTGCCAAGACAGGGCAAGACGGTTTTGAAAAATTTCTTGCCTTTGAAAATGGTCTGTCAGTTATTCTAGGCCTTAGCCAAAGTTGGTTGCTTCAATGCTGCAAACGTGACTTTGGGTGATTGCCCAGGTAGCCAGTTGTTTCTGTGATTTGTTGCATGTTTTGGAAGTTGTCTGATTGCACTTCCTAATTACTCAGGTAACATTATTTCCCTTCTCGGATCTTTGATGGGGTTGAAAACTAGATAAATGTAATTACTTTTCTCTCATGACTTGGCCAAGTTATTTATTATACAAGACTTAAGCTAGTTAGAATAAAATATTTGTTCTTATTGTATATAATTTTATAGTAGTTTTAGAACTCTCTTATTTAAATAAAAGGGGGAGGTGCTGCGGGAAGGTTACAGCTAATACCTGCCCACCTACTGGGGCATGGCCTCATGAACTATTTACCCGGATGCTGAAGCATGTCTGGCCCTTTCCTTCCTCTCTCTGCTTGCCCATGGTCCCCGTTTTGGCTGTTCAGTTTGCTCTGGATCTGATCTTCATCCATCGTTCAAGCAGAACATCCTGACTTTGTAAGTCTACCCCTTAATAAACACTGGTCTGTTTTCTTAGTTCTGAGCTAGTGTGGGATTCCTTTTATTAAGTGCCCTATCTCTCCGCCTTCAATCTTCTACTTTTTAAAAGAACATTTTCCATGAGTCTTATAAATAAAATTCTAAATAATGTTTATACATACATAAACCAATTGATATACACATATTCTAAGGGATACAACTAGTATATAGGACATCTAACTGTAAATAATTTTGCATTATTAACGTCACCTCCCTTCGTTTCATTTGTTAATTTTCTTTGCTGTGGACAGTCCAGAGCCTGCACATTCACCGTGAAGCATGGAGAAGCTAGACCCCCAGCATCCTTGTAACTTAGTCTACTGCTACATCACCAGCCTTCTACATGGCTATTTTTTTGTATCTTTCTAACTCTCTGGATCTAAGTGAGTGACTCTGTATATTTGAAAGACAGACTTCTTCCCCCCTGCTCTAGCGATAAAGTGCAGCACCCTGCACATATTAGGCAAGCATCCTACCACTAAATGAAATCACTGACCCCTGGGCTCTTTGGAGGAAAGGATTCTACTGTGTAGCCCCAACTGGCTTAGAAATTTCTGTGTAACTCAGGATAGACAGGAATTCAGCTTTTTTTTTTTTTGCATCTACCTAACAAATTCTAGGATTATAACCATGTAATTCACATATGATTGGAAAAATTCAGAATAAGGAATTAACATATGTCAGATAATTAATACCACAAAGATTTAAAAGGATTCCAATTGGCAGTTACAGAGAGCAGCCACTTCCTAAGCTTGAGGGGGAACACACTCTCCACACTTCTGCAAGTGTTGCTGAAGAGGGTAGATCTATAGCCCTCTGGCTAATGGAGAAGTACAGTGAGGTGCTGCTTGATGAGGCTTGCCAGCAGCTGCCGTGAGAAGTCCAGCTGCACAGGCCTGGCTACCGTAAAGCTGCTGGGGACAATGTCACAGCGTTGACACAACTGTCTGAACCACAGCAGAACTTTCTTAATCATACCTGTCTGGGTTAGTTGTTGTCAACTTGACACAAACAAGCTAGAGTTATCTGGGAGGAGGAACCTCTACTGAGAAAATGCCTTTATCAGATTGGCCATCTGCACATCTGTAAAGGTATTTTCTTGATTAAGTATTGATGTGGGAGGGCCTAGCTCAGCATGCATGGTGCGACCTCTAACAAGCAGTCCTGGGTGTTGTAAGAATGCAGGCTAAGTAAGCAAGGAGGAGCAAGCCAATGGCTATCATTCCTCCATGTCCCCTGCTTCAGCTTCTTTTTCCAGGTTCCCAACTTGAGTTCCTGCCTTGACTTCCCTCAGTCACAGACTATTACGTGGCAAATGAGAATTAAGAGCAACTTGAAGAGAAAGAATTTCTTTGGGCCTACGGTTTCAGAGGGAAAGAGTCCCACACAGCAGGGCATAGCGGCAGTAGGCAGCAGGAACTGCTGAGAGCTTGCATCCCAAAGCCCAAGCGGGAAGCAAAGAGAGAGCATTGGGATGGCGCAAGGCTTTTGGTCCTCCAAAGCCCGCTCTCAGTTACATTCTTTCTCCAACAGGCCATACCTCACAAATCTAGCCAAACAGCCCCGGCAGCTGGGGACCAAAAGTATCCAGGCATCTGAGCCTACAGGGGACGATCTCGTTCAAGCCACCTCAAGCTAAATGCTGTTTGTCAAGAACTTGATTCAGTGCATTTTAAAATTCAAAATGCGTCCAAGTAGCTGGAGCGAGAATGAAAAAATCGCTCTCAAAACGATCTTGAGAGTTTCCCCAGTGACTCTAACTGAGCAAAGATGAGCATTTCTGAGGTGGCAGGCCGTGTTTCACTGAGAGCGCAAGTGGTCATGTGAACACAGTGGGCCTTTTGCTGTGCAGTAAGTCATTATGTATTTAAGAATCTTGAACATTTTAACTCAGGAGAAAGAAAAAAAATGGATCAAGGAATAACTCTACATTGTAACTCTGATTTTAAAGCAACACAGTTAAAATACAGAAAGCTGCCATGGGCCCTGAAAACTGTGCTGATAGTGTGCTTGTCAATCAACTGTCCATTGGCTCCAGAAGCACCCTTGAGGACCAGCTTGTGACGTGAACTGGACCCTGTAGTAATTTCTCCTGCTCCATGGTGTTTTGTCACTCAGAGAGGGGAGTTTTCTCCTGTGTTTGTGCTCCATGCTCTTCTTGTTTCTGAAGTGTTCTCTCATCACGTGGGATGTCTTGAGGCATTCGCTCTCATGAGGTCAGGAGCACCTTACGTTCGTGTCCAGTTGTGGCTTCTCAGCATGCTTCTGAGCCCGGGTCAGTGCACACCACACGGCACACATCACATACTCTTCTGAGCCCTAGCCACTGAAGTGAGGCTTTCTGATGCACATCTGCCCATGTTTTGAGATTCTGTAGCACTTTAAACAAACATATTTTGGTTTGTGTTCCTTATATGCAGGTAGTCTAAGGCAGCTGGGGTATGGATTTTTGTGCTTTCTCCCTCAGTCCCCTAAAATCAGCCATGCTTCCCCCAAATTTTACTTTAAATCATTGGAACATGGGATTTTAAAATTCAGAGGAAAGTTGGCAATTCATATTGATAGATTATGGCAAGTCGCTGCCAGCTCAGCTTTGGGCATTTCCTAGTCCTGGCTGAGATCTGCACCTCATCCATGGAGCTTGACCAGTGAACATTGTTCAGCAGACTGGTACCTGTGACAAGGGTGCCACTCTGGTTTCCTTTCTCTTAGAAGACGGAGTGAGAGTCAAATAGACAGAAAATGTGTCAGAAACAGGACTGGAGACAAGCAAGGCATGAGGCAGTCTTTTTTTTTTTTTTTTTTTTTTTTGGTCTAGGAATTCCAAAGAACGCCTAGGAAGAAAGAAATGAAACAGGTCTAGAGACCTGGAGAGAGAGAAGCAAGTGAAGCAAGGGTACCTTTGGGTTTCGGTCAGAGTCTGAGTTCACATCCTTGCCTGCCTCACAACTGCCTGATAAAATGTCTCTCCTTAGTGCAGGCATGTTTGCATCCTTCACTTTCTTTGGGTTCTCAGGATCCTCTGACTTACAAACTCCCACCCTAGAAAAGATGCCCAGAACAGATAATACATAGCCAAGGTGGTCCAGTTGTATGTGGAAGAAGCTGTTCTGACTGAAAGTCCCTTGTCAGTTTCTCCATATCCTAAACCACCATGCTCCTCGAGTGTCTCTCCTTCCAGGACAGGCACCAGAATTGCCCTTCTAATGAGTCTTTCTCTGTCCTACCATGTAGCTCCCAAATAATGATATGGAGACTTCTTATTAATTATAAAAGCTCAGCCTATAGCTTAGGATAGTTCCTAACTAGTTTTTATAACTTAAATTAACTCACTTCTATTAATCTATGTGCTGCCATGTGGCTTGTGACTGATACTGCTTCTTTTACTGTTCTTTCTGCATATCTTGTTTGTTCTCTGTCTTCTTGTACCTTCTCTCACCTCTCCTGCATGCCTAGATTCCTCTTCCACTTCCTTTCTATCTGCCTGGAAGTCCCGTCTATATCCCCGTCTATTTATTGGCCTTTCGGCTCCTTATTAAACCAATCACAGCACTCTAATTCACACAGTGTACAAATATCCCACATGCCCTGACTGGGGCAAGGAGGAATAAAGAAAACACACACATACACACACACACACACACACACACACACACACACACACACACACACACACACACACCCAGAGATGGAGTGGGCCGTGTGTTCTGATTGATAGAGCCATACCAGCAGCAGCCTGGAGAGTCTACATCTACAGCAGGAATGGGGAGGCCGAAGGTTATCTAATCTCGATGATAGGAGGTCTTTGTAAGGGAGCAGGGCCACCTTGTAGTCCTGTGGGAGGAGGAGGCTGTAGTAGATACTTCTTGTACACATTGTCAACATTGGATCCCAATCCCTTGAGCCTGACCTTGCTATCTCCATGGTGTCTTAGTCAGGATTGTTACTGCTTTGATGAAACTCCATGACCAAAACAAGTTGTGGAGGAAAGAGTTTATTTAGCTTACACTTCAGCATTGCTGGTCATCACTGGAGGAAGTCAGGACAGGAACTCCAACAGAACAGGATCCCAGTGACAGGAACTGATGCAAAGGCCACGGAGAGGTTCTGCTTACTGGCTCTTTCGACATAGCTTTCTCAGCCTGCTTTCTTAAAGAGCCTAGGATCATCAGCCCAGGTGTGATCCCACCTACAATGGGCAGGGCCCTTCCATAGCAATCACTAATTAAAAAAATACCCTACAGGCTTGCCTATAGCCTGACCTTATGAAGGTATTTACTCAAGTCTCCTTCCTCTCCAAAGACTCTAGCTTGAGTCAAGTTGGCATAAAACTTGCCAGTATACGTGGGTCTGAGGCCTTAGGGTTCTTGACATGGTCATACACATTTTAAAAGACCACATTCACGCAGGGCTTTGTTCAGTTACCACACTCTGCTCCAGCAGCACCAGAGCACCATGTTCAGAGAGGAGATGACAGTATGAGGAACTTTATAAAAATTCTTGATTATATCAGAACTTATTTATATCATCAAAGAAATTTTAATTTATATTGTCAATGATAGAAAAGGAAAAGATAATGAAAACAATAGTCTTTTTGATAGGTGATAGGTGGTGCACATCTTTAATCCCAGCACTTGGAGGTAGAGGCAGGTGGATTTCTGTGAGTTCAAGGCCAGCCTGGTCTGCAGAAGTGAGTTTCAGGATGGTCAGGGCTACACAGGAAACCATGTATTGAAAACCCAAAAAACAAAACAAAACAAGAAACTACATGCTACTACAAATGAAGTTGTTTTATAAAAAATCAAATGGTGTCAGTGAAAAATGAGATCCAACATTTTTCCAAAGTCTCAATTGGGAATTTCATGGAACCATTTTATACATGATTTCTTACATAACAACATCATACATTTAAACGTGTATTGATTGCTGTAGATGAAATGCAGTGGTAGGATGTTTGCCTAGCATCCACAATGCCTTGGGGTTCAATTCTCAGTACGCCCCTGCAAAGCAAAACAAAATAAAAAGCAAAGTAAAAAAAGCAAATAAAGGCTGCAAAATAGTTTTCACAGTGTTGTTGCATAGTTTTCCTACAATTTATTTTCCCTGACTATTATAAAATATTGCTTCCAAATATTTATTAAGCTATTGCAAATAGTACTGCCGTGAATATGTCTGAAAAAAATGGGTAGAACGGATTCTCAAAGTGGAGTTGCTGGGTGTATCTTTGTGCTAGAAGCTTTCAAACTACTAGCCAACTTCAGCACCAATCAGCCATCTCACAGTCTATAAAGCATTTGCTCTCACATCCTCTCCACCAGTTTTTAAATTGTCAGTCAGAGAGTTGGAAATGCCACCTGGGTTGTTTCTTTTATTATGGGTGAGAAAATAATAAGGAGGTGATGAGGAACATAGACTGCTCTTACTGAATAATTCAGCCAACTCACCCTTAGGAGCAAACACGAGGACTCAATAGAAATTCGGATCTAAATTATCCCAAAATAAAAATGAGAGGATGAGGGAGGCAGGAAAAACCGTCGCCGTGAGAAGTGATGTCATGCGGAACCCATATCTGTTGTTAAACTGGGCATTGACATCCAACATGGAGTCCGCATGCTTGAAGGGCATGCGCGCTGCTGCGCAAAGGTCCTGACTAGAAGACCCAGGGGGCCTAGAGGAGTCTTAGATGAAATTAGTCAGATGTGACATGGGTGTGCATAATTAGCAGTACAATCTGCGGGAATAATCGGGCCCTGCCTAAGCTTTGTGTGTCTGTTTCCTTACGCACAGACAGAAAACGTGAGGACATCGGCACCTTGGAAGAGTGGGGATCAACCGGTGTCTGGTGTTAATGAGTTTGCTCTTGTTGAGGATTTCGAAAATGAAAACCTCCTGATTCTGATCATCCAGCAGGTGGTGGCATACTAACACCCAAAACTTACCGACTCAGCTTTAAAAGGTTCTTTTCCACGGTAGTAAAAATTTATGTTATAGAATAATACATGCTCATAAAATTTATGACAATGCCTTTCATACACTCATTTTGGATATTGATTTCTGAATTCTTCTTTCGCTATCTTTACAAACTGAAATTCTAATCCTGCTAAGAGCCCCAGGTGATTTGACTTCCAATCTGCAGCAGTTCCCTTAACTCAGTTTTATAAACACTTTGGTTTTAGGGAAGTGGCTTGTGTGGTTGAGCAGGAATAATAGATGCAAATTGTTGATCTTACTATTCTTTTCTCCAGTCTGGGAACTGAACCTTGGGCCTCACATGGGCTAGGCAGGTGCTCTGCTACTGTCCTATGCAGTCCAACCTCTGAAACTTAAAAAAAGAAAAAAAAGAAAGAAAAAAAAAACTGTGGAGAAATAAAGGAAAGCCGACATGTTAGAAAGTCAACCTTACTGAATGTACAATTATGTAATAGAAAATGCAAAGGTATACACAAAAGATATTCAGTTTAAAAAGCTTCAAACCTTTATAATTCTCTTAAAAACCAATTACATACTTCCATGACAAGTAATGACAATCAACTAAGTGCTGTATATAATCTAGTGAAAAAAGCCTAATCTTAATGGATTTGATTTATTTTGAGAAATCAAAATATAATAAAAACACAAAAGGAAAAATAAAGAAAGACCCTCATAATTATAGAGGATAATTATAGGAAAAATGAAAATGATATTTAAGTTAGGTGTAGACTAAATGTGCATATCGGTAAGAACTTTAAGGCCATCTATTTTACACAACTTACAAAAGAGTACAGGAACTCTGTAAAGCAGCCAGCAAGCACCAAAAGCTTTAATAGCAACCGTACCTGCTCTAACTTCTCAAACACTTTCTAAGTCATCCCTTCAAGTTAGGTTGTAACTGATGAGAGATGGTAAAGATGATCATGGACGTAAAAACAAACGGATTATCATTGTAACGATGCTTCATTCCCAGGTGTACAATGTCTAGTCTTGCTTATGCCCTATAAAGCACCAATGCTAACATAAACTCCTTACAGAAACTGGCGCTCCCCGGAAGTTCCACAACCAAACGATGATTCTTTTTATATGATTAACATGAAAAGCCCCAAGTCAAGTTATATAGTGCTACTTAGAAAAAAGATTCTTCGAAATTATGCTTTATTTTAATTTATTTCTGTTAGAAATGAGAAGGCGCATACAGAGAGGGCTACGTGTCATTTCCTTGGCAAGACATGGGGTCTGTCTGTGAACCTTTGCAAAAAGGACAGACAGTAATCTGAGTTGATTTAAGAGGTGTTATATAAAGTAGAGATGGGGGATGAGCTTAGAACTTTCACATTCTCATCCCCTTTCAAAGAAGGAAGGAATAAATCCATCCTATCCAAACAGTCACTCTCTAAGTAATGAAAACTAAGGCTTGAGTAAAGTGGCATCAAAAGTCTTGTAATCCAGTCTCAGAAGTGGGATAGATTAGATAATGAGGGTTATTTATATAATTATGACTGACTTAAGCAAAATTGAAAGGTGAAGTGAGCCCAGGAAAACCGTTCTGCTTTAGCCAAGAGTAAAGAGATTTGTGGGCAAAAGCATTCCTCCTGTCTCGTGTTCACAGCACGCCTTGGCGTGGCCATGTGACTCTGGTTCTCTGAGCTGCCTTAGAGATCTCATGAGCCTTCTCTCTCCCAGGCTTCAGGCTTCCTAGGTCTTTTGTTTGTTTGTTTGTTTTTGTTTTACGAGACAGAGTTTCTCTGTAAAGCTTTATAGCTTTGGTGCCTGTCTTGGAACTAGCTCTTGTAGATGAGGCTGGCCTCAAACTCACAGGGATCTGACTGCCTCTGCATCCCAAGTGCTGGGATTAAAGGCATGTGTCACCACTGCCCGGCCCTAGGTTTGTTTTATAGCCACCAGTGTAGCTTCTAAATACATGTTCTGGGATTTTGCTTTCTATTTATGAAAATTAAGTTTTACCTAGTTGAAATTAACATATGAATGTTATTTCTTTACTGTTTATTTTATTGTTTCGTCATTTGTGTGTGTGTGTGTTTGTGTGTGTGTGTGTATGTTAATATATGTGTTGTGGGGTCTGGAGATTGAATTTTGGGCGTGTGAATTAGGCAAGTATCCTACCACTATATTAATACTGCCTTCCTCCAGTGTATATTCATGTTAAAGAATGTTGGCATATGAACAGTTTTTAAAAGCTATGTTATTATCTTATTTTATATGAAATACTGTCTTGGGTTTCTTATCATGCTTGTACTAGGTTTCCAATTTTTCAGCCTTAATTAGCTACTTAGTACCTTTATATGTATTATTTGGGAAATATGGAAATGGAAATATCCAGTGGAAAAAAAATAAATGTGGCCAGTGACCATCATACATAATATGCTTTCCTAAAACTCAGTGAGCTGTGCAGAGTTGAGAAGCATTGTCTATAAAAGAAAACTATAATTGAATTTTGTTAGAATTTAAACTTTTTCTCTATGAATGCTACTGTTGGGGAATGAGAAGTTAAAGAAAATTTAGAAAAAAATCTTTGCAAAATACATTACTAAGCATGTGGGTAATGGGATGACCTAAACGACATAAGAACTTTAAGAATTCAACATTAAGAAAAAAACATAAAAAATGGCAAAGGCTTTAAAAGACTAATCCCCAAGGAAGACACTCCAGTGGTAACTAATCTCATGGACAGGAACTCAGCATCATATGGCATCTGGGGACAGCACTTTAAACAGTGAGAAACCCTACACATCTATTTATATTGCAAAGAAACAAGATTACTAATTACTCCAAAATCCAGGAATACTCATTCATTGCTGGAGCAAGTGCCAAGTGGCTTAGCCACTTTTCACTACAGTTTGGCTCATTTTTTTTCTTTTTAAATAAGTATCCTCACTGTAAGATTCTTTTGTCTTATTTCACGTTACTAAACCACTCAGTTGAAAGCTTATACCCATTCAAAAAGATATATTGAATGTTTACGACAATGCTTTTGTTGATAAAGACAACTCAAATAGGGAAAGACGAGGAGTAGACATGGTAGCTCATGTCTTTAATTTCAGTGGCAAATCAACAAACAAAGGAAAAATATGTTGTAGCTCATAGTTTTAGAATATCCTGGTCATTGATTTCATTGAGTTCCTTTGATTTCCAGTCTATGGCAAGGCAGAAACATCTTGGGAGAGGAAGGCTACTCATTTCACACAGCCAGGAAGCATCAGAACAAGGCAAAGGAGTTAGTAACAAGGCAATTCTCCAAAGGCATGCCCTGTGACCCACTTCCTTCAAATGGGTACCACATTCTGGCTTCCTACACTTTTCAATAATTACATCATCATATGAAACCTCAGTCAACAATGGCACCCAATGTGGACAACTGCATCCACATAAAACCTGAGAGAGCTTGGGAAGTAATTCCAGTAACAAAAGAATAGAGTTAAGCATGGTTTATTGATAGTAGCACTTTCTTGGATAGGCTCTGTTTGCAAACATTCTCATGAAAACTAAATGGTTTACAGTGTGTTTAAAAATATGTAGGCTTGGGAGAAAAAGAAAAAGGATAAAGTCCTTAAAAATAAAAAAAGAAAGAAAGAGAGTAGTTGGGTGTGGTGGCACACACCTTTAATCCCAATACGTGGGGGGCAGAAGCAGGAAAATTTCTGTGAGTTCAAGGTGTGGTGTCACACACCTTTAATCCCAACACTTGGGAGGCAGAGGCAGGCAGATCTCTGTGAGTTCAAGAACAACCTGGTCTACAGAGTGAGTGCCAGGACAGCCAAAGATACACAGAGAAACCTAGTCTCAAAAAGCCAAAAATTAAAAGTAAAAATAAAAGAATTTAAAATAAAGCCATGTAAAGATGGAAAACACACAGAGAATCTGGATACTGTATGTTATTGTGCTCTTTTTGAATTGTTTGAATGCTGAGGAGGGAGCAACAGCTGCTAAAAGACATTTGATTATAAATGCTGCTGGATTAACCCAAGATATGTATTTTGAAAATGCCTTGATTTCAAAATTTAAGTCAAAAGATATGTTACTTTGGAGAAGAAGTTTTGTTTTTGTTTCCACAGGAAATGAGAGGCTGTGGATTCATTCTGGGCTAAGAAAAATCAGGTTTGATCAAGAAATTTCTGATAGGAATGGATGGTCCAGATGAAGTAATGTTTCAGAGGATCTCTGTTAGAGTTTCCTTTGAGTTCTACATCCAGAACAGTTTCAAGACTGCTAGCTGAGATGATCAAGCCTCAAAGAATTTTCCAGTCAGGACTTGACAATAATTCTAAATTTTCTTTAGATCCCTGTAAGATCAGCACCCCTGATCAGCAGGAAGTAGCCTGGAAAACTACACCTGCATCCCCCCACCCCCAAATGGATTATGAATGTTTTTCTTTGTTTAGAGTGTTGGTTACAAATTGTATGGTTAATGGTCAGGAAGAAAGCTAAATAAGTGAGATTAGATTCAGAGTTCTTGGTATTTTTTTAAAAAGGGGGGGGGTGCTGTGGGAGAATGGCTTTACCCTGTAAAAATTTGTTTCTTGTACTTGTTTAATAAAATGCTGATTTGCCAGTAGCCAGGAAGGATGTATAGGTGGGGTGACCAGGCAGGAAGTACAGGCTGGGCAATGAGAACAGGAGAATTCTGGGAAGAGGAAAGATGCAGTCTGCAGCCATCACCCAGACTCAGAGGAAGCAAGATGAGAATGCCTCACTGACAAAGGTACCAAGCCATGTGGCTAACACAGACAAGAATTATGGGCTAATATAAGTTACAAGGGTTAATAAGAAGCCTGAGTGAATAGGTCAACAAGTTTATGATTAATGTAGACCTTTGCGTTTTTCGTTGGGACTGAATGGCTGCGGGACCAGGCAGGACAGAAACCTCAGTCAACAATCTCTTCTGTTAATTTGGTTCACTATTACCAAAAGAGCTATGCTAATTCATTTGGGGCTTACATTTGCTTGGAATATTGACTTCCACCCTTCTCTTAGTCTATAAGTGTAAATTTTTTGGAGGCAATGTATAGTGTATAGTTGAATCTTGTTTTTATACTAGTTAATCAGTTAGCTCTTTCAGTTGGAAAGTTAAGATATTTTACATTTAAGGTGGTTATTAAGAAAAGTTTGCTAATTCTCATAATATTGTTGGCTGAATTTTTTCTGTTAGATGGATGAGTATTCTTTTTTTATTAATTCAATTTGTTCCTTGACATTTTCATTCATCTCTAAAATGTGTTATAAATACTTCTACACCCCCCCCCACCTATTAGTCCTCTTATGCTTACCAATCATTTTTCCACATTCATGTATTTTTGTTTTGGTTTGTGACCCATTGAGTTTAATTAGACTGTCTGTATGACCATGGGTTTGAAGCTAGCCGTTGGGAGTTTGGTTGGCTCACTTTTTGGTGCATATCTGAAAATAGTGACGCCTTTCCTGGAATCTTTCAGTAGGTAATAGTTCAGTAGGAAGAGGTAGGTGAGTCTCTCCCCTGTTGGTAACTGATGGCTGACAGAGCCAGTCTTGTGTAAGCCCAGTGCAAGTAAGCACACTTGCTGTGGGTTAGAGACTGCAGTGGCTGTGTCAGGCCTAGAAGCCCTTCTCCTTCCTCCTGATTAGTGTAGTCTTTCTGTCCCTTCCCTGCAGTGTTCTCTGAGCTAAGAAGGGGTGGGCAAATGTCCTGTTTTTGGATTAAGCACACAAATGTCACTTATTTACAACACTTTAAGCAGCTGTGAGTCTCTGCACTCCCAACTATTCACTGCAAGGATTAAGTTTCCCACAGAAGTTTAGAAGGAAATATGCTGCTATGTCCATTTAACTAATGTTTGTCCTCTCTGTCTTGTTTGTATCAGGAGTCTGCAGGCCTCCTGTGCTAGATATGATGAAGTCCTCAGTTTTCTTTTGTTCGCCACTTTCTGTTTTTAAATGAATGGCAAAAAAAAGAAAAGAGGAAAAGTTTGATTACTAACAAAAAAAAATCAGCAAACCAAATAACAAGGGTAAAAACGAAAGCTATTCCTTTCTACAGCATAGTCTTTGGGGCTCAAGAGATAAATCCTTAAAGATGGTTCCTTACTAAAACTCTTCTCTTTGCTGTCTTAAGATGCCCACACCAACTCATTACATAGAGTTGGTTCCCATGAATATTAATCTAAACCTATTGTCTAACTTTTGATCATAGAAGTCCTTAGCATATAATTTTATAGCTGAGCTACAGTTTCTTTTATTATTTGAGCATATACGTACATATACCAGCCCTGCTTTTGGTTTCTTGGGTGATATCATTTTGGAACACAAATTCGTTAGCTCTGTTTTGCCAGATCACAGATACTGCTAGTTGCCACCTAAAAGGAAGCCTAACAAAGCCACAAATAGTGTGCATTTGCTTCAAAGTGTTTTGCCATTTTCTGTTTTGCACAATTGTACTTTTTAGGGATGTTTTTCTTCTCACAGCAAGGCAGAGGAAGTTCAAAAATACATCCATAAATGCACTTCTCAGAAAATGTTTTGGTGTGTACAATTACTGACTGGAAGCAGGCAGCTCTAAGGACTTCAAGCACATCCTGATTAGATGTCTCTCCTTCCTGTGTGGCTTAAACAGCCATATATTAATCTACATTTGAAACCATTGGTTCCAGCTGATGGTTTTACATCGTTGGAAACTGCTAGCTCAGTAACAGCTTGCATTTGTCATTTGTTTTTCGAGGTTGCTGAATAAACGGAAGGTCAGAAAGCCAAAGAAAAATTTAGCTCAGGTAGCACTGACTGATAGAAATGGCTGAACCCAGTGGTATTACTGAGAATATACCAGTAGGAAACATGAAATACAAAGGATGTTGGAACATGTAACTTCCCAGCAGATGGAAATTTCACAGGGTCAGATCACAACCCCAGGGACATTCCAAGAGGGTTTATAAAGCTGGCGAGATGCTGTTCAATGATATTTACAAAGTGAAGATCTATTTGCCTGAAAAGGATCGATATGATTATTTAGCAAGGTCTTTGACATTCTAACAACAACAACAAGAAGTCACAGCTTTGTAAGAAATAGACTTTTCTAAGACTGTTTTCTCAGGCAATTCTGCAACTCATTGAAACTGACAGCTTGTTCTTAGTACAAAGTATGAATTAAATTATTGTAAATTATATTAATATTTTTTGAGATATACTGCCAGGCTTTAAAAAATAGCTGTTCTGTTTGGCATACTATTGTGCTTGTGTGTTCCAAATGGAGCTTTGTATGTTCCAAATGAAGCAGGATCATTTATTATTTAGTAATTTATTCTTTGTAAAATAAAAAATTCTTCTTTTTTTTAGTAATTTATTCAGAGAAGAGAGAAAGCCCCCACCTTTTGCTTCAGAAGTCTCAGGAAGCACTGGACAGTTTACTTGATCTTGGATCTGCAGTTGTGCCAGCTTACTGGGTAGATGGTACAAAGTCTGGGCTGTGAGAAGAGCAATGCCTTAATGGGGAATATTGTAATCATCCTGTGGTCCAAATTCTCTACTTCCTTTTCATTCTGCAATTCTGGGCCACTCCCTCAGGGGATTCTTAGCAAAGCTTTCATTCACACAAAAGAGGCAGAAGGGCTGGGATTCACCAAAATGAATTCATTTTTGTACATCAGCCTGGTTTCATCACTTTGATGGCTAGTAAAATAGGAGAGCTATAAAAAATGAGAATCCCATAAGGCTGCATTTTGTTTCCTCCAGGAGTTTTGGCATCTGCGCAGATCATCCAAGCAGGCTCAGCTTAGCCGTGGTTATTCATGATAGGAGGAGAGGAGCACTTTCCCTGGAGCTCAGGGTGAGGCACGGGATCAAAGTAAACTCTAGCTTCTAAGAGGGACGCGGCATTCTGCACAACGTCACCGGCTATGGGTACAGCAGTAATAAAGTTAGATACTGCCCACAGTTAGGCAAGTTGGTTCGACAGTGGTCACTGGGGTGGCTAGTAGAGAGGCAGCTCTGTGCCAGGCGCTAGGTGATCAGTTAAGCAGGGCTCCTCTCCTGCAGAGCTCAGAGTCCAGCAAAGGACAGCTGAAAGAGAGCATCATCTCATAAAGTAGCGTGTGACCTTCTTGACACCTCTGGTTAGACTTCACCCTCCAGAGCTCTTCTTTGCAAAACGGATAGTAATTTGTATTAAAACATGTGGTTCTGGGTATTGAACTGAGGGTTCCTCATATACTAAACAAGTACTCTGTGAGGAGCTGTATTCAGGCCCTCCTGTTTGCTTATCCATCCAAAATTGAGTGTGCAAATGAGCAATTTTAATGAGTACACAATTAAGGATAGATGTTTATAAATACACAGATAATCATGTAATTGTATGTATGTAGACACAGAATTTGGAAAACTAAATGGCTCCTATGCTTAAAAGAACATGTTCAAAAGCTGGGCAGGGCGGCATATGCCTTTAATTTCAGTACTTGGAAGGCAGAGACAGGGGGATCTCTCAGTTCAAGGCCACCCTGGACAGAAAAAATCCCAGGATAGCCAGGGGTACACCGAGAAATTTTGTCTTGAAAAACCAAAAACCAAAACAAATTGAAACAAATAAAAAGCAAACACATGAAAAGCAAGCAAGCAAACAAACAAAAGGTATATGCTCAACTTCATTAACTTATAGAAAATACAAAAGCCAGAATCAGAAGTCCTCTTTTATACTGTATACATGCCTGAAACAAAAACCATATGGAAAAATAGGAAAATGAAACAAAAGTTTACATACCAAAGATGCATTACATTTGGGGGGGGCAATGGTATACGCGGTCTGCTGATTATTAGAGACTGCTAGTGACACTGTAATATTCCGTTCAGATGCACTTCCCCTTAGGTATTTCTCATAGTTTATGAGCGGTTGTTTACATTTTTTCTACATTCAACATTGAGTATGGAAACGGCCACAGATGGTGGCTGGGAGACGGTTTTATTGTGAAGTGACTCGAGAGTGTGAGGACCCGAGCTCAGATTCCCAGAAACTGTGTATCCTAGACACCCCAAGATCAAAAGTACCTGGAGGAGGGGTTTGTTTTGGCTACACTCACAGGTGACGGTTATCACTGGGGGAGTCAGGGCAGGAACCTGGGGGCAGGAACTGAAGCAGAGAGCCTCGAAGTGTGATGCTTGATGGCTCGCTTTCAGTCCCAGATCCACACTGTGCTACCTTCCTTCTGCAGCTCAGAATCATCTGCCAAGCATGACTCCGCCCACAGTGAGAAAATGCCCTTCACTCTTCTCCACAGGCTTGTCTGCTGGAGACAAGTCCTTGGTTGATGCTCTCTTTCTTTATATATTTCTAGTTGGTGTCAAGCTGACAAAAGCTAACTAGTACTCCACGATAAAACCAGTCACAGTGGAGATGTATGGACCCGTGTCCACACGAACACACACACACACACACACACACACACACACACACACACACACACACACACTCACTCTCTCACACACACAATAGGTAACTGTAGCACAGATAATAAAAACCCAGAGACAGATATTGGGGTTCAAACTGAAAATCAGAAACGCAAAGCAGCCAAGCCACTAGAGAGCTCTGACCTCTAAGAAACCCTCAGACTTAAAAGAGAGCCAGTTCCTGTCTCATCTTAGCTTATATTCCTCTCTAGTGCTGGGATTAAAGGTGTGAGCCACTACAACCTGGATCTGTTTCTGCACTGATCTTGTGTATCCCAGGGTGACCTTGAACTCACAGGATCCATCTGCCTCTGTCTCTCAAATCCTGGGATTAAAGGTGTGTGTTACCACTACCTGGCCTCTAACTACCTGGCCTCTATTGGCTTAGTTCTACCTTCTGTTCTTCAGGTAAGCTTTATTTATAAAACATAAACTAAATGTCATTTATAAAACATAAACTAAATGTCACTATAGAGGAGCATTTACTTTAGGTTTTCTTATAGTTTTAAAATATCTTTATGTATAAAGATTATACATGTGTATAATCTTCGATTGTTGATAATTTTCCTTTCATCTAAACGATCTTTCCCTTAATACTGACACTTTATAGTCTTCACTTCTATCCAGTTGCCTGCACTAGTCTTGTAACAGCATTTAGATTGCTGATTCACAAGACAGGGGCTGTGGGAAAGGGTGCCTGTTGTCTGAGGGAGCAAGCAGTGCATTGGGACTTCACCCTAAGAGGTACAAAGAATGTGCTTTGGGAACAAAATGACTAATGTAAAAATTCTGGATGGAAAAGGCAAATAATTTGTAATCAAAAGCTACTAGTACACCATAGTGTTTTCGTTTGGTTCAAGGAGGTAAGTTAGATATCAGAAATGTGCATTGTGTAATTCACATGGATGGGGAAATTTGTTAGAAAGTTCAGAAAGCCTTATAGAAGTTTAGCATATGAATAGTAACTCTCCAATAGCTTATTTGTTGAGGAGTATAATAAAACAGTAGGTATCAGTAGATCCTAATCAGCTTTCCAGCATTTCAGCTTGGCATCAATTTGAAATTTAAAACTTTGGGCAAACATTTAGAAAGATCTTTCTTTCTATTTTAATTAAGGAAAAAATATGTATCTGAACATTTTGCCTTCAGGTATGTCAGTATACCTATGCATGTCTAGCACCCAGAGGCCAGAGGAGGACATCAGATCCCTGGCACTGGAATTGCAGATGGTTGAATGTGAGTTCTGGGAATCAAATCCAGTCCTCAGAGCATCCAGAGTTCTTAACTATTGAGCCATCACTCCAGTCCCCAGGAAATATTTCTAAATTTACATATTATTTAGATAGTAGTTCCCAAATCATTTGAGTACAAAATTGTGCTTTCTTAGCTGCTGTGAGGATAACCTCTTGGTGGAGGAGCTCTGCGTGGATACTATTAAGATTGAGATTTTCGAGAGTAGTACTGGGGCCTGCCCGCATAAATTGTGGGGTATACATAGATATCGGCCAGAGAGCAAGAAGAGTGAGTGGAGGCCTGAGCATCACCATGCTCTTCTATTGTCCCCTTTGAATGGCAAAATTGAACTGGACAAGTTCTCAGGAATCTCAGTGATATGAGCAGACATATCAACACGCTTAAAGGAGAAATAGTTTAGTGTTCTGAGAAGTAAATAGTTGTTCCTTGGAATGGGAAAGAAAAGCAAGTGCATTAATCTCTGTAAGATAAAACATCTTAAAGCTTCTGCCTTGCGTTTGACATAAATATGAAAAGGGAAAGAGGATTTGCATTTTAATTGGTCACCAGGATATTCACAGTAAATTATTCGCTTGCTCTCTGTACTTAGTTCTCTATTTGAGCTTCTTGGCAAGACCACTTCCCTGAAATTACAGCAAATCCCATCTCCTCCTTCTTCTTCCTGTAAGCATTTATGAGCACCCACGGGATCCAGGAATTCAGAGGTAGTTGGGATAAAAAATTGTAACAAGTATTGTATAATGATCTACACACAAAAATTTCTGAAAATATAAGAAGAAAATAGAAGAGTTTATCCTCCCGCCTCTTGGTCTTGGGAACTGTCCCTTCAACAGACAACTATGTGGGACAGATGTGCCTGGGCAAAGTTTCTTAGAGGATACAATGATGCTAAAAACAATGACAGCAACTGCTAGGCAGGGGGTTCACTGAAGCCACTGCTGTTATTATGCCGGTTTTACATGACAGAGATGAGGAAACCTGTAGTGAATTCCTTTCCCTTTAAACCAAGGACTCGTCAACTGAATATGCACCATTTCATTCAGCATATCTGGAGCCAAAGAATCATCATCCCAGTAGGCATGCGCAGCAACTGGAAGACATATCTCAACTCCAGATGCATTCAAATGTCTATTCAGGGTGTTCAGAAAGAAGGGGGGCCACTCCACTTCTTGTGGCAGCTTGATCATTGCCATCAAATTCCATTACTTTGTAATAGGCACAGGACTTGAAAAATAACACACAATTCTTAAGAGGAAGGTTGTTAACCATTCAGCATTAAACAAATACCAATGACCATTAAATGTTTTGTATGTACACAGGGCTTATGGATGATATGGTTATTCAATAATGCTTCAAGGAATTTCAAATCTTAGCCATTGGTAATGTAACAACAAGAGAAGGCAGTAAGAATGTCTCTGAGTGGCAAGTTCCATGTGCCTTGTCTTTAAATATATGCCCTGACTACTTAAAATACATTTCAGGCAAAAAAGAAAAGGTTCCATTATGAAGAAAAGCTTAGCCTCAGAGAGACAGGCAGACAGAAAAACACACAGAGACAGACAGACAGACAGACAGACAGACAGACAGACACACACACACACACACACACACACACACACACACACACACACAGAGAGAGAGAGAGAGAGAGAGAGAGAGAAAGGATTGGTCTCAGGATTCCCCACCCGATGAATATCCAAACCTGCAGGCGCTCAAGAAACACTTAGGAAGTAGCATATTTCATGTGACCTGCAACCCCCCCTGTCATCTCTAGATGGTTTATAATACTCAATGCAATACAAATACTATGTAAATAGTTTTTTTCACTCTATTGTTCAGTCCTAAGGACAAGGTGGAAAGAATGTTCATGTTTAGTACTGAACAATTAAGAAAATTGTTCTCCATCTGTGGTTGGGCAAATCTGTGTATGAACAACCACTGCTACCAGGAGCAGGCAGTGGCCAGGGCCAGGGCCATGTGCTGCTGAGCAACCATTCTCCTACCCCAGCGATCCCTGGGGCTTATCTCCTTGCTCACCTCTTTTGTGCGACATAGTACAGTAAGCAGTGTTGCCAAAAGGGTTTGTCAGCATGTTCAAAGATATTTCTTGTCTTTAACGCAACATGGAATAGTCTCCAAAGATGCTCGGAAAATGAGACATCACTTTATTGGAAGAGAGCTCACAAGTTATATGCTTGCTATGACAACTGAGTCCTTCTGGAATGTTCTTCTTTTTGTTTCCTCTAAAACATTTTACCCTTAATGTTAATATTCTTTTCTGTGAGGAAAGCCTGGGTTGTTCATCACCAAATGGCAAAACTTACCCAAAGCTGTAAACATCTTGAAATAACTTCCTGATTGCTACACAGGAATGAAGTTTCTTATTTTCAGGGACTGGTCACTTCCTGTTCTTTCAATGACCTTACATCCAAAGGTTGCAAAGCCTGAAGACTTCTTGTAGGTAGGAGGTAATTTGGTCCAGTTTTAGAGGTCATGCTAACAGGGTTGCCTGTATTATAACATTTGATAAACTACAAGCACTATAGAAAGCCCACAGGAAGAGGATATGGGTCCCCGAGCGGTCCTTTTCTGTCTGGAGAAGCTGAGATATTATTATCATCATGATACAATCAAATATAATATCCTGAAGGGATCAAAGAATAATCCTGAATGCCATCAGTCACTCCCTCCCAAGAGAAGGCTTATGGCAAAAAGTGACAAGTGTAAGAATAACAATATTAAAAACAAATAATAAACACAAGAGGAAGCCTGCAGTCGGATCAGTTTGGAATGCCCTTCCTGGGAAACATGGATCAAAATTACACTGCTATCGGAGTCGATTTCTATAAGAAGTTAGGTAACCTAAACATAATGTTTGGAATAAATTTTTAAAAACTCATTGCTTATCAAAAGTTCACATCTTCTGGGGATCCTGTGCTGTTGGCTGGATCTGGAAGCCTGTAAAGGCACTTTTCACCAACAGTATTGCTAGTGGGCCTCGCTGGCCAAAGGCAAGAGGCTTCTGGGAAAAACTTCCTTCCTTGTTGGAGAGGATTGACGGACAGAACTTAACTCCTCCTTCCTTGATGGAGGAAGAAATTATGGTGCACAGTGTGTACCCCCGCAAGGTCCACATGTTGAAGGTTTGCTTCTCTGGGAGGCGATATTGGGAGGAGATAGAACCTTGAGAAATGAGGCGTGGTTCAGGAAGAGAGGCCATTGTGGGGTGTGTTCTCCAAGGGATGTCAGGACCCAGGCTCCCGACCCTCTTTGATCGCCTGCTACCTTGGAGGGACCAGCCTCCTCTGCCACGTGCTCCTTGAAGGTCATCTGACCATAGACTGAGACCTCTGAAACCTTGAGCCGGGCAAACCTTTATCCCTTGTAAGTTGCGTCTCAGGTATTTTATCACAGTATCGGAAAGCTGACTATCAGGCCAGCCATCCTGGAAAACGCTGGCCTCGCCCTCTCTCGATGGTTCTCTTGGGATGCCTGAGAGATTTCCATAGCTTGTCAAATAGTGGAAGCTTTTCCCAGGGGGACAGACAACATCTGTTCTTCCTGCCATTGTATTTATGTACAGATAAGCATGTATTATATATAAACATAGTTTTACATGCATGTGTAAACTGTTTTGATTAATTACGTAATGATGAAGTCCAGAATGTTTGCAGTTACCGCACCATGGGGGCTGTCTATACAATCGGAACACTGACCCCAGACATTCAGTGACTTGTTGCTTACTGTGCTTTTAATCCCCCCCTCCCTTTATGCCTCCTGCGAGCCCTGTCTAGTACGAGGCTGTCGAAATGTGAAAGACAAGCCCATATTTTATGGCCCTGTGAGGCTCTAACCTGTGGGCTTATTTAATCTGAAAGGCATCTATTAAATTACTAATAAAATTTATTTTTTTAGGAATAAGACAAATAGAAAAGCAAATTACTTTTGTCTCCAGGAGCTGGGAAAATGCAAAGGGGCTCAGGAATGAGAATGCGGCTAATTCTGAAGAGAGGGGTTTAATTAAACACTGAAGTGACTGGGGCATGCGGGCATGTGTGCCCGTGCGAGATAAAGTGGAGCAGGAGGATGGTGGAATGCTAATGCTTGCCCTCTGCACAGACTTACCCTTGCACAGGGATTATCCTGTGCTACAATTCAGGGGAGCGGGAGAGAACACCAATAACACGGCTTCTCAGTTCTTCGTCACCCGGCCCCCGGTGATTTGATAAATTTGAGAGCAGCCGGAGGCCTCTCGAGTTAACATCTGTGGCTGTCGGTCACACTGGTGAGGGGGTTTCTTCTGAACAGACTTTAGCTGTGATTTCCAGGAGACTGAGGCAGACCCGGTTGCTCCCAGTGCCTATCACCCACCTGATCCCACCCTGTTCTGACCACAAACCATGTTGAGATGGGGATAGAGGTTGCATCGATTCTTCGTTTGACCTTAATTGGTGCTGAAGACTTTGGATCACATCCAATTAAAGAGTTGCCATTTCTGTATCAGAATCTTGTAGCTTATGAAAATATCCTCATTCTAAGATGAGTCAAGTTTTTGTTCTTTTTCTTAAACACCCCAACTCCAGAGTGCTGTTATATGTCCACTGTGTAGGAAGATAAAGTTAACTCCAGAAATGGCGTTTTATTCTTAAATGGTTAAATTCTTCTTGTTGCTTCATTTTGCTCCCTGTTGCTTTGAGACAGGATATGGCTACACAGCTCACACTGGCCTTAAATTTCCTATGTAGTTGACTTTGTCCCAGAACTCAGAACAATCCTCCTGCTGTAGCTGTTTGAATGCTAGGATGAGAAGCATGTACCATCATAACTAGTTGTTAATTCTTTTCTAATTAAAAATTTTATTTTTTGATTATTTTATATAATAGTACAATGGTATAGTTGATATAATAACACAACTTGAGGAAGTCAGTTCTCTCCTACCCATGGTTTATGGGTACTGAGTCAGGTCCTTAGGCTTGGCAGCCAATGGCTTTGGTCATTGGGTACCTCAATGACTTCTGACTGCCTATTAGTTAACTAACACACAGGCAGGGGTGCATGTACAGATATAGTTTAATCCTGACAAATATACATAGGAGGGGATCACTGCTTGAGAGTGACCATCTCCTGAAAGATCCATGAAGTAAAACCATAGGGATTACTCCTGAGTATGATCCCTTAGTAAGTGTCCTACAAAGGAAGCAGTGTCCACTGTTCTTTTCATCTGTTCTGGCTACTGCTGTGTAATTGGAATCTGGAATGGAAACATATAATAGGCGCTGAGTAGGGCCACCGAGGCGGTTCAGCAGGTAAAGGTGCTTGCTGCCAAGCCTGAGGGCCTGTGTCGGATCCCTGGGACCCACATGGTGGAAGGCTACAGCCAATTCCTGCCAGCAGTGCTCAGACCTCCACACCTGCACCTGACAAGTGCATGTGGACACACACTAGATGAAAATTTAGAATGTGGTGGTGTATGCCTCTAATCCCAGCACTCAGGAAACCACAACCGGAGGATTGCCGTGAGTTCCATAGCTTATATAGATGTGTGTTTTGTGTGTGTGTGTGTGTGTGTGTGTGTAATAAAAAATAAAAAGGCGTTGAACACATATTTGTTGAATGAATTCTTGAGTGAGGAAGTGGGTCAATATACTTGGGAAGAGACATGAAGGATGAGAATAACACTATGCCTTCTCTTTCCCATCTGAGAACTCAGTTATATTAACCAGGTGGCTGCCACCTGTCAGTTTTGTGCTGAAATCTGGGGACAAGCAGTGACACAGGCCTACATCTCATCACGACTCTGGCCCACCAAGGACTAGAAATCACCGTGCATTTGAAGATCTATGTGTCCAAGATGACAGTCACTGCTATTGGAGGTGACAGGTTGGTGGCACATGAACTTATCCTAGTATCGCACAGAGTTCTCGAAACCTTAGCCCCAGGTAAAGTGGACCAGAACCAGGGAAATAGGGCAATTGCTCAGGGTCAGCCACTCAAGACAGTTTGTTGACTTTGCTGAACAATGTTGCAGAGGAATGGACTTTTTAGTCTGTTGTAAAGGTACCCAATGCTCTTGGCTGTGCAGGGCTTCAGGGCTGCATTCAAGTCAGCTGTCCATTTGATGTCAACACATCTACCAGACTCTCTCTTTCTTCCCAATCTTACAGGAACACTATTCCCAAAAGATTGCTCCAAGTGTTCCCTGAGCATACGCTGTTGACTAGACTCCAGTTTCCGTGTGCCTTTTACATGCAGTTTGTGTTTCTCCAGGTATGCATGCATGTCTGAAGCACTGGAAGAGCATGGACATTGTGGGTACTCCTCACCAGGGCCTACATTAGCTATCACCGTACTTCTCAGTGTTTATGCATGTGGTCTAACCTTGACTCAAATGCTATCCTCGTTCCTCCACTCAGTGTTTATGCACATGGTCTAGCCTTGATTCAAATCCTATCCTCGTTCCTCCACTCTCAGTGTTTATGCACACGGTCTAGCCTTGATTCAAATACTATCCTCTTCCCTCTGCACATTTACCCAAGTCACCTTCCTTCAAAGCTTTGCTGAGATACTATTTCTGACTTCAAGCCTTTCTCTTTGTCACCATTCCTTGAGACCTACAGGCCTGTGGGTCTTGCTTCTCACTATGAACCTCAGTATATTCTGCTGTGGTCACAGTCCTCCTCTCTTCTCTGCCCACAGACTAGAAGGTGCGAGTCCCCACGTAGGGCTTCTTTACCTCTACACTGCTTTTGAGACACCCTGAGTAGATAGATGGTTAGGCATTGCCACCTATGTTGACAGAAGACTCTTGTCAAATCAGTGTGGTGGCTAGATCACTGCTGTGTTCAACTCTACATCACTCACCTCTTGTTAGACTAACTTTGGTTAGTGTCATTAATCCCACCAGTCACTTCTTGGTCACATGCTTGAGGGTGCACACACACACACACACACACACAAGCACATTCACACACATACCCCTTGTAGATTGTTATGAAAATTAAATGAGATAATGTGCATGGAATTTGCTATACATTGGCCTAAAGTTTGCTTGTCTGATTTTTTTATGTGATATAGCAGAAGACTACATGTTTTATGAACCAGCAATATGTTTAGGATATTATTGGTTATATACAGAAACCTTTTCTGTGATACATGGACCATTCGCTGGTTCTGGACTTCTTTCCTTCTTCGTATTCATATGATTTTGAGCTATGTATTCAAGCTCTCTTTATTATTTGGGATGCAAAGGATTTCCATTTTAGTTAAGTTGAGAGATTTAATTAATTTAAATAATTAATAACTGTAGCAAACTGAATAATAGATATGGATTAGACCTTCACAGATTTTAATCAGGCACCAAAAAATAATAGAGACAATTTTCAAAGTACCTTCATGTATGCATCTTGAGCCACAGCACACATGTGGGGGTCAGAGAACATGTAGAGCAGTTTTTCTTGGACTGTCGTGTAGCTGCCACAGATTGAATACAGGCCATCAGGTTTGACTTTACACAAGGAGCCGTCTTGCCAGCCCCAAGGTGATAGATAGTGTGCTTTAGGAGGTGGATTAAATGGCTTACTTGATAAGAATAAATAACTGGAAGCAACCTCATTGTCCATCAACAGATGAAAGGAAATATAAACTATGTTATATGTATATAAACATATGTAATGTGTATGTATGTGAACATATGTATGTATATGTGTGTATATATATATATGCATGCATGTATGTGCTGGCTAGTTTTATGTCAACTTGTCACAAAGTTATCTGAAAGGAGGGAATCTAAATTGAGAAAATGCCTCCAGCTGTGAGGCATTTTCTTAATTAGTGATTGATGGGGGAAGGCCCAGCTCCTTATGGGTGGGGTCATCCCTGGGCTGGTGGTCCTGGGTTCTATAAGAAAGCAGGTTGAGCAGGCCATGAGAAGTAAGCCAGCAAATAGCAATCTTTCCTGGCCTCTGCATTAGTCCTCCAGGTTTCTGCCTCCAGGTTTCTGCTATGACTTCCCTCAGTAGTGATGGACTGATACCTGAAGTCTAAGCTGATGAAGTCTAATTCTGAGATGAAATGGTGTGTGTGTGTGTGTGTGTGTGTGTGTGTGTGTGTGTGAACAGAGAAAAAAATGCACACATTCAAAATGGCATATTCTGAATTTTAGCTTGCAAGCTGTATCCACCCATCCGCCTCTGTGTCTAACTCCCTCTCTTTTGTTATGTTCTTGCACATGATGAAGGGCTGACATTTGGTGATATAAGGGCTGTTACTCCCTGTAGCCTTCTTAACTAAAATATGATATTATAGGGAAGGGCTTATGAAGGACATATTTAGAATTTACCATACCGTTTTCTATGAGAGTTTCAGTTTTCAGGATTTCTGATGCTCTTGTCTCCTAGAGGGATGAATTAGCAGTGGCTTGCTATTGCTTTCACCAATCATATTTTGATATAATCACAAACAAAATTGTTTGAAGTGATTATGTAAATTAGCATAAAATGTGTGGTCTATTGACAGCCCATCTGAGCTGGTGAGAAGTCCATGACCTAAGCCCAGAAAGTGCCTGCCTCTTGTCTCAGCCTGTGTATTCTTTAAGGTAATTTCTGGTCCATTTCCCGTCATCTCATGGTCCTTCCTAGCAACCTTAGACCAAAGCACCCTTGTGCCATTTTCAAGGGTCTAAAAGGCTGGCCATTTTGGGGTGAGCTGTTATCCACACAGGGGACTGTCAGTGGGTTTCTGAAAGCTGAACTTAGTGTTTGGGTGCCCGAGATCTTCAGCTCTGCCTTCCTAGGTTTCTTAATCTCTCCTGTAGTGCTGAGCTTCCCTGCCTGCTTCCTGTGGGCAGGAACTGAGCACCAGCTCTTACCTGCCTTCAGAACCTTGACAGTCTTATTGCCTTCTGCCAGCTCACAGCTCACAAACGTGCTGGCGAACGCCCGGGGCTTTATTTGCTTCATTGGGAAAGCACGCGTGGAAAACCTGCCACAGCCCCATTTGTTTATTAACTATGGCCGCAGCATACTTCTGCTTCACAGCACTCAGCTGTTGCCCTTGCTCCCCAGCTTCTCCATCCTTTGATTTTGGGACTTGAGATGCACTAGGGCTGAAACCAAGTTTTGTTTGTTGGTGGAAAAGTGAAGGTGGGCATGGTGCTGTATGCTTGTCATCACAGCACTTGGGATGCTGAGGCTGGAGGACAGTGTAGAGGAGGGTAACCTTTATTTCGTAGCAAGACCCCATGTAAAATAAAGTAAAATAAAATCATAAAATCATAAAACCAGAAACAACATAGAAATGTAGACTGCCCAAGTGAAGCAGGCACATTTAAAAGTATATGCGCGACACTAACTCTGTGGCAGAATCATGAAGGTCCTCTCATGGCTCCTTCAAGTATGGCCCTCTACTTTAGGCGCCCAAAAGATGCCAGTTATTAAATGTGAACTTTCTTTGTTCCTGTGCTTTAAAATATTTCCACATGTCCCTTTTGTTTTCCAGTATGAGAGGAGACCACCAACCTCCATCACAGGGTCATGTCCAGTTGTCAGTCTGTCAGCAGGTCCCATCTATGCAGCAACTCATACAGAGCCCAGACTCCACCAGGAGCGTGCTAGTGGGGCATAACAAGAGGTGGGAAGTGTGCTCTCTGCCCTGATGGAGCAATTTGCACCAGGAAAGACTGGACCTGGCAAGTTTGTCTCCAATCAACAGCCTTCCTGTCATCATTCACAGGGAATTTTACTTCCTGCTTTCTTTGACTCTGTCTTCTCTTCTAAGTGTCTCTCTATTCCAACATGAGAGCTCTTTCGCTTATTTCTATTGCTTCAGTTGGTAACTGCCCAGGCTTTCCTTTCCTGTTTGTTCACCCTGTTCTTATGTGGGATGTCCTTCTGTATATGTGTTGCTTTTGTAGGTTGATGAATGAAGCTTTTTGGGCCAATCGCTTAGCAGAGCAAAGCCAGGTGGGAAATCTGAACAGAGATAGAGAGAGAGAGTGGGAGGAGTCAAGAGAGACGCCATGTAGCTGCCAAAGGAAAAGGTCCTGGAAACTTTCTGGTAAACCACAGCCTCGTGGCAATACACAGATTAATAGAAATGGGTTAATTCAAGATGTAAGAGCTAGCTAGAAATATGGCTGAGTCATTGGCCAAACAATGCTGTAATTAGTACAGTTTTTGTGCGATTATTTGGGAAATGAACGAGCAGTCTCCTTCTGTACACTGTTCCTTCGAGCAGTCTCCTTCTGTACACTGTTCCTTCTGAAGTTGCTGTAGACTGCCTGGTTAAGCATTAGATATTTCCTGAGGAAGCTTGTCTGAAAGAATCAAAAGAGGAATTCTTTCCCACCAAGATGGCTCAGCAGAGCAAAGCACTAGTTTGCAAATCTGGTGGGATTTGGTTCGTGGATGTCTTGGTTTGTTTTTTGTAAACTTGACACAAGGTAGAATTATGTGGGAAGAGCAAAGCTCAATTAAGAAAATGTCTCTGTCAGATTGGCCTGTAGGCAAGCCCGTGGAAGTATTTTCTTGATTAATGATTATGAAGGAGGGGGCCAAATTCACTCTGTGGGGTACCACCTCTGGGCAGGTGGTCCTGGGTTCTTTAAGAAAGCAGGCTGAGTAAGCCCTGAAGAGGAAGGCAGTGAGCAGCTCCCTCCAAGGCCTCTGTTTCAGTCTGTATTGGCTTCTCTTCATGATGGACTACAACTGAAAGCTGAAATAAACCCTTTCCTCCCCAAATGTTTTTGGTCATGGTCTTGATCAGAGCAATAGAAATCAAACCCGGACACTGAATCCCTCTGTGGAAGGAGAGCCTGACTCCTGAACATGGTTCTCTAACTTCCACATGCATACCCTGACACGTACACACACAAACACACACACACACACACACACACACACACACACACACACACACAGACACAGACATAGTATTATAAACAAAATAAAATTTAAATAAAGCAACAAATGCACATGACAGGCCATGCTCGAGTCTGCCTTCTATTCTGGCACTCCTTAGACAAATGTAGAAGTCCTAGGAATTCCAGGGCAACCTCAGCTCTGTAGCAAGTTTGAAGCCAACTTGGCTACATGCGACCTTGTTTCAAAAAGCAAACCAAGCACACCTAACCCTTAGCCCAAACCAGGGGCTGGTGAGGTGACTCAGAAGGTAAAGGCGTTTGCTGCCAAGATTAAGGACCTGACTTCGATCCCCAAGACCCACGTAGTGGGAGGAGAGACCAGACTCCCAAACGATGTTCTCCAGTCTTCAAACCTGAGCCCAGCCACCCCTAAAATAAATAAATATAATTGTGAAAAAGAGGACCTTACTGTAGTATTCATCCCTGAGCCAGTCCTCGGAAATGTCTGGTCACACGTGTCTGGGTTGGAGTCAGGTCGTCCGCAATATTAGGAAGATGTACAGATGACTCCAAACGTGCTTTTGCTTAGGAACATGAGGCTCCATGAACTCTACCCCATCTGTCTCACTTCCCAGAAGTGGGCATTCCTAGACTACACTCTTGCAGCCCTGTTCTTCTTTCTCCCAAAGAGACCACCCAGGGATCAAGGTCCCCGCTCCACTGCTCGTCCATAGCCGGGACTGAAATCTCTTTAACCATCTTACTTCCTGGGAATTAGCTTTCTCCTCTCCATCGGCTCTGGATATTCCCAGGATGTGCTTCACCTTCACTTAAACCTAGACTTATCAGTTATGCCATCACCCACCTGGAGACATCCCTCACTGTGTCATCCCCCAGCTGGAGACATCCCTCACTGGTTTTCTGCCTTCCATTTATGACTCTCATCTTCTCACACACCTAGTATAAAATGCTAACATCATCCCATCCCAGGCCTCCTCCATTCTCCATCTCTTGTCTGACACATCATCTTGCCAATTATCTCCATGTAATGTGTCTGCCTGTCTATCTATCTATCTATCTATCTATCTATCTATCTATCTATCTATCTATCTATCTATCTATCTATCTATCTGCCTATCTATCTATCTATCTATCTATCTATCTATCTATCTATCTATCTATCTATCTATCATCTATCTATCTATCTATCTATCTATCTATCTATCTATCTATCTGCCTATCTATCTATCTATCTATCTATCTATCTATCTATCTATCTATCTATCTATCTATCTATCTATCTGCCTATCTGCCACCTATCAATCAATCGATTGATCGATCTATCATCCAAAAACCTACAAGAGTCAATTCTTTCTTTACACCACGTAGGTTCTGGGGATTGAACTTAGGTCTTCAAGTTTGGCAGCCAGTGCCTTTCCTCCTGAACCATCTTGTTGGCCTCCATGTAGTGAATCTCCATTCTCTGTTTCACTGCTATTTCAATCACTGATATTTTTTGTTAGTTACTGACTGCTGGCACATCTGCCTGTCTGGTCTCCCTGAGTTCAGAACTTCTCCTAAGAGTTCCATTTGTCCCCTATTATCTTCATGCTGCATTTCACTGATATGATGAATTAATGGTGTTCTGTGGCTGGTTAATTTGGTTCTTAAAGCAAGCTCCATGGAAGTCAAACTGTAATCAGGATGTTGAGTGTGCAAGATCTTAGAGAAGATTAGATTGTAATGCTGGACTCTGAAAAGCTGGTAACAGGATACAACTACTGCACAAGGAAGGTCCAAATGCAACCCAGACCAGTTGTATGTTATCCTGGGAGAGTGACAGCCTCCTCCCAGGCTGTTCTGGATGGATTCTGCGATCACTGTCTCTGACTCTCATTTTTCTGTGTCTATCTGATTGGCCTCTCATGGGCTTTTCCTTAGTAACAACAACACATGTATTGAGTACCATTGAGTTACCATTGAACTAACTGATTTGTGAGGCATTCTTTCATATTCTTGCTCTGACCAACTACACAATTATACATTTGCTCTCTGGCTTACCATCTTATTCTCCTTATTATCAGGTTCTTGGGGGAAAGAAGCCCTGCACCCATTAATTATCAATAATGATCATCTAACTACATTGTGTAAAATTGGAAAGAAGTCACCCTCAATCATACCCAGCAGGATCTCCATTAATGTGTCCACATTCTCTGTCTTCAGAAACTTCTCATGCCATTGTAATTATAGTATTCATCCTTCTATAACACTACTTTCTCCATTTCAATATTTCCAGAGAAATGCAATGAAGAGCTGATAGTAGCAACCAAAGACAGGAGACATTAAAAGGGTAAAAGTGAAAAAAATAGGAGGGTCAACATGGCATGCACAATGAAGAGGTGATAGGGAATTAAAATAAATTGTACATGAACGGTCCAACTGAAAAACTGGCGCATCTTTTTCACAAAAACAAAGTGAGAAATTAGATGAAATTTCCAAAACCCTTTCTGAGCTCTGGAAATTGGCACAAAAAAAGTGATAAATTGAGATGCACTTGTTGCTAAGGAAAAGGGAACTTGACTAGTGAATAGTAAGGATGTAGCATTTCTGTTTGAGGCTTCTGACTTCTCTGCAACCAGCTAGGTTGATATGGCAGCTCTCCCCGGATGGGCTGACCGTAAAGGCCTGCAGCTTCTCCAGTGTTGGGCTAAAATTATCCCAGAGCCTGTACCTAGAGGCCTATAGCACAGAAAAAAGCCTGGCTTGAGTTCAGAGCCTGTAGGACAGAGAAAAGCCTGGTTTGAGTTTGAGTGAGACTGAGACAGCAAAAACTACATAGATGCCCCTCCAGCAAGAGGGAGGGTTTGGCTGTCTCTCATTGGCTGGAGGTACCCCCACATCACAGACTGTCACTTAACATATATAGCTGACACTCACATTAATAAACTGGGCTCCTGCTTTAACTTGACTCCCTATCTAGTGTGATTGTCCTGTGTTGTGGGGCTGCGGAATGGGTGTCCTGCTTCGTGGGGCTGTGGAATGGGCAGATAGCACACTCACCCTTCCCTGGGGAGTAAGGAGGCTAAGGAAGCCTAGCACTCCATTGGGGGTGGAGGGATTTTATATAAAGCAGAGAGGAGAAACCCTGCACTCAGGTACTCAGTAGGTAAAATCCTAAGTTTGGTAGAGAGGGAAGGGGGTAGAGTTAGGCGTCATAGGACGATGGAAGAAGTGACAGCCAGACAGATGAGGTAGCGGTGACACCTGGGTGGCTGAAAGAGCCAGCTGAACTAAGCTGATAAACAGGAGAAGACACTAATTATTAGTGTGGGGATGGCACAGAGACTATCACCGGAGATTACACAAACCAAAATAAATGTAAAGAAGATGTCCTAAGGGCTGGGGAGATGGCTCAGCGGTTAAGAGCATTGCCTGCTCTTCCAAAGGTCCTGAGTTCAATTCCCAGCAACCACATGGTGGCTCACAACCATCTGTAATGAGGTCTGGTGCCCTCTTCTGGCCTGCAGGCATATACACAGATGGAATATTGTATACATAATAAACAAACAAATAAATAAATAAATAAATATTTTTTAAAAAAAGAAGATGTCCTGATTAGCTTTTTGTTAAATTGACACATGTGAGAGTCATCTAGGAACAGGTTCTTGACCTGAGATAGCACCTCCATCTGATAGTTCGTCATCAAGTCTATAGGGCCTTTTCTGATCTAATGATTGATGCTGGAGGGTCTTGTCGACTGGATGCAGGGCCACATGGTCAGGTGGCCCTGGGATGCATCAAGAAGCAGGCTGAGCAGGCCATCGGGCACAAGTCCATGAGCAGCGCTTCTCCATAGGCTCTCCTTCCAAGTTCTGGGATTAAAGGAATGGACCACTACAGTCAGCTGGAACTGGATTGTTCTACTTTGTGTCATTCTTGGGATTAATTAGAGGAGTCATCAATAGTCTACCCCACTCATTTTTTTAAACAAAATTCAATATGTTATTAAAATCATTTGGAAGTGTAATGAAATTAATAGCTAGGTAGTGAAGGGAGGTTTGTTTTTGTTTTTGTTTTGTTTTTTTGATTTTTTGAGACAGGGTTTCTCTGCAGCTTTGGAGACTGTCCTGAAGCTAGCTCTTGTAGACCAGGCTGGCCTTGAACTCACAGAGATCTGCCTGACTCTGCCTCCCTAGTGCTGGGATTAAAGGCGTGAGCCACCACCACCTGGCTGTAAAGGGAGATTTTTTTTTATGGGACTCAATAGTGAGTTGTGTGAAGAAGCAGAAAGAATGAAAAGTGTTAACTGTGACATTTAAGTGCTTACATGAGTTTAATTGTTCTTCGTATAATAAGTAGCTTTGTGATGTCTATTCAAGGCGCTACCATAGAGTTTGCAGGAGAATGAGAGCTTTATTTTCTGCCTTTGGCAATTTTAAGGAAACAAGTGGGAAGAGATTTAAGGCCTTGCAAAAATGTTCGGCCTACCAAAAATTCCTTTGCTTTTCCTTTAACTGTAAATAGATTTTTCCCTCATACATATCCTGATTAGGGCCTTCCCACCCCAACCCCGATTTATTACTTCCAATTCCTTCCCACCTTCCCTCTCATCCAGATTTACCCCCAATATGTCTCTGATTAAGAAAACAAATAGGTTCTAAAGAGTAATAATAAGATAAAATATAAGATAGAATAAAACTAAAGCACGGATATAGGACAAATCAAAGAAACATAATGAAAAGATCCAAGAAAATGCACAAGAAACAGATAAAGATGCAGAGACCCACTTGTTTGCATGCTCAGGAATCCCATAAAAACACTAAAGTGGAAGCCATAATATATAACCAAAGGACCTATGGGGTAAAAAGAAAAAAATACATATAAATAAAATAAAATAAATAGAATTTTAAAGAAAAGTCCTGGCATGACATTATGAGACAAGGAGCCTCCAACGATGCCTTTGACTTCATTTTCTGTTGGCGTCTACTGCCAGGCTTGGAGTCTCCCCTTTAGAGTAATTTGTTTACCCAGTGAGACTACCTTGGGGAAAACTAAATAAATTTTCATGTTTTTATTGATCTTAGCTGTTCTGACAGGTAGAAGATGCAATCTCAAAGTAGTTTTGATTTGCATTTCTCTGATGGCTAAGAATGTTGAACATTTCTTTAAGTGTTTCTCAGCGATTTGAGTTTCAATGTCTTAAAGTATTTATCATATAAATCTTTTGCTTGATTAGAATCAGCTCCAGGATATTTTATATTATTTGAGGCTATTGTGAATGGTGTTGTTACATTGATTTTCTTCTCAGCCCATTGGTGTAGAGGAGGGCTACTGATATTTTGAGTTAATGAGTTAATTTTATATCCAGATGATTTGTTGAAAATGCTTTTCAGCTGTAGGAGTTTCTTGGTGGAATTTTAAGGGTCATTTATGTATACTATTACATAATCTGCTAATAGAGATACTTTGATGCCGTTCTTTCCAATTTGTCCCCTTGATCTCTTTTAATTGTCTCAATGGTCTACCAAAAACTTTAAGTACTGTATTGTACTGTATTGGCTAGGTATAGAGAGAGTGTCTACTTGTCTTGTCTCTGGTTTGGTAGAATTGTTTGGAGTTTCTCTCCATTTAAGTTGATGTTGGCTATGGAAATGCTCCAAACTGCCCTTATTTTGTTCCAATATGTTCCTTTTGTCCCTAATCTCTCCAGGAATTTTATCAAGAAGGACTTGGATTTTGCCAAAGGCCTTTTCTTCATCTGATGAGATGATTATGTGGTTTTTGTCTTTCAGTTTGTTTGTATGGTGGATTATATTTATTGATTTTTATATATTAAAATATCCCTGCATCTCTAGGATGGAGCCTGTTCATCATGGTGGATGATCTTTTGCTTTATTCTTGAATTTGGTTTGCTAATATTTTATTTTTTTCTATCTATGTCCATAAGGAAAATTGGTCTGTAATTCTTTCTCTGTTGGGTCTTAAGTGGTTTGCATATCAGGGTAACTCATAAAATGAGTTAGGCAATGTTCCTTTTGCTTCTATTTTGTAGAATAATTTGGGGAATATTAGCATTAACTCTTCTTGAAAGTCGTGTAGATTTATGTGCTAAATCCATCTGGCCCTGGGATTTTTTTTGTTTGGGAGACTTTCAATGACTACTTCTTTTGCTTGAGGGTCTAAACCTGTCCTAAATGAGGCAACTTGTGCAATTGTAACTGGTTGGACCAAGAAGTTTTGAGTATTTTGGAAGTGTGAACCTGGCCTTCATTGCTACTGGTCATATAAAATTAGACAGCTACATTGAAAAACATTTTGTCTTATTTCTCAAAAAATTCACAAAAAAACTCATGCAACTCAGTAATTATTTTTTGTGTATATGTCTACCCAAGAGAACTAAACACCAAATGTCTACTTAAAACTGTATACTAATATTTTGGGTAGTGTTATTTATAGTTGATTCAGACTGGGAACAACCTGAATATATATCCATTGGTGGCTAATGTAAGAATCAAATATGAATTTTTTCTATCAAATACTGTAAAACTTATGTTTAGAACAAGGAATTCAGATTATTTTTTGTTTCCTTCACCTTGTAAAAACTTCAAAAATTTTAATCCTCTCTGGTGGGGGATATTCAATCACACTGTGAACCCTGAGTTTGCATTTACATTAGTTAAATAAAATTAACCTTGGGTCAGAAGGCTGATTTAGCAATTAGTTGATAGACAATAATCATAGCACAGAGCATCAGAGGCCATCTGGAAGAGGCAGAGAGATGCAATAAAAGGAGTAGAAGGAGTAGGGAGGGACTTAGAGTGGCAGCAGTTTTTGTTTGGCAGAGCAGAAGGATGCTCTCTTTGGGAGATGCCAACAAGGAGAGAAGGTTACCTACGTGCTACTCTACCTCTCTGAGCTAGCAGGTTTTCACCCCAGCCTTTGACTCTCAAGTCTTATTTATAAACAGAGTGCTAGAAATTTAGTTAAAGCTACCTTTAGTGGCAGCAACAGAGCCAGTACTTGCGGAAACAGAATTCCCACCAGGTTGTGGCCTGAGTAGCCAAGCCATTGCCAGGGCATGACTATGGAGTCACAATTGCTGACTGACAGTGCAGTAGGTTAAAACAGAGCCACTGTCCCGAAGTTAAAGCAACACCTTCCCACTCAGAAAAACTTTTGTTTACTCAAAGACCCACTACTCTTCTCTAGAAATCTGCTGGCCTGGGACAGTGACCCTTTTCCCTTCCTTCATTTCTTCCATACCAATCCTTTTTAGATTAGCCAACTGCATAAGTATGTGAGGTCAGACCTCAGCCAATGAGGAAAAGACACAGCCGCTACCTTCTTTAGAATAAAAATCAATACATTCCCTCTGTGTTTGTGTGTGTGGTCTTCCCAAGCATACACTCTTGATCAAGAGTGAAGTTCTCCTTGTTAAGACTCTGCAGTTAGAATGGTGGTCTCTTTCTTTGTGACCCCATGTTTATTTCTAACAACTAGATAAGCAAACCTCATTGTATCCACCGAGTGCGGGATACTATTCACCCCATAAAAAGGGCAGAACTCTTGTTACTTGCTTTAAAGCAGCTTTACCTGCTTTTCTTTGATGATAGACCTTAAAACCCTTACATTAAGTAAGCTGCAAAGCCTGCACTTCCATTTTGATGACTCGCTCAGGAAAGGTAATTCTCTCCAAAGTGAAAGCAGAACACTGGTCACACAGGAGTAGTATAAAATGTGGTGGCTTGATCGAGAATGACTCCCATAGACTCATATAATCGAACACTTGGTTCCCAGATGGTGGACTGCTTAGGAAGGTGTGACCTTGTTGGGAGAGGTGTCAGTAGGGGTGGGCTCTAAGGTTTCCAAAGTCCACGCCAGGCCCACTCTCACTATCTTTCTGCCTGCTGGTTGAATCAAATAGAAGCTCTCAGCTCCTGTTCCAGCACCATGCCTGTTGCCACCATGCTCCCCCATGATGACCAGGGACTAACCCTCCAAAACTGTAAGGAAGCCCACAGTTAAACGCTTCCTTCTATAAGTTGCCATGGTAATGGTTTGCATCAAAAGAATAGAACAGTGACTAAAACAGGGTACATGAAGCTCACATATTGGCTTTTTAGGGGTAATGTTCAACTCTGCAAATCACAGACATATAGGTACAATGGATGGGTTTTGTGGTACATAGATTATTCCCCAGTGAAGCTATTGGAAACATAAATTGTGTATGAGAAGTCATGGCAACCCCTTTAACCACATACTCTCTTAAAGAACAGTCTGTAAGCCATCATTTCCATAAGCCCTCATTGCCTTTCCACCTGGCTCTTAGGGAAGCCAGGCTCAAGGAACGAGAGGGGAAGCAGCTCTTTAGGTGCAGATGCTTTTATATCTGTTTGGGGATAAATAGATTCTATTTTAAGGATCCCCTTGGGTAACAGAAGTTAGCGAGCTGGAAGAATGGATGGAGACAGATAGCAAAAGGCCATTTTTCTTCCCTAAAATGAACTTTCAAAGTTTGCATATTTTTTCTACACCCAAGCATTTGCTGACTGTTTTAGATGTGTGATGAAATACTGAGACACTGCCACATTGCTCCATCCCAGCTTGTGATATGTACAGTGATAGAATTTGAGTGATTAATTTTACCTATAGCTCTTAAGTTCTTAATCATTATGATGAATAAATAATTTTCTTAGACCGGAAAAACAATGACTCTCAAATTAATTGCTATCCATTCCCTTGCCTGCAGAACTGTCAAGTGAGTCTGAAAGAAAGAAAATGTGCTGTTTGTTTATCTATCTGTCTGCCTAAATCTATCTGTCTGTCTGTCTGTCTGCCTATCTATCTGTCTGTCTATCTATCTATCTGTCTATCTACCTACCTACCTATCTATTTATTACTGGTGTTAATTTAGAGTACAGTTGTGTGGTCATTACTTTGAGTTTGTGAGACAGAATCATCAGAGTCAGGAGCTAGAGATTAAACTGTGACTCCTGTCTGCTGAAGCACTTTCTGTATTCTGTTCTTGATAAACTGTCCTCCACTAGTAATAACGTGATTGCTCGCAGGGTGTCTGTGGCAGATACCAATGCAGCTCCTGACTTTAGGATGGGTCCATGTACACTGGTCTCTGGCATCTGTGCACAGAGCCTCAAGCCTTTACAGAGCAACCATCTGCATTCACTCACCGAAGGTGACTTTGCTGGTGACCTTGTCAGAAGCATTCCATTTGGCGGCGTTGACGGAGTCTTGGCTGGCTCACAAGTGACAGAAAACACATACTGATTTGACACACAGAGCCTCAAGTTAGAGACACAGCTGGGAACACATCTTGTAGCATAGAACATTGTGCTTCTGTGCCCCAGGCTTCTTTTATTCCATGGTGTTCTAGCTGGTCACCTGTAGCTGAGTCGGGCAGAAGTGACCATATTAGTGTGACGTATTTGAGCTCTTAGCAAAAACACAGTCTTCTACTGACCTTTTTCCCTGCTGGCTGGAACCTGGTGTACTTGGTTGGCTGTCTGCCTGCATTGTCTGTTCATATTCACAACAAGCCTTTCAAGGAGGTGGGAGACACACGGGAAAGGCAGGGCAATGGAGGAGGTGGAGTCTGCAAGGCTTTGGGTCACATACCTCTCTTCAAAGCTGCTTAGGTTCCTTTTCAATAGTCAGACTATCAAAATCAAATCAATACCTCTCAGGGATTCAGCTAGAAATAGAAGCTGCTTTTCTGGTTTTTTTTTTCACTCCCCTTTAGTGCAAATAAGATACTATATGCAGTGCATGTAGCTGGAGACCTTGCATGTAGCAAATTTTCAATAGATATAAGCTACATTTAGCATTTTCATAGTATATATGTGTGTGCAAGTCATATATGTATGTATATAAATGTTGTATGTATGCATATATATGGCTAAATAACTGCATGGAAAATTATTTTACTTAGCAAAACATGGATTTGTAAGACCAGAAACAAAAGAATATGCTTAATTTTTATATAAAAAGCACTGATTAGAAAATTCTATTTTATACATTATTTCAGATGTCCCTAGAGGCAATGAACCCTCAATTTACTGGAATTAGATTAACATATTGCTTGTATGAATTTTAAAAAGCTAATATATCTCTTTTAACAGATTCAAATAACTGGTTTAACTGCATTGTAAAGTTCAAAATAAACTGGGCCTTTTTTCCTCTTTTCTCATACAATATATCCAAAAGCAGCCTTCCTTCCCTCCACTTCTCCACCCCCCCCAGATCTGCTTCTCCTCAGTTTCCCTTCAGAAAAGAGCAGGCCTCCTACGGGGGGGGGGCAATTGAACATGACATAAGAAACTGCAACCAGACTAGACGTAAACCATCACATTAAGGCTGAACTAGAAAACACAGTAGGAGGGAAAGGGTCCCAAGAGCAGTCAAAAGAGTTGGAGACACCCTCACTCCCATGTTAGGAGTCCCCCAAGAACCCAAAGCTAAACAGCCACACCATGTACACAGAGGATCTAGAACACACCTCTGCAGGCTCCACGGATGCCACTTCCGTCTCCGTGAGCCCCTAGGACCCCTGCTTAGCTGGTTCTGTGGGCAGTGTTCTCCTGGTGTCCTCGACCCATCCTTGCTCCTACAATCCTTCCTACCCCTCAAGTAAATTAATTTTAAGTTTCAAGTTCCTTATCCTTTATGTTGGGTTAGTAGTACCTGTCGTGGGTTACATCAAGAATACTGTAAAAGACAGTGTCTCGAGGCTGAAGAATAGTGCAGACCATAACGGGTGAAATAAAATGTCAGGGTTCTAGCATTTTTCAAATCAGATTTAAGCACAGTGGTCATTGCCTCTGTTGGCTAGCTTCAGGTGTAGAGAGGTGCCTGTATCATTGGCAAGACATACTTCTGTGTATGGGCAAGTGTGGGGTGTATACTTTCACGTTCCTGTATGTGTGGGAGGGTGTTTCCAGGGCTAAGATGCAAGGAGAAGTGGTAGAAGGGGCAATGTCCTTCCCGCTCTTCCTTCCCAGGGGGCACGTTTTCGGTTTTTGTTTCCCCTGGGTCTGGCAGCAGACAGGTCCCAAGTGCTCCTGGGGAGTGTGGCAACAGTGCAGGAGAGTGACACTTCCAGATCTTCCTCCTTGGGCTGAGCTGGGTAGCTGGCGCCCTAGGCTTTATTTTCTTGAACTGAGCGCGCATGGTTGCTCTGGCTCCTGTGTGTGCACCGGCATCAATTGACGCTTTCAACCTCTGGTATCGCGAGACCCGACTTAACAGAAGTCCGTCTAAAATATTTATGTTCTACTGGCTTTGTTTCTCTGGAGAACCCTGACGAATACAATCTGTGTACCAAAAAGTTAAATCTTTTTTCTACCTAGATGAATTTACTTCATCAGAATAAAAGGACAGTAACTTTTAATGTCTATTTTGCAGTGTTGCCTGAAAGATTGTTTATGTACCTAACAGCAGAAGACTGTACTATTCACGCTTGTTAGAAGATGCTTTCAATTCAATTCCACTTATTCAATAATGTGGATTTTTAAGCTAATTTATTGAGGAGGCATAGACTGAGCTTCTGGGAGCATCCATGTGAATATTAACAAATGCTATAGAACATCACTAGGACAAGTATTTTTGTGTCTTTTCTTTTTAGAAAATAACAACCCGGTAGAGAAATAAAACACTTTCTCTCAAAAATGCTGCATGCAGCTCACGATGCCATCTCCTGTGTCTTTCTGGATGGCTTTGGGTAGCATTGTATCAGTACGACCTGAGTCTTTCTGTGGATGTTTTCTGGGTACCATTGTATCAGTATGACCTGTGTCTTTCTGTGTACCATTTTATCAGACCTTTTATCATCATGGCAGATACTTGACACAGACAACTTAAGAAAGGAAGGGTTTTGAGCATGTGGGAGATATGTCATATTCAAACTATAGCAAATGATAGCAACAGTCTCTAAATTTTTACAAAACAATCAGTAGCAACTGCTGTTTTAATAAGTAGGGAAATTAAAGAGGAAGATGTTTGTGGGCTTACACGGTTGATTGAATAGTCATTTAATGGAGACCCTATTACCCAATTCTTACCAAATCCTGAATTCTCATTTATTTATTTTTTTAAGAGGATAGAAAAACAATTTAATACATGTTAGCATTCTGTGGAACTTCATTAAGAGTATTTTCTGTATATGATGTATAAAATAGTATGTACACGATAGAAATGTTTAAAAATTGTTTCCCTTTTATTGAGAATATATTTTTCTCACATAATATATCCTTATTATGGTT
The DNA here is from genome assembly GCA_004026605.1 of Ondatra zibethicus. Taxonomy (NCBI): domain Eukaryota; kingdom Metazoa; phylum Chordata; class Mammalia; order Rodentia; family Cricetidae; genus Ondatra; species Ondatra zibethicus. The sequence goes on along the minus strand of PVIU01001935.1, from coordinate 123,020 downwards.
TCTCCTCCTTTTACTCCTCCCAGTTCCTCCCCACATACCTTCACATCTAAATCTGCTCCCTTTCTTTATCTAATTAGAAAACAATCAGGCTTCTAAGGGATAATATAATACCTTATTATATGATAAAATAATAACTAACACTTTGAAATTGGAAAAAATAAACAAACAAAAAGGAAAGAGTTCAAGAGAAGACACAATAATCAGATGTCCACTCATTTCCACACTCAGTAATCCCATAAAAACACTAATCTGGAAGCCATAATATAAACACTGGAGCTGGGGGAGACCCATGTAGGCCCTGTGCATGCTGCCGCAGTCTCTGTGCATGTATATGTGCATTAATCATGTTGATTTAGAGGCCTTTTTGTCTTGATGTCCTCCATCCCTCTGGCTCTTACACTTCTTGTGCCTTCTTTTCTTCAGGGTTCCCTGAGTCCTAAGGGGAGGGATTTGATGGAGACATCCCATTTAGGGCTGAATGTTCCAAAATCTTTCTCTCTCTTTTTGCATAATGTCTGGCTGTGGGTCTCTGTATTTGTTTCCATCTGTAGCAGGAGGAAGCTTTTCTGACTGAGCAAGTCACTGATCTATGAGTATAGTTGAATGGCATTAATAATCATTTTATTGCTATGTTTCTTGTTTTTAAGAACAGTAGTATTTGGTTTTTCCCTAGGTCCCTCGGCTATCTATTCTCAGGTTCTTGGTCATTCAAGCAGTATCAGACATGGGTTTGATCTTGTGGAATTGTTCTCAGTCAAATCAGATATTGGTTGGTTATTCCCAGAAGCTTAGTACCACAATTACACTAGCATATCTTGTAGGCAATACAACATAGATCCACTGACTTATCATCCTCCTATCTGGAAATTCAGTTTACCAGCATCTTCTACATGAGACAATTTAACTTAGGCAAAGATATAATGGTTAAGAAATCACTAAATTCATAGCAAAGAAATAAAGAATCCTAACATGACTTTAGTTTTTAAAATATACTTTTAAATTTATATAAATTTGCATACAATAAAGTGGATAGAGCTTCAATGTGAAATGTGGCATGTCTTGGCAAATGTACACATCACACTACACCACTGCATTATCACAAAGAAAATTGTTGTCATACTGGATTCTAATTCTTCCCTCTCTCAGGGGATATTAGGGTCTTGATTTCCGTCACCAGCTAGGTTTGTTTGCTCTTGAACACCGCAGAAATGCAGCCATAGTGTGTACTTGTGTATTGCCGATGTCTTTCTTTGCTGTTGTGCAAGTAATGGTCCCTTTTATTGCTGAGTATTCTGTGTAAACACTGAATGAGTTACTAACCTATTTTTCTCTGATGAATGTTTGTGATGCTTCCTGTTGTAAGTGTACTTAACAAATGTTTTATTAACAAACTTTCACATTTATCTTGAGTAGAATTATTGTGTTATGAAGTGGCTATATCTTTAAATTTATGCCAGTAATTATAGATTTTGTTGGACACATATTTTCTTATTATTGTAAGTGGAATGGCTGTCTCATAGTGTGGATTTATCTTTAGATGTGTAAATCATCACCAAATTGCTTTGCAAAATGATTGTACTATTATTTACTCCCACTGACAGAATAGGAGACTCTACATGTTCCACATTCTTGCTCGTATTTGCTTAGTCTTTCCAATTCTAGCCTTTCTAGTGAGTATGCACTGATAATAATCTGTGATTGGACTTGCATTTTCCTGATGACTGACAGAGATGCACATTCCATGGTTATGAACACAGCTGACTGGAAGACACCTTGCCAATTTTTTTCTTGTTAGCTCATGTGCCTTTTAATTCTTGTTATGCCTTCTAATTATTAACTTCTTTGTCATGGATACTACTACTTTGCCACAGATAGAGATTGAAAATATTTTCTCCTACTTCCAAACCTGTTCTTCATTTTTATAAATGTGTATTTTGAGCAGCAACTTTGTAATTTTGGTGACATCTTAATGGTAATTGTTATTTCATTGGTTGCTGTTGTTTGAAGTGTCTCTATAGAGTATATCTTTATTATGGAATAGGTCCTATTTATTTTCTCCAGATGTGTCAATGTAGATTTTACATTTAAATCTCTGACCCATTTTAGTTCATTTTGTGAATAGTTTAATTTTCCCATTTATTTATGTTTTTTATATAGCCCTGTTTTTTGATAATGATATTTACTCTTTTTCACATCATAAGCACACATGCATGTACATGTGCCCACGCACACACACACACATACACACAGAATCTTTGTGTTAATATTTCAATGTCTTGATTCTTTTAGCTGTATAACATTAAAATGATGTAGAAACACACAATTTTGGTTTTTTTCTTCATATTTTAGCCATTCTAGGTCATTGGTGACACATGGTAGAGTCAGCTAGTTAATTTCTATGCATCCCCTCTTTATATTTCCAATGGTTTCATTCAGTGGACCTACAAGTCAATCTAGAAATCATTGATAATCTGGCATTAACAAGTACTGTAACTCATGAACTTGTCATCTTTGCTAATCTGGCTCTTGTGTCTCTCAGCAAAGTTTGAAATTTTCAGTGCTTTTGGTTTACACAGGTTTTTTTCTTATCTTTAAGAAGTTTGCAACAACAAGTAGGGAGCCTGCATGGGGCAGACCTGAGCCCTCTACATATGTGGGACAGATGTGTAGTTTGATTTACTTGTGACACTCCTAAAAATGGGAGCAGGGACTGTCCCTAAAACTGGAGCTGGCTTTTAGGAGCCTGTTCCCCCAAACGGAGAAGCTTAGTCCTACCTCAATTTGATATGCCATGCTTTGTTGACACCCACGGGAGGCCTGCCACTTTCTGAACAGAAACAGAGGAGGAATGGATGGGGGAAGGATGCAGAGAGGATGTGGGTGGGGGAGGAAATGGGAGGAGAGTAGGGAGGGGAAACAAATGAAAAATTAAATAAATAAATAGAAAAAAAGAAGTTTGCGTTTTAAGGCTATTACATAGGAAATTTTAAGCAAATTTTATTTTCTACTTGTTTTCTGGCATATATAAATGTAACTGGTTGTTTTGTGAGTTATATATGTATCCATTTATTTCCCCACAGTTCCAGTAGCTTGCAGGGGGCTAAAATTTAAAAGACTTTTCCATATAATATTTGTCCAACTAAAAATAAAGAAGGTTTTATTTGTTTATTTACTTATTTATTTAGTTTACTTTTCAAAGCTCTTGTTTGTATTTATTTTTCTAGCCTTAGTACACTGAATATGACTTCTGGAAAATACTGAATACTTGCTACATCACCCATCACAGAAGAAGCAACCCATCTTGTGTGTATGTGTGTGCATGTGTGCATGTGTGTGTGTATGTGTGTGTGCGTGTGTGATGCTACACCCCAAGTACAGTCCTTCCCATACTCCACTGCCATGTTATCCACTTCACTTCGGGCTCAGAAACAGTTGCATATGTCAGTGTGTTGGAAAGACACTAAACAACACAGAGCTATTGCTGTGCTAACATCTCTCTTCCAAAATAAAATATCTTGCCTATTCTTAGTGTCAGAGTAGTGAGAGACTCTGTTATGATATATGTGTGTGTGTATTTTTCATAAAGGTATGTTTTATATATATACATACACACACATATATATGTATGTATGTATGTATGTATGTATGTATGTATGTATGTATAGCATAAAGACAGAGAGAGGGAGAGAGAGACTGACTGAGGAAAGCCTTGGCACTGGCATTCCCATTGGTCTGAGGCATTGGCATCCTTTGTTGTGAGATATTTTAATGACATTCTGGCACTCCCAAAACTGCCAATAAAGTTTTCTATGAATCAGAGGGCAGAGATAGCTAATAGCTGACAAAAATTAGTGATAGATGTTTTGGAGGACTGAGGACATATAGAGAGATATGGGAAATAGAAGGGTGAGGCTGAGAGAAAGGCTTACCCTTTTGGACTGAGGAAGGAGAGAGAGAAGAGATCACTGGCTACTTCTCTGTCATTTCTGTGATCAATCAGGTTCTTATGCAGACACCTGACCTCTGAATTTTTATTGATAAAGAGTAATTAGATAGTTGTTTCATCTGGCACCCAATGTTGACCGCGATATCACACGACAGGTGCTTGCCACGTGCTTTGCAGCCCTTGGAGTTGCTCCTGTGGTGGACTTTACCTCTTTGCTCCCAGACCCTCTGCATGAGTCTGGGGTGTTCCAGTTGCAGTGTATCTACAGGAGCCTCCAAACGCTGAAACAGTCTTTCATTTCCTGTGGACATAAAAGCATAACCTCTCCCCTAACACATTTTCCGAATTCCATTTTAAAGTTAAGGCATCCCTAAAGTATCTAGGCTGGTTTAATTCAATGGTCCCCTTTACAATCCAGTGTCTCTCAGCAGCTGTCATTCACTCATTAGCTTTCAAAAAATTCAAAGTCAACCCAACGCCATGCAGAATCCAGACTCCCTGTGTATTTCCCATCTTATGTGGCTTTTTTCTTTTATATTACTTTACTCTCTCTTTAAAGACTTTATTATTTATAAACTATTCTTTCTTTTTCTGTCACTGTCTGTATCCATTTTCTTTTCTTTCTTAATCATCTTGGCACATTTTAAAACACACTATAACTTGTTTAGAGTTTTGTATTTTTTCCTGTTTGGACCTGTCTTTAGTGCATGTCTCCAGCCTTTACTGACTGTGCAAACCAAACCTTAAACTGCTAAGCTACCACTCCGTGGCTCTGGTGGCTGGCTCTGCCCCCTCCTCATGTCTGTGACAGCCAGTCTTAAGACCACCACCTTGGTCAGGAGCTGTGTCTAACCAGAAAATTGATGCCTGCACTGTGGCAAACATTTTTACTTAGCTTGATCTTTCTACTTAGCATACCTACTACTCAAATGATCCGTGTATGGCAGAGCCTCTTAAAGGAGCCATATCCTTTTTTTCAGCTTTCTCAGGTCCTAAGTGGATTTTAAGCTCCACATTGCAACACCAAATGTAGCAGGCTTTCTTTTGGACTACCAACCAGCTCCCAAATAAAGCCATGGAGACTTCTTATTAGTTATAACTGCTCACCTTTCCTTATGCTTCGCTCACTAACTCTTATAACTGAAATAGACCTGTTTCTCTTCATCTGTGTTTTGCCTTGGGATGTTTTACCTTTAATTCTTTATATCCTGCCCTGTGAGTGCCTAAGTAGCCCCAGGTGTCTCCCTCTGTTGACAGAGGTTTCTGTCCTTCCTAGTTTCACAGCCATTCAGTCCCAAAGAAACACACAGAGGCCTACATTAATTATAAACTGATTGGCCCATTAGCTCAGGCTTCTTATTAACTCTTACATATTAAATTAACCCATAATTCTTGTCTTTGTTAGCCACATGGCTTGGTACCTTATATCAGTGAGGCATTCTCATCTTGCTTCCTCTGTGTTTGGATGACAACTGCAGACTGAGCCTTTCCTCTTCCCCGAATTCTCCTATCCTGGTTGCCCCACCTATATTTCCTGCCTGGCTACTGGCCAATCAGCATTTTATTAAACCAATACAAGTGACAAATCTTTACAGGTTGCAAGACCACTGTCCCATACTATCCTTCTTTTTTCTCCTTCATTCTCTCTTTCTTCTCCCTCTAGCCTAGATTCCTCTTCCTACTTATTTTCTCTGCCTGTCAGCCCCACCTATCCCTCTTCTGCCTAGCAATTGACCATTCAGCTTTTTATTAGAAATCAGGTGCCTTACGCAAGGAATACAGAGCAATACATCTTTACATAATTAAACAAATGCAATATAGTATTAAATATTTGTATTTTTGATATATGTGCACTTAACTTAGAACAGTTTATGGGGTGCTCTTAATACATGAGGATTTCCATAAGCCAAAGGACTTGGAAAAGGGTGGCCATCTAATTTGTCATCAAGACTAGGATGTTTATAAGAGTGAAGAGGGGAGCATTGGTAATTAAGTAAGACAACAGGCACACACTAAGACCTTCTGGTTCCATCTGAAATATCACTGCTCATTCTTCATGCTCAAATTACTTTGCATGAATAGGATGATTGAATTGTATTATTAGTTCAGTGGCCTATAAACAGCAGCTCACAGACCAATCCAGAGAGATGCATGATTTTACAAATAAAGTTTTACTGGAGACATAGCTGTGCTTTTCTGTAACTCCTACATTACTCTCAGTACAGTTCACACACCACTGTACTGTATGCAAGCTGGGCAAAAGCCTGGAGATCAAAAGAACACACAAGAGATCTGGGTCATTCAAAAGGAGATCAGCTGAATGCTGTTTATTCAAACTTAGGAAAACCCCTAAAGATAGCTGCTGCACAGTGGAATACCCCCCAGGCAGGTGGGAAATTACCATGCCCAAGGTGGAGCAAACAATGGCCCTATAGCTAACCACAGAGAAGGGGTGCAGAGGGAGCACAGGAACAAACAGGATGTTTAGCTGGCTGGCCAGAAACTGTCCTCAAGATGAAACCCGGGAGCAGGGGTCGACCCATGGGCCCTACACCTTTTTGCTAACATATTGTTAACAATCATTATAACACGGATTACTTGGCCACCAAAACCTAAAGCAAGGTCTGTCATAGGAAGGTAGCCTCTCCTGGGATTAGGTAACATGGACACGCACATGAAACTCTAAGAGCTTATCATTCTTTTCATTTTTGTTGGATTTGCTCGCTTTCTAGTCCACTGTCTAATATTACCAAGAATCCAACAAACTGGACCTACTTACCCGAAAGTGCAGGAGCACACATATCAAGGACATCAGTAGGCAACTCAGAAAGAGGATGGCCAGTAATTTGAGAAGAGAGTTAAGGAAGATTCTTGTTTTGAAAACTATCTGGAAGCAAGGGTGATTCTTTCTCTAGATAGCTTGAAAATCTTGACTCTGAGTTAAGCACACAGAGTGAGGCGAAACCTGTAATTATCGGAAAAGCAGCACTCACTCCCATTAGGCAAAAACAGTCTTCTTCAGCAAAGCAAATGTTTCACCGTTAGTGATGCTGGCTTCTTGTTATTACAGCTGCTTCCTCAGCCCCAGCTGACCCAAAACCACACATTCACAATACAGAACGTCAGTCAAGTGCCTCTGGTAGAGTCTTTGCTTCCCTCCGAAGCTTCCCAGTCCTGGCCTCCACCATCGGCTCTCTACGCTCCTGTTTTCCAAGTCCCCACAGTGGCTCACGAAGCTCTGAGTATACACTGGCAGTTCCAGCTCAACATTCCATTCCAAAACGGATCCATAAAACACCTAAGAGTAGTTATGCACTTGAAAACATTGAATGTCAAACTGTTGGGAAGTGGATCTTCTCTTGCCATCCGGGTGGCATCTCCTGTTTGTGAGAACTGTGACATTTGCCACATACGTTGTTTACATATGGGAATCTAGGCTATGACTTAGTGACCATTAGCAGTAAAAATATTTTCTTAAATGCTGAATATTTTCCTAAAAATTATTTTTTATTCATTTAGGAGCTGTTGGGGGCGGATCACTCAGTAGGTAAATTAATTCCCATAAAGTCTGAGAACCCGAATCCCAGCACCCATAGGAAGTCTGGCATGGTAGCAGGAGTCTGTCACCCTAGCATTCCTACAGAGAGATAGGAAATGGAGACAGGGTTACTGGGAGCTCATGGGCCAGCTACCCTGGCGTATGCAGGGTAAACAAGGACCTGTCTCTGTGGAGGCCAAAGGTCAGAGAGTTTGGGACTTGCTTTTAGTTCATTCCAGGTTATTGTGCTTCAGACTCAACAAAGATCCCACCTAGTTGTAAATCAGAGTTCTGTTCTCTCAAGGCTATTGTCAACACCTGTGGCTAGTTGACAGACCTCGTGCTCCTGAAATAGGGAAGTAGTTGGTTCCTACCTAAAACAAAAGTCTAACTAAGTTCCAGTCCCCTTTATGGAAATAACTTGGGATTCCACCCAGGGAGTGGTTTGCCTGGAGAGTGTTTGGTCTAGGGCGTGAGTCTTGGCCTTGAGTGAAGAATGTAGCCATGACTTTCAATTTGTATGTTAATGCAGCCTTTTGTTTTACCCCTATGTTTTGGGTCAGGGGTATATTAAGCAGTTGGAAATTAAACATGGGCGAATTTTCAGTACTCATTGAAAAATTCCCTCCCAATACTAAAGGGTATTTTTGTCGAGGCTGCCCCCCAACATGTCTCAAAACAAGGTGGAAGGTGAGAAATAACAGCAAAGGTTATGCCTTTCGATCTTCACCCTGGCACTGGGGCATGTTTGTGTCCAAATGTACACACATGACATCTATACACACACACACACACACACACACACACACACACACACACACACACAGAGAGAGAGAGAGAGAGAGAGAGAGAGAGAGAGAGAGAGAGCTTTCAAATTCATTTGACTGAGTTAATTGCCAGGCAATCCTACAATAATATTGCCTGGCAATAATAGCTCTGGACAATAGAACATTTTTATTTTCTTAATATCTCTTTGTGCTTTGGTGGAAGAATTTTTAAAAACTACATCCCAAGAGCAAAAATTAGTATAAATTTGCATAAAATTCATCTCATGGAAGATTTAATTTTATCTCCTCCTGTTTAAATGAGTTTTTAAAGCTGTTTTCTAGTTGGATGAAAGAGAGGCAGTTGCCATAACAACTGTGGGCTCTTACCACTGAGATAAATAGGGTTTTTTTTATGTCACCACACTTACGAATATGTTCATGATGTATATGTAAAAAAATTCTCCATGTGAAAAGAAAGTCTCCTCATACCCCAGCTGCCCCAAACCCAGATAGCTACACACACTCAATTATCACCTTTCATCTCTTCTAGAGACCCCCAGTGCTTTCATCTCTTCTAGAGACCCCAGTGCTTTCAAACCATTGGCAAAAACATTTGTTTTCTTTAGCATTTGTTTTTGACTTATCAATACAACTTGGGGAGGGCTACTATAAAATACACACAACCATGTCCCTTCTTTAGCGATCCAAAAGCAGAGCTTAGCTATAAAAAGATGACTTAAGTAAGCCCCTGCTATTGGGTGTTTAGACAATTTTCAAAGCTTTACTGTCACAAATAATTATTTATTGAATAACTTTATACGTATATGAAAAACTTCCAGAAGTAAAGCTTCTGAGTCAAAGATTTTAGATTCTAGTAGCTATTTCTACATTTCTATGGAAGGAAGTTAGAGCAAGCTCCATTTCCACAAGCAAAGTATAAGAATGTCTGCTCTTTCCGTGACTGAAAAAGTCCTATGTGCAGGCATTATGGTGATCTCCAGTCTCCTCAAGGATTTCTTCTTCTTTTGGATTTCTAAGACTTTTTATCTTGTAATGGAATTCTAATTGTTATATTACATATAATATGTTCCTCCATTTATATTCATTGGTTTTCTGATTATGTTTTAATGGTGACAACTTAATGTATGAAGCTGACTTAAACCCGTATGATTTTCTGTTTTCTAGTTTTGCATTATCTTTGTAGGCATTTCCAAATCTACAGCTATCAAAAACAAAATGAAAAAATAAGTAGAAACACACTCCCTTATAATATTTATCCACTAGTTTAATCCGTAATTTCCTTTAGAGTTTTTAAAATTTGCATGTTTATTTACTTTGCGGGCCACATGTGTGCCCTGGTGTGTATGTGGAGGTCAGAGGACAGCTTATAGGGTGTGTGCTCTCCACCCGCCCTGTGCATTCTGCAGGTTGAACTATGGTGGTCAAGTGCCTTTGTGTACCGGGTCAGCTCACTGACCTGTGAACTATTTTGATTTAACAAGTGTGATTTTTCTTCAAAAAGTGTTCAGAACATAAGGCATGAAGTTGGATTCAGGTCTAAATGTCTGCGTGTGTATCTAATTGCTCCACTTTATCCTTGGCTGGCTAACGTGGCTGTTTACTTCCAATGTGAGGTACGGCCATTACCACTACTAAGTCTCCACATGTGTGCTGGGTTGTGTGCCTGTACTTCCTACCCTGTGACTTGAATCTCTCTCTGAGTCTGGCTTCTTTCACTACTTTTCTTTTTCATCATTTCCCTGATTATTGATGATTTCACTCATGTGTTTCTTCATGCGAACTTCTGAAGAAGTTTATAATCATTAGTAATTTGTTAATACTGCATCACATTTTTCTTTTCCACAGAGATAACTTACACTTTCAGTTCAGTTTCTCTCATTCACATTCATGGTAGTTCTTTCATTCATTTGATTCTTCTCCTTTATTCTTTTAGTTGTGCTTTCATACAGATCCTGTGTAATACTAATGGTATTCCCTGAGTTTGCTATTAATGAAGCAATGGCATTGAATCTCTTCTTTTGTTAAATTAACTGATATCATCAAATTGTAGTTTTTTTTTTTTTTTGATCTGATCGTTGTTGGTTTCTCATACTAATTTTATACCGTGATACTTTACTAAACATTTGCAACAATTTTAGTCATTTAAATGTTATTCATGAATTGTAAGTTCACCAGGATGCAGGGACCCATGTCGTTGGAGAATGTGGCTATGGATTTCATCCCACAGGAATGGCACAGATTGAATGGATGTAGGAAGGGACCCATGTCATTGGAGGGTTTGGCTGTGGATTACATCCCACCAGAGTGGCACAGACTGTACAAATGCAGGAAGGGATCCAAGTTGCTGGAGGGTATAGCTGTGGATTGCATCCCACCGGAGTGGCACAGACTGGATCTTGCCCAGAGGACCATGTACGAAGACAATCTGCTGGGAACCTACAGTGACCTGGAATTTGTATGTTACTGGTTTGGTGATCAAACCAAACATGATCTTCAAGTTGGAGCCAGGAGAAGAGCTCTGGGTGGTAGAAAAGGGTCCTCAGGCCAAGGATACTCAGAATTTCTGTGCCTGCCACGTGGCAGCAATGCAGCTGGGGATGATACTCCCATGCAGGATGACAGTTTTGCAGCATCAGAAGATTCAGACTTTCAATCAAAATGGTGATTGTAATAGACGTGGGAGAGGCTTTCATGAAGAAACAGACTTTGCTTGACATAAAAGGACGCATGCAGGAGATCAAAACTTTGAATGCCATGAATGTAGGAAAGCATATTGCAGGAACCAGACACTGTCTAACGCCTCGGAATGCAGATGGGGAGAATCTCTATAAGTGTGTTGAATGTGCAAAGACTTTTAGCGCCAGGACATATCTCATCACCCATCAGAAAACTCACACAGGTCAGAAGCCCTGGCATTTATATGGAAAATCTTTTCACTGGAAGTCACAACTCATTCTACAAATGCAGAATATGCATAGAAGAAAGAGTCTATTACTGTACTGAATGTGGGTAAACCTTTTCTGAGAAAGTCACCCTCATGATTCACCAGAGAAACCACACTGGGGAGAAGCATTCTGAATGCAGTGCACATAGCAAGGTATTTTGTGTCAAGATATCCTCCCTCAACACCCAAGAATTTGTATGGGAGAGGAACACTAGGCATTCAAGGATGATGAGGAAATTTTTCATGGGAAGAATTCTTTCAGACAGCATCAAAGAATTCAGAGATGAGAAACCCTGTGAGCGTGGAGGGTTTGGGAAATTCTCCTGAATGAAAATGACTCTTAATAATCCTCAGAGAACCTACCCAGGTGGAAAGTCCTACCGATACAGGAAAGCTTCAGGTGCAATCATCCCTGGGGACCCATCAGAGAATCCTTACTCAAGAGAGATCCTGTGAGTGTAATGAATGTGGAAATGCTTTCTACGTGAAAGCTCATCTCATTGAATGTATGTAGCCAGGAGAGAAACTCTATGATGGCGGTGACCATGGGAAGACTGTGGCATGAAGGGATCCCCTCACCAATGCAGGAGAACCCACAATGAGAAGCCATATGAATGTAGGGAGTCTGGAAATGACATCCACGAGAAAGTGTGCCTCACTGATCACTGGTGAACTCACACGGAATAGACGCTTTTTAAATAATTTAATAGAATTTGGGAAGGGCTTCTTTTGTTGGAGAGCCCTCCTCAGAGCAATGAGAACTCACATAGGACAGCCCTTGCTTTGTGCATTGGAGAAAACCTGTCCCTGAAGATTTTTCTGCTTCCCACACTGGTTCAAGACACTAGAGGATTCTGAGCATGGAGAGAATACAGAGCACACTGGCCACAGAGAGGCAACGTGACCGGTATAAAGCTGTGTCTTGATTCCCTTAGAGGGGAAAAGCTCATTGCAGCTTATTTTTCCTTCTGGATAAAATGTCTCACTTTATACCTTATGCTGGTTTGAACTCTTGCCTCAGCTTCCTGAGTGCTGGGACAACAGGTGGATGATCATCTTGGCTGGCCTGTTTTCATTTATTTCCCCAATTAGTGGTGAGATTAAACATCTTGTCTAATGATTGAACATTTAGGATTTCTTCTTCATGCACTGATTGCTCCTTTGCTTGTTGTTTTTAAATAATATGTTCATCTTTGGCATTCTGGTTTAAATGTTGTCACAGCTGCTATTATTTAATATCTAAGAATATAAACCCTTATATTATTCTTTAAAAATTTTTCCATGTAAACAGTCATATAATCTACAAATATCAATCATTTTTCTTATTCTTCTCCATTGTTAAACATATTATTTATTTGTATTTATTTTTATGTTTTGATTACTTTGGTTAGTACCAGCACATGTCAAATATTTCCTAGTAGTGGGTGGTAGAAATCATATCTATGGTTCCGATTTTAATAAAACTAAATCTACTATTTCCCAATACAAATTGTGTCATAATTATTTTAAGTACATATCTATTTATATTTACCCAATAATTTAAAATTTTAAATTTTTGCTGTTGTTGTTTTTCGAAACAGGGTTTCTCTGTAGCTTTGAATCCTGCCCTGGAACTAGCTCTTATAGACCAGGCAGGCCTCAAACTCACAGAGATCCACCTGCCTCTGCCTCCTGAGTGCTGGGATTAAAGGCATGTGCCATCACTGCTCAGTTTAAAATTTTAATTTATGCATATGGGTGTTTTGCTTGCATGTATGTTGGTATACCATGTGTATACTTGGCACATGTGAAGGCATTGGCTTCCCTGAAACTGGAGTCCTCTGGAAGAGCAGCTAGTGTTTTTAACTTTTTAACACTTACCCCACAAAATTTTAAAACTCTTGAAATGCATGTTAAATTTTATAAATGTTTCATAACCAAGATCTGTCAAGAAGATTTCTAATAGAAACAACTCTTGTGACTAGTAACATAAATATCACTTAATCAGACACATGTCCTTTTATTGTAAGCATGATTGTGTTTATTAATTATGTTAGTAGGATCTTTTCATATTTGTAGGGAGGGTTGCTGTCTATGTTTACTTTCCAGTGTTGTGTGTGTGGGTTCAGGCATCAAGATTCAGAAATGTTTTTCTTTAAGACAACCTAGGAAACCTCTTTTGGGTCATATGTGGGTATAATTTAAGTTACATTGTTGGTAGCGATTTCAGAATTCTTTGGGTATATATCTGTGCCCAAGTGTGTCAGCTGAGAAGGAAGCCTCGGACAACTCTGTTTCTGTGAAACATCATGTGTTTGGGATTCTGGAATATACCCTGAGACCAATTTTAGTAAATTTACTTTCCAGAAAGTGATCCATTTGAAAGTTATCCATTCTGGATCACAGAGCTGCAACTTCTGGACTTGTGACAAATCAGGCAATTCTTATCATGCTGAGTCATGAATAAAGAGAATTTCTTTTTCAATAGGTAGTGATTACATGTTTCTACTGCGTGAGTTTTATATGTCTGGTTGAATTGATCTGACGAAATCAAGCCAGTATCTTTTGCTGTTTGCCATCCATGATCACTGTTATTAATATTGAAACCATATTAGTTGTTTAAATGATAATCATATATTACCACACTAAAAATTAAAGTAAAGGCAAACTTTGTTTAATACTTATCCATCTCCAGGTTTGTTCTGGTCTGGGGCTCAGGGGCTCAGCTGTGCTTTTGAAAAGGCAAAGGCATCAACTGCACTCCAGGGAGGCTGAGCAAAGGTGTCAGCCGCAATGCCAATGAGGCTGAGCTCTCTCTTACTGTCACAGCCGAGTCCATATTTACAACTCTGCCTGCTTGCTTCAATTTACTTGTCACCCCAAATTAATTCCCAGAGTGCTTCTTTAGCCTCTTGCAAATATATTCATAGTTGTGAAGATTTTGAGTCACCTGCAGAGCCTGTCCCAACAGAGGTTAAAACCAAGAGATGGCCTGATTTCTTGTTTCAATTCTCACGTTGCAAGAAAAGGATCCTTTGAAGAACCTTCATGGTGGCATGTGTATGTTTGTATCTGTTGTTGATGGTTCACTGTTTGGCATGGTCCCAGACACAGAATGTAAGTGTTATTTAGTGTTTCTCAGCACACTATGCCCCTCTTTGCATCCTCATGACATTCCTTATAGAAACAAACAACAGTAGCAAACCAAATGTATCAGATACACATCGTTTAGGCATGAGTGACAGTGCTTACAGCCATCAGTTCAACATCACATATCAAGTGGGATATCTTTATAATGAAAAATCACTAACAATGCTGAGTACGGATCATTTGTTTAGTGATTGTGATGCAGAGATTGGCAGAAAACAAACTCTTTTTTTTAGGAGCAGTTGAATCTAATTGTCACTGTCAGTATTTGTAGTGACTTTCTATATAACTACTCTGCATGAGCATTGGCTAAATATCATACCATATTATCTGATATCTACGTAGCTGTCGACCATAACTTTTTCCCAGTTTGGACTTTCCATTTGGATACTGATGGATTTCCTACAATTGAAGGTTTGTTGCTGCTGTGGCTTTGCTAAGGGTTTATCCCACAGACCTCCCTGTGTGAGGCAGGCTCTCATCACCAAGCTGTAATGAGTCAAGTTAAAAAAATTAATTATGGGACAGGACAGATGGCTCCGTGGATAAAGTGCTTGATGTGTAAACACGGGGACCTGAGTTTAGATCCCTGAAGTCCTGTGAAATATCAGACAGGACAGTCAGGCCTCCAGCCGATGACTAAAGCTGTTTGTGTGTTAAGAATCGTCTCAGGCTAGTTGTACTATATATGTTCAAGGGCCTGGGTGCCAGACACTCATGGTCACCAAAGACCAACCAGAGGTAGTGACTCTTCAGTTGGTTGACACATGCAAAAAAGCTTAAAAACACAGACACTCATTGGAGTAAGCAAGGCAGAGGACACTTTGGAAAGGGGAACTGTGGAATGTTAAGATTTTGAAGACTAGTGAGAAATTAAGGAAAAGTAAGAGAAACTCCCTGTGGAGGCCCGAAAATGTGAGCCTATTTCTACGTTGACCAAAGTGGTATGGGAGGTACTTCTGTCTGTGTGTTGCTTTTCTTGGTTAAAGAATAAAGAAACTGCCTTGGCCTGTTGATGGGGCAGAACTTAGGTAGGTGGGGAAGATGCAACTGAATTCTGGGAGGAAGAAAGCAGAGTCAGAGAGATGCCATGGATCCGCTGCCAGAGTAAGACATGCTACCAAAACTTAGCCAGTAAGCCACTGCCACGTGGCAATATACAGATTAATGGAGATGGGTTAAATTAAAATGTAAGAGTTAGCCAATAAAAAGTTAGAGCTAATGGACCAAGCAGTGTTTTAATAAATACAGGTTCTGTGTGATATTTTGAAGCTAAGCTAACCAGGTGGCTGGGACAAACAAGCAGGCCCTCCTCCTCCTCCAAAGGTCATAGAGTTGGAACTTACCTCTAGTTCCTTCAAGGTTATTTTGCTTCTACCTCAAACAAAGGTCCCACCTAGATGTAGGTCAGAGAGTTCTGCTCTCTCAAGGTTATTGTCAACAGGTGTGGCTAATAGCCAGCCCTTGTACTCCAGTAGTAGAGAAGTAGATATGTTCCTACTTTAAACAAAAGTCTAAGGATCCAACAAAGTTCCAGTTCCCTTAAGGAGATAACTTTAGATTCTACCCAGGGAATGATTTGCCTACTGCTGTGGGAGCTCCTTCTGCTCCTTCAGCCAACAGCCTTTAAGATACCAGTTTACTTGGGTGTGGTCTCTTATACTATAAATGCAGCTGTAAAGCATGTGCTCGCTCTCTTGCTTCTGGCTCTCGCTTCCGGCTGCTAGACTCTGTTCCTGTTCCCCATTCGTGCAGAGGACTGTGATCTAGGACAGTGATCTGTAAGTCTCCCCTAAATAAATAACCCTTTATTATTCATAATTCTGAACTAGTGTGGGATTATTTTGTGACTTCTGCCATCAGCCTACAGAATGTTTTGGTCTAGGGTGTGAGCGTGACTTTTTGGTCTAGCAACAGAATGGTTAACTATGGATGTAGTCCATGACCTTCAATTGGTCTGTTCATTTCTTTGTATCATCTTAATGCAGTCTTTTGTCTTACTCCTTCCTTTTGGGGTCAGGGGTATTTTAAGCAGTTGAAAATTAAATGTGGGTGAATTTCAGTACTCACTGGAATTCCCTCTTGATACTATCCTATATGCTTCTCTGTTTTATTATTTTCTTTCATGTCTTCATATTCTTTACTAATATTTTCTAAATCCCCGTGCCACTACCCTGGCAACAGGTATTTTTGTCGAGGCTGGTCCCCAGCAACTCCCAATCATGGAATGGGTTCCCAACAGAGGAAAAGCCACTGAACAATCTTGCCCAGGGATTTTTTTTTATAGGATTATGGCAGAAACTGGGTCAAGGCTGAGCTCACTGTTATGTGATTGTTAGTTTTCTAGGCTGTCATGCACTGAGTCAATAGAGGGCCTGCATGCTGTCTTCATGCTTGCCTGGCCCAACCAGGGAGATTCTGTGCTCTCTACATGCTGACAACTCAGTTGTGGATGTTTGAAGCCCTCTTTGCCTGTCTCTGATGCTAACCCTGCAGCTCATTGACTTTGACTGTCTGCTAGATGGTAATGATGATGATAGACACGTGCCCTGGGTGCTATCAGTTATTGTCTGCTGCCTTTGTTTCTATAGTTACCAAGAGGTAATTGCAATTATTCTTGGTTAATTCTTTGCCTATGGGATAGTCTGAGGCAGTGTTTTTGTTTTATTATTATTATTATTATTATTATTATTATTTCACTCAATAAATCTCAGCCACAGTTTTTCCTTTGCCCACTCCTCCTAGTTCACCACACATGTGGCCTCTCCCCTAGTTCTACTCCTTCTCAGTTTCCCTTCAGAAAAGCAGAGGCCTCCCAAGAATATCAACTGAACATGGCAAAACAACATATAATAAAACTAGGCATGTACCCTCATAGAAAGCTAAGTGAAGCAAACCAGTAGGAGGAAATGGGTCCCAGGTACAGGTAAAGGATCAAGAAGATTCCCAAACTCCCACGGATAGTAGTTCCACAGACCCACCAAGCCAACAAACATGATATATGTGTATAGGATCTAGGGCAAACCCACACTGGCCTCATTGTTTCCACTTCAGACTCTCTGAGCCCTTTATGAGCCCTGCCAAGTTGATTCTGTTGGCCATGTTCTCTTGGTATTCTTGACCAATCTGGCTTCTGTGATTCTTTACCCCCATTATGAGGCAGTGTTTTTGTTTTGTTTTGTAAACAGAGACTCTTTGGTTTCCCAGCCACCCAGACCTGAGTAATCACACAAAAACTATGTTAATTACAATAGTTTGGCATACTACAACAGCTTAAGCATATTCCTAGCTAGCTCTTGCATCTTAAAATAATCCATTTCTATTACTCTGTGTCTCACCACGAGGCTGTGGCCTACTGGCATGGTTCTAGTGTCTTTCTCCTTCAGCAGCTACATTGCGTCTCCCTGACTCCGCCTTCTTTTTCACAGCATTCACCTTAGTTTTCTGCCTACCTCTGTTCTGCCCTACCATAGGCCAAAGTAGCTTCTTTATTAACCAATGGGAATAAAACATATTCACAGCATACAGAGGGGAATCTACATCAATCCCCTTTTCTACTGCTGCAGTCTCTTAATACAGTTCCTCATGATATGGTGACCCCTAACCATGAAATTATTTCATTGCTACTTCATAACTGTAATTTTGCTACTGTTAAAAATTATAATGTAAATATCTGATATGTCACCCCTGTGAGTCATTTGACCCCCAAATGGATCACAGCCCACAGATTGAGGATTGTTGGTCCGGGGTCTCTTTTCTGATATAGGGGGTATTTCTTAGGAACTATTATTAGTCAGTGACAATCAGCTGCATTGGAAGCAAGAGTATGTTTGTGCCTTGCATACGCTTCCATGGGGAGGTCTAACAGGAGGCAGCTAATTGGTTCACCAACATAGGCTTTGCTTCTTTGAGTTTGTCTCTTGTTGGGTACATTTGGCTTTTAGTTTCTCATCCCTAGTGCACCTGGCCTCACTGTCTTAACCCAAGAAATCCATTTAACCCTAATGTCTCTTCTCACTGTAACATGTGTGAGCAACTTGCAGTTTTCATTATGGGCCCTATCCTCTTATTACCTACGGAGAGCTAACTTTTGTACTGTTGTCATGGAGGGAAATCAGGAAAATTCCGGAGGGGCTCACTGGCCATCTAAACTAGTCAAAACAATGACTCCAGTTTCAGTGAGAAACCTCGACTCCAGGAAATAAGTGGAGAACAAAAGAGGAAAAGATGTCCAAAGTCAACCTCTAACCCCCACATGTGCACACACAGTAGCACACATACTCATACACAACATTGCATATATACACAGTTAAGAAGTAATGTTTAGTATTGCTATGACTTTTCATAAAATATATAAGTAACAAATCAAATCTTTCTCTATTTATTCTCCTATGAATTTACGTTTTAAAATTTTTTTAATTGATTACGTTTTTGATGTTTTTTATTATGTATACAGTGTTCTGCCTGCATGTATCCCTGCAGGCAAGAAGAGGGCACCAAATCTTGTTACAGATGGTTGTGATCCACCTTGTGGTTGCTAGGAATTGAACTCAGGACCTTTGGAAGAGCAAGCAAAGCTCTTAACCTCTGAGCCATCTCTCCAGCCCATGTTTTTAAATTTTAATTTCTGTTTCTGCGTTATCTTTAACAACTTTATCTTGCATTAATTTAAGGGTGAGGGTCATGATTCATGTCATATGCATGTAACTTTCGTGGTATTCAATGCCATTTGTTGAAAACACTTCTGTTTCACTGTTGAACATCAACTGTGCCTCTGTTGAAAAACAACTGTCTACATTTCTGTGTGTTTATTTCTGGATTGAGTACGGCCCTATTCCTCTTTGTTATAGTTATGTCAACAAACTATTGTGATAATCACTCTAGTTTTATAAAAAGTCTTAACATTATTTCATGAGTCCTCCAACATTTTCCCCTATCTTTAATATTATATTGGATGTTATAGATCTTTCCAATTACCATGTAAATTTCAGTATCAGCTTGTCTATTTTTTATTTTTTTGAGACAGGATTTTTCTGTATAACAGCCCTAGCTCTCCTACAACTTCTTTTGTAGACCAGGTTGTCCTCACACTCACAGAGATCCACCTGCCTCTGCCTCCCAAGTACTGGGATTAAAGGCATGCACCACCACTGCCCAGACAGCTGTCTATTTTCACACTAAGGTTTTTAGCATTTGAATTGGAATTTTACTGAATCTATTAGTCAGTTTTGGAAGAACTTACTTATGGAGATTATCTATCTGTCTGTCTGTCTGTCTATCTATATCTATATATTGATACTATATATATTTATTGATATCTATACCTATATATCATCTATCTATATCTTTTTCCTTTGTGATATTTCATAGTGTTTGGTACAATTTTTTGGACATCTTTTGTTAAATTTATTTCTAGTAGATATTCTAACCAAGAAAAAAATCATTACACATAACCAGTATCGGAACATAATAACCAGATGTCCAATGCCTCAGTATTAAGTAGTGCCAGTAATATAGATGTTACAGTTAGGACTGAACACATTATAGCAGTGGTTCTCAGCCTTCCCACTGCTGAGACCCTTTAATACAGTTCCTCATGTTGTAGTACCACCAGCCATAAAATTAGTTCGTTGTTGCATCATAACTTTAATTTTGCTACCGTTAAGGATTGTAATGTAAATATCTGATATGCAAGATATCTTATATGAGACTCCCAAAGGGGTCATGACCCACAGGTTGAGAACCACTGTACTACAGCCTCTTATTCTCTTCACCATAGCCAGTTAGTTGTGGGTCTCTGTGTCAGTTGTAATCTATTGCAGAAACAAACAAACAAAGCTTCTCTGATGATGTTTGAGAGGTACATTAATCTACACATCATACCCACTCCTTCTGTTACACCCGTGTCCATGGTGTGACATGAGGAAGGAGAGAGACAACATCTATAGGTTCCTAAGTCTTTAACAAATCACCACATAAGCAGAGTTGCTGATTGATTGGGGCTGCAGGACAAGGACTCAGGAGCCCTGCTTTCCTTGCAAACCCAAGCCAGGGCAGGCGAGGAGTTTGTAAGCTCAAATCCATAAACATACCTGTGCCAAATTATACTTACGTTTTCCACCAATCAGTGTAGTAGGAGGCTGTTTGTTCAGTCCCGGCCGCCCAGACTTGAAATAACCACTCAGAAACTATATTATTTGCAATACTGTTTGGCTAATAGCTTAAGCATATTTCTAGCTTGCTTTTATATACTAAACTAACCCATCTCCATTAATCTGTGTATTGGCTATGGCTTACCGGCAAAGCTTTGGCAGGCTCCAGCAGAGGCATCTGTCCCTGGTGGCACTACATGGCTCCTCTGCAACTTTGCCTTCTTTTCCCCAGCATTCAGTTTAGTTTTCCCTGCTAGCTCTGTTCTGCCCTGCTATAGGTCCAAAGCAGTTTCTTTATTCATTAACCAATAAAAGCAACACATAGACAGAAGGACCTCCCACACCAAATCAGGATCCAGGGATTAAGGGCTTTCATTATATGTCTCATCATTGTCAACTGACACAGAATGTTCAACCAATTAGTTTCATTTGTTCCTTTTGTTGTTACAGACAGGCATTATGTTTGGGGGAATACTGCTCAGAGAGGAAGTTGGTTAGTTTTGAACAGATCCCATGGGAACTCCATGGGAACTTGAACTTTGTTTCATCTTACAGCTAAAATGGAGTCTCAAGTCAAAATGGCAGTATTTAGGACAAGGTGCTTTACCTGCTCCCTACATTTCAAAGGCACACGAATCATTGTGGAAGAAAGGGTGGAAAGACTGTAAGAGACAGAGAAGGCGAGTGACTACAGTGAGTCAGTATCTTCCAGACACAGCAGGGCAGTCACCCATATGAACTCACAGAGGTTACAACAGCATGCACAGGACCAGTGCAGTTCAAACCAGACAAAACTCCACCCAGAGGAGAACATCATCATGATGTTCCATCCCTAGCTGAGAACTTCGTGGTGATTGACAGCTGCCAAGAGAGGAAGTCCAACATGCTCCAGGGGAAGACCACATATCCAAGAGTATACACACATCACAAGTGGGACTTGATTTCTTATTTTTAAGTGAGTACACAAAGTTGTGTGAATAAGGAATGGGAGAGGATCTGGGAGGAGTTCAGGAGAGGGGTGAATATGATCAAAATAGAATACATGTATTTCTTAAAGAATTAATAAACAGAATGCCAGGTGGTGGTGGTGTATGCCTTTAATCCCACCACTCAGGAGGAAGAGGCAGGCAGATCTCTGTGAGTTCAAGGCCAGCCTGGTCTACAGAGTGAGTTCCAGAATAGGCTCCAAAGCTCTGTCTTGAAACCCCCCAAAAAATTGGTAAATATATAAATTTTAATAAGTCAATTACTATAAATATATTGTTGAAGCCAAATAACTCACTAAAAATGAAATAAAGGATATTGTCTTAAAATTCTTGAATCTATGAAAAATAGATCAAAACAGAACCCAATAGTCTACAGATAAAAACAACAACAAGAACACACTTAAACTAAGTTGAATTTACTCTTTTAAAGTGAAAGGTTAATTTCTTATTTAAAAATTTGTTTTGGTTACTTAAAGGGAAAATATGGCTATTTTAGTAAATGCAGAAAACACTTAAAAAATCCAACAGTCCCTAGAGGTATGCTTCTCAGCAAACCAGAAAAAGATATAAAGAAAACAGAAAGTTGAAACTATATACTTCAAGCTGACGTGAAAAAGGCTTTCTCTTCAGGACCCTACTGGAGCAGAAACACTCAGTATGAGCACTTTATAAAAAGTTTGAGAGCTGCTGACTTACACAGGGAAATAAATAATTGATTAATGAACTAAATTAAAGTGACTGGAAAGAAAAATGATTATCAGTTATTTATAGATAAGAATCTTTGAAAATTAAAGGGAATCAAAGAAAAGTTAGCAATAAAAAGTTTAGATATAAATTTTAAAAATTAGAAATAAAAAAGAAAGTAGAAGTAAGTCCCTGGGATCAACAGTGTTAGCAAGACTCTTGACATTTGCTTAATGGTAAACATTAGAGAGTGGGGAGGAGAACATGAGGGATCAGGAAGATCAAGTTGGGCGAACTGGGTGAAGGACAGAGAGGGAGAACAAGGAAAGAGATAACTTGAAAGAAGGAGTTGTTAGGGGTTAGCAAAAACCAGGCACTAGGAAAACTCCCAGGAACCCGCAAGGATTCCAGCTCAGAATCTAAACAATAGTGGAGAAGGTGCCTGAATTGCTATTCCCCTGTAATCAGATTGATGACTACTTTAATTATCATCATTGAACCTTCATTTAGTAACTGATGGAAGCACATGCAGAGATCCACAGCTAAGCACTGAGTCAAACTCCTAGAGTCCAGCCATAAAGAGGGAGGAGCAATATTACGAGCAAAGGGGCCAAGTCAGTGATGAGGAAACGCACAGAAACAGCTGACCTAAGTGAGTGGGAGCTCACTGACTCCAGACTGACAGCTGAGAAAGCTGCATAAGACGGAACTAGGCCCTCTGAATGTGGTTGACAGTTATGCGGTTTGAGCAGTTGGTGGGGCCACTGGCGGTGGAACCAGTATTTATCTATAGTGCATGAACTGGCTCTTTGGAGTCCAGTCCCTATGGAAGGATACCTTGCTAAGCCTAGCTACAGGGGGGAAGGCCTTGGTTCTGCCTGATTTTGTTGACTCCCATGGGAAGCCTTACCCTTTCTGAGGAGTGGATGGGGGGGGTGGGAGAAGCAGGAAGATGGGAGGGAGAGGGAACTGGGATTAGTATATAAAATAAGATTGTTTTAAAAATAAAATTATAAAAAATAACATATCACTAGTAATAGCATAAAGTATAAAATGAGAGTGAAAAGAACTATATATACAACTCCTTTATGTAGAAACTACATGATTAAGGAAATGCTCAGCTATTTTTCTTGATAAGATCCTGACAAAACTAACCTAAGGGAGACAGGATTTATTCTCCTAACAGTTTCAAAGCATTCAACCCATCATAATGGAAACAAATCTGAGCTTTTAGTGACAGAGTTGCCTTTGAGTCATCCAAGCTCCTACAAGGAACATCTCTAACACTCCTGTAAGTAATTCCAAAATACTCTGGTTCTCAAAGTTTTACATTAGTGGTAGTTTTGTCTTGGCAAGTGCCCTATCTTGGGTGAATAGACATTTTTTTTGTATGTTATTCAAGGTTCTCTAGGGGAACAGAACTGAAAGAATATATATTCATATATATGATCATATATATTCATATATATAATTAGTAACATTCTTATGGGATTGGTTAGAATGGTTTACAGGTTGTCCAGCTAATCCAATAATGGCTGTCTACCAATGGAAGGTTCAAGAATCCAGTAGTTGTTCAGTCCATGAGGCTGGGTGTCTCAGCTGGTCTTCAGTGTATGCAAGACTCCCAAAGAAGTTTCTCATACTAGTGAAGAAATGGACTTAGCAGTGAGAGCAAGAACAAGCAGGCAAAGAGTGAATGCTTCCTTGGGCCATGTTTTTTATATAGGCTTCCAGCAGAGGGAATAGCCTGGATTAAAGGTGAATCTCTCCACCTCAGAAAATCCTGATTAAAACTGGGTCTTCCCACTTCAAATAATATACTTAAAAAATATTCTTCACAAATGTATCCAGACACTTGTGTTTTAGTTAATTCCAGATGTAGTCAAGTTGACACACAATCATATCCTCTTATATCATGCTTAATTTCCAAATGAAAACAATAACCAGTGTAATGGTCTGCTCTGTCCCTTTAAGAGACAAGCCATGCCCACCCACTCCCCTGTCTGCCAAGGCAAGCAGATCTTAAGCTTCCAGCCTGAGTCCATCCCTTTTTCTGTCTCCCTCTCAAAGAGGCAGCTTTGGTATCTCCCTACTCCCCACTTCTCCCCTTCTGCCCCCCTCTCTCTCCTCTTCTCCCCTTTTCCCTTTCCCCTTCCATAACCCACTAAATAAATATCCAACCTCACTCTGTATGGTGTGCTTATCCATGTCTCTGTCTCTCACCCACCATGTGGCTCCCTGCTCGGGACCAGCCCTCTTTGGAGACCTGCAGCATGGTCTCGTGGCATGCCCATCCATCTGTCTCTACTTGTGGGACTTGCTGCCCCTCAGGGCCCCATTGCAGCCACTTGGGGAACTATGCCATCCCTGCCTGGGACTGGCTGCTCTCAGAACCTGCTGCCCACTGCCACTGCTTGGGGGACCTGCAGTGTTTCTGCCAGTGTAGTCACCTGAGGATCTGCAACATTTTTCTTAATCCATTACAACCACGTCATTATTATGCCTAATGTAGTATAACTATTCCATGTACAAACAGCTAAATTAGATATTTAAAATAGGTGGCAATGTCCCTGCTTCTGGAGAACCCCGGCCTAGACCTCTAGGATGTTGTCACCTAGTTGGCACTGTAATTGTCTCTTCAAAAGGCTATTTCATCCTTCTACCAAGCCACGTGCTTCAGGATGGTGTGGAACAAGGTAAGACAAGTGGATTCCATGATCATGGACTAATTGTTGCACTTTTCTGGCTGTAAAGTGATTCCTTACTCAGAGCAATACTGTGTGGGCTACGATGACTGAGGGTAAGGTATGTAAGTCCATGGAGAGTGGTTATGATGCAAGCATTGAGCACAGGAAAGGGAAATTCATAGCCCGAATAAGTATCTACTCCTGCAAGGACTGCGGAGACCCAAAACTATGAGACCGTGCCACCTTGTCAAAGTTGTTGACAACAGGTGTGGCTACACAAACTGACTTTGCATGTGGTTGCTTGGTGTTTTGGACATCAAAATAGCCCATAAAGGTGGATCCACTCCACCCTGACCAAAGGTCAGAGAATTCAAGCATACTTATGCTCCTTCTTTTGAAATAGGAGGTTTGACCTAGGGAGTGGCTCTCTGTAGGATACTTGGTCTAGGGTATTTTCACTACTACATATGCTTTACTCAGGAATTAATGGATTAATGGCTTGATGTCTCAAAGTCTTGAAGCAAGTCACTGTTCTGACTGTCCTTTGTATCTTGTTAAGGTATTCTTTTGCCTTCTGCCCCACTTTTGGGCCCATTTTTCTGATATGTCAATGGGCACTATAAGTAGCCATTTTGTCTCCCATGCCAGGGAGTTTCCCCTTGTCTAAGTGTTTCAGTCTCTTTTGGGCAGGGAGCATGGGATTATGTGTTCTTTTTTGTAACTACTTTGAGCTGATATTGGGGTGTTGTTATCAGGGTCCAAGAAGGCTGAAAGGCTAGCCAAAGGTAAGAAAGGAATTCAGGCATTCATCAGAAACATCTGGTTCACAGACTCTGTTGAAGATACAGGGAGCATTTACATCAGCTGGACTGGTCCACATCAGCTTTCAGCAAGTCCAGGGTTCACAGTTACTTGGCACAGGTTGTAGACTTCAAGTGATGTTTCCATGTATCTTCCAGCCAAGAGGAAACCTATTGAGACAAGTTTAAAGTAGGAACAGCAGTTAAAATTTATATACTTAAGGGAAAATAATACATTTGAAACTTTTAGGCCCATATTGAAATCCATATAGGAGAAAAAAAGCAGACAACAGGTGTCTGTAAATAGCAGGAATAGATTCATACTTTTGAGTCCTAGCTAAAAGTACAGATTTTCATTTGTGTATTTTTTATATAATTTTTATATTTTTCTACCATCCAGAGAGTCAAGTATGGGTTGGACAGAGATGTCTTTGACCTGATGATAAACATCGTAAAGTCTATACCTAGATGACAACCAAAATAAATGACCCAAACAGTAAGTAGTCATTGCTCTGCCAGCTTCTCAGAACTATACCATAGAAGGGGAAAGAAATCAGAAACATTTTTTATATCTTATTTATTTATTTATATCATTGTAACCTATATTTACATTTTAAATCATTTCTTAGATCCTCAAAGCTTATGATCTTTTATATCCTCAGACCTTTATATATCTTAAATTTTTTTTAATCAAGAGACCTAGTAGTAGCATGACTTGATTTTTTTATATATATATAAAATGAGCTAATAAGCTGGCTATAGCTTTGTGGAAGGATCTGGATGCCTGATGCTGTTGCTAAGCTAACAAAGTTATAGCTGGCCTACCACCCACCAATGCTATCAGAGACCCCAGAAGGATAAATAAAGTATACCTGAGTACAGGGTCAAGAAGCTTCTTTGGGATCAGAGTCCATATACAGTTAGCCATATTCCGGTATCTACATTATTGGAGGCAGAAGTATCTTAGCCAAGCCCATAGAGTGATTTTTGTCCCTGTGGAAGAGAGGCATGGAAAAGACTGACTGTGAGATAGAGACAGAGACCCACATCTACATCAGAGCAATGGACTGAGCTCTCAAGGTCCAGTTGAAGAGCAGAAGGTGGGAGAAGATGAGCAAGGAAGTCAGGACTGCGAGGGGCTGGTCCACCCACTGAGACAGTGTGCTTGATCTAATGGGAACTCACCAAATCCAGCTGGACCGGGACTAAACAAGCATGTGGTCAAACCAGACTCTCTGAATGTGGCTGCCAATGGGGGTAGACTGAGAAGCCATCAATAATGGCACTCTATCTCTTCTGCATGTATTGGTTTTTTGGGACCCTAGTCTATTTGGATGCACACCTTCCTAGGCCAGGATGGAGGGGGGAGGGCCTTGGACTTCCCACAGGGCAGGGTACCCTGCCCTCTCTTAAGGATGGAGGGGGAAGGAGGAGGGGTAATGGGGGAGTGGGAGAAGGGGAGGAAGTGTAAATTTTTGAATGGAAAAAAAAGAAAAAAAAAAGAAAAAGAAAAGACTGATTGTTATGGTCTAGATAAAATAGTGGAGTTCCCTGAGGGCCAGTGGTAGGCCATGAGGGGCAGCCAGGTCCCACCACCTGAGGCCTCTGTGGGTCTCAGGCAGGTAGGAGGCAGTGGGTGGGAGGGTTGGGTGAGAGACAGAGATGGATAGGCATGCCAAACAGAGAGAGGGTTTGGGTATAGTTTATTTAGTAGGTTATGGAAGGAAAGGGAAGGGGAAGAGGAGGAGAGAGGGAGGAAGGGAGGGGAAGAGAGAAGCAGAAAGAGAGAGAGAGGGAGGGAGAAAGAGAAAGAGAGGAGGAGGAGGGGGAGAGAAGAAGAGCCTTAGCCACCTCTTCTGAAGAGAGATGGGGCAGAGAGGGTGCAGGCTAGAAGCAGAAGGAAGATCTGCTTGCCTCAGTGGAAGGGGGGGTGGGCAGGGCTTGTCTCATAAAGGGACAGGACAAGTCAGTAGCAGGTTATAACATTCCCATCTCTTTCTTATAATAAAAAGGCAGGAAGTTAGGCACAACAGGTTAAAGGAGTTGGGATGGCAGATTCTCAAGATTGCTTCCTGCTTATTTGTGGCCATCATCTTTGGGGGGAACCTGAAAAAGCTGGGTGCTAGTCACATCCTGGGGTGGCTGGTCTCTTTACTCCTGTCTGGTGTTTGTGGTATGGGAA
The DNA here is from genome assembly GCA_004026605.1 of Ondatra zibethicus. NCBI lineage: Eukaryota > Metazoa > Chordata > Mammalia > Rodentia > Cricetidae > Ondatra > Ondatra zibethicus. The sequence continues at coordinate 95,187 of PVIU01001935.1, read as the reverse complement.
TGTCTGGTGTCTCTTAGACCTGTTTAATATATTGGCAGAACAGAGGACAAAGTTAAGTTTAGGAACAAAAATTTTTAGGACCGGGGAATTGAGAGGTGTATCTGACCTGTTTAGGGTGGATTCTTTAATTCTGCTCCCTGGAACTCACAAGAATTTTTTGGCTTTGTCAAAATATAAGTTTTAAACAGCAGCAGAATGACTGTGACAGATATTTTTGTATAATGGAAAGTATCTTTAAGACTATAAAAGGCAGTGTGAGAGAGAATTTTGGTAACTTGTATCTTATTGAAATTTGTTTGGTGAGGCTGTCCTTTTAAACCACAAAACCTCTCAGCTGTCAAACTCCATCAGAAATCTTGGAGAAGGATAAAATTTTACTTGAGTTATTGATTAAAAAAATAACAGAGAACTTTCTTGGTTGGCACCTAGAGCTACTCCTCAGGGTCACGGTCACTGAGAGTTGTATTTGCCTTTTGTTGTTTAGCGTTAGGTCTGACAGGCTTCAGGAGATCCTGTGGGCTAAGAAATCTGTAGGAAGACAAACCTACCTTGACCTGAGCAGCTAGGCTGTCGATTCCAGTGATTCTGCCCACTGTCTGGAGATCTTCAGTTTACATGAAAGGCAGTTTTTCCCAGTGGTCAGTGCTTGGCAGTTGGAGCGAATTGTGGATGGATGTTGTTCTGTGCCCATTTGTCTTCTTTCTTCTTTGGAGGAAGTAGAGTGTTGCTGCTAGGAGCCAACCTGTCTCTTTTTGTTATGAATTTTTTTTAATAATTAAGTGTTTAAATGCCATATCCCCAGGTCTCTGAGCAACTGAGGGCTGTTTACTGGGTATAGATAAGTTGTAACTACAGTATAACAGCTAAGATTTACACTCGTAAAAGAAAGAAAGAAGAAAAACCTACATGTAATAACAGAAGCTTAATAGTAGCACTGATAATAATAGAGAACAGCTTAATATGTTTTAAAGCAGGGTTGGGTTAAATATAGAGTATTTTTGTAAGAGACTTAAAAAGTACATACCAATTTAAAACATGAGACTTATTGCTTTGTTAGTCTGGAATGAGATATAATGAACAGACAATTATAGCATTTAACAGTAAACATAGGTGTATTTAAGTTACATGTATGTGTATAACACATACACACGCACACACACACAGTGAATGGGAATGTTATGACTTGCTGCTGGTTTGTCCTGTCCCTGTAAGAGACAAGTCCTTCTCACCTCCATCCCCTATCCCCATCCACTGAGGCAAGGGGATCTTCCTTCTGCTTCCAGCCTGTGTTCTCTCTGTTCCATCTCTCTTTGGGAAAGGTGGCTGTGGCCTCCTCTCCTCTCCCTTCCTCTCCCTCTCCTGTCTCTGTTTTTTTTCTCTCTCCCCCCTTCCCTTTACTGAATAAAATATATTCAAACACTGCATGGTGTGCCTATCTGTCTCTGTCTCTCACTGGCCACAGCTCCTTGTGGGACCTGCTGCCCTGGCAACTCACCGAGGTCTCTCATCTGCTGCCTCCCACACACCTGGGACCCACAGAGGCCTCAGGTGGTGATACCCAGCTGCCTCTCATGGTCTGTTGCTGGGCCTCGGGGAACTGCCCCATTTTATCTAAATCATTACACTGACTTTATTCTGTCTAGGTAAAAGTGGTATAATTAATTCTCTAATGTCCTGCTGCTTGCCCACAGTCTGGACCGGGTCCTGGCAGCAGGTGTTGCCCTGGGGCATCTCGCCAGTGGTCAGCATCACATTATCCAGGTGGAGACATCAGGGAGTCCCATAACCTTCTCTGGAGACCTTGGGTCACTGCTAGGATCTGGGAGTCTCTGTCTGATATAATAAGCATATTCATCATCATTTTAAATGCCATATTCTGCAGATCTCTGAAGTTTGAGGGCTGCCTAGGTATATCTGATCAGACAAACTTTGTTTCTAGTTACTTGTTTTAAGTTTGACTTTGAAAACATATACAGGGGACTAAATAAGGCTTATCCCAGTAATTAATTATATCAGTATGTTAAGGATAACTGACTATTAACTTGTATTTTTTAACGGTCTAAGTTAGCAGCTTTTAGAAGACTAGAGTTTTACATTCTGTCAGGTTCAGCCTTAAACATAATGAGTTTGAATTGAGGCTAATAAAGAAATTAAATTAGTCATCCTGAGGGTAAAAACAGAGTAAGTTTGTATCCAGTTGTTAATGTTTTCTGGGAAGGCAAGAAAAGGTGACAAGAAAAAGGTCTCTGGGTAAAATGGGAACAGAAGGGAATCTAGGGGCTAGCATTGCCCTTGAGGAGTTCTAAGGCTATACTTTTAGCCAGTTTGTTAAAGGAAGGGCCACAGTTATGCACTGGCATTTCTAAAACTGCTAAGGTCCATCCCTGCAACTGCACATTCTTTGGGACTCTAGTCCTGCCATACATTTGCAAACCTCAACTGTTTTCTATGATTCCTTTTATGTCCTTATTACCATTATCAACTGGGTGACTCTTGAATTAACAAAGTTTAGCTGGCAGAGCAAGGTACATTCTTGAGTACAACAACATTGAGGTGCAGTTTTATATATATATATACCTTGAGCAAGGACATACATTTTTTTAAAACCATTAGTTAATATTTTTAATGCTTTGACATTTTAATATAATTTTCCTTGTTGGGGTGATCTCCCCATTATAAAAATTTTCTCATTGTTATTCTACAACTGCAGTTTTTTCAATGTTATGAATTTCAATATATATATATACCTTGTTTTTAGAACAGGACATAAGCCATCATACAAAAATCTATTCCAATCCAAACTATCTTGGAGATCTGTTGTTGCATCCTAGCTAGGCCCACTCCATGTGGTTACCTTTAATCAAAATAATGGTGAAATCATGTGGCATCCATTTTTTAACTTTAGCAAAATGATAATTTAAAATTGAAAATGGAATCATGCCCTATAGATTTTTTAAATTACCCATGCATAGGTTTTAATTTATCAATTTCCAGTATTACCAATTTGCTTTTTAACTAGTTTTATTTTAATTTTAACAAAATTAATTAACTCTAACCATATCCAACAGAATAAATTTAAAAATCTGAAAATACAGAATGTTCATGTAAACCAAGTTCAAATTTTTGCTGTTTTTGCTTTGTTTTCTTCTCCTTGTCATTGTGTCAGGAGCTCAGACTGACAGAGTGAGAGAGGAAACTTTTAAATAAGCATGGGTTTAGCAAAGAAAGAGCTATAATCCAACTCTAGAGTCAGCTTTCCAATAAAGAACCACATAAAACAGTTTTAACATTATCTACATCAAAAGGTCATCTGAATTTCTGCTAACCCAAATCTAGTAACCAGAGCTCAGAGATAAATTCCGAGGTCATGCCTATAAATCTGGCAACAGCAGTGTTGGTGGCAGAGACAGCAAAAGTATTCAAACCATTTCTGTCTCAGCTCCATACTTGCAAGAAAACTTATGTGGACAAACTTTTTTTTTTTAACAAAACAAGCATACATAATGTTCTTGAGAAATAGAAAAAACTCTTCAACAAGACAAAACTTTTAAACCAGAATTAACCTAAAATGGTTAAATTTTTTATTTATTTTATGTTTTTTCCCATACCCTAACCAATAATTTGTAACCAACTCCTCTAAACAATGACAGATATTTATAATCCATTGGATCTGAATGACCAAAGCAGCTCTGGTGGAGGTTAGTCTGGCTACAGTGTCACAACATGGCCACCACAGTTTAACACCTATAGCCAGTGACTGTGACTCATTGCCCTTGGCCCGTGGAGCCAAACCTTGGCCAAGTTTGGCCAGAAGTCAAGGCACACAGCCCCCAGGGCAGTCCAAGGCCATTCACCAACATGGGAGGGGACAGGGTGGCACACAGCATGGGGAGAAATGATGGTTAACTTCTGCAGCCACAGCAATTAATCCCAGAATCTCTGTTTAGTATATGAAATCCTATGGGGCACATCCACCCCCTGCAACTGTAGCTGACAGCCTTACTACATTGTCACAACTAGGCTTTATAGCCCAGCCACCCATCCATACCAAGCATGCTTCCCTGCAGCCTCATGCTTGTATTGCAAACCTGCCTGTGTTGCCCCCACACTACAGGCCATGGTTGCCTCCTTTTGATGAAATATTTAAGGTGGGTAGAGGTTGCTTGTCTCATCCCTTTTAGGAAAATTTACCTGCATACTTATGGCCCTATCTCTACAGTCCTGTACCTGATCAAATATCAAAGTCAAAGAAGTTGTGCTTTGAGTCTGTCCCATTACATCAGTCTAGTAAGTCAGAAAGAGGACACACAAAGTACAAAAACAAAATAGAAGAGTCAGCCTGGCACCTGAAGGCAGAACTGAAACTGAGATGCAAGGAGCATCTTAAATGTCTATCTACAGAAACCAGAGAGATCTACTCTCATATAGAATGGTCCTGGGGTCCAAATATAGAAGGACCCAGGGGACATCTACCTGGGTACCCTACCTGTAATCTTTCCACGTGTCTATGAAGAACGTCTACAGGCTCTCGCAGATTCTGGGCCCACTTACAGAAGGATATCCAAAACAGAAAGACACAAAATGAAATATACACACAAAAAACTTGCATGACCAACTGAAGGCTCTTCAGGGCGGTGGCCCTGGTAGGCTTGGGGAATCCCAGACGAGCCCCCAAAATGTTATGCCCAGATCAAAAACCAACTAGAAGACCAAGTCCTGTATGTAAACGCAAAGAGCCTTTATACTTACACAAGTTTGCAAATTTAGATACTCTGTGTGTGGAATGTATTAGAGTGTTTGGAGAGCCCTGAACTCTGTTGGGGTTGGGTTTTTATAGTTGCAAAGGTAGAAGTGAGGGATTTCTAAGGTTCAGGACCCCTGATTAGCTGAGGTTTGTGTATGGATGTCTTGGTGACTTCCAAGGTTTAAGACCCCTGAATGGCTAACATTTGTCTCTGGGTATCCTGGTGATTTCTAAGGTTCAGGACCCCTGATAGGCTAATATTTTTCTACAGGTGTCCTGATGAAAAGCAATGTGTGTGTGCTGGCAGGTGATCCTATCTACAGTGGTTGGAATATTAGGAATTTCCTTTGGATGATCTGTTCCTGGGTGGTGCTAGCTTATGGCTTTTTTCTTGAACTTGGTGCTTCCTGCCATGGCAGTTGTGCAGCCTGAGGCCCATGTGTGGCCACAATGCCCTGAGCCCCACAATGCCTGGTGAAATTCCTGAGAACAAGTGGCTACTAGTGTGGGGCAGTGGGCCAATGCTCAGCCACAGGTGAAACAAAATAATCAAAGAGTCTCTCCAAACCAAAGGAAACATGGTATAATAGGTAGCACAAAAAATCAAGAGTCAGAGGGTTGGGGGAGGACTCCTGTATAGGAATTTCCTTCAAATGAAAACATTTTCCATAGAAGGAAATGAGGTTTGGGACACTAAGAAAGTAAACGTGTCCTAAATCTGGGAAACCTCAGATTCACAAGGCCCCTCAGGGAGGTTGTACAAACAGTAACAAAAGTTGGGAAAGGAGACTTTCCAGTCCATCAAGTTGCCTGCCAATCATGCTGTAGCTCCAAGGATATGTCTTCATGAAGATCATCTGGGCTAAGGAGGCTTTCTGGCCACACAGCCAAAGGGTTAGGGTTAGGGTTAAAACTATGTGGGTCAGAGACATATACATAGGCCAGAGCAGAATGCAGAGCTCAGAGCATGCATCAGCCATGTGCAATACTGGCCCTGGGCTCCTTCCTGACTTATAGCACATCTGTCGTCTACCGTGCAGCTCTCATCTCTGAAGAAAGCACAGTACCCGCCAGAGCACAGAGACTCTACAGGCAGCATATTCTATACCTGTGAACTAGGGGACAGAAGAAGCTGTTTGCACTGAGTGGGGTGTCAGATAGTAGAAGGCAGAACAGCCGAGACAGACCACAGGACACAGCCCAGTCGATGGCCCACTTGAGCCAGTTAATCTGTCCCAGGGAAGTGAATCTCTCAGGGGTGAGTGGGACACATGCTGTGTGGCATTCATGGCAATCCCACTTTGTGGGTCAACAGAGAGAGGCTGAGAGCTCAAGGGTGAGTCATCAATATTCAACAGAGAGACAGATATTTATAAATTGTTTCAGGCCTGACTCCAGGCCTTGGCTGAGATGAAGTACTTGATCTGCAGATGTTATTGGCCATGTTCCCAGAAGCTGAGTGAGTAGGCAGCCCTGACCCTATGTCATAAACCACGCTGCATTGTTGTCACGGTTCACCCCGTCACCTAATGACAGCTGATAGAGAAGGAAGAAGCCTCCATAGGTTCCCTCGTGGGCCAGCTGGGAATGTTGATGGAAAGTTCTGACCAATGCATGGGCTGGCGCTTAGAGAGAGCATTGAAAGGAACAAGAGAGAATGCTCTTTGCACAGGTGGAATGTCCAGCCTGTACCTGATTACCTGCACTTTCTGAAGTTATTATAGACCCCATAGATTTGAAGAACAATGGCCAACAGGTTGGGAAGTTGGCCCAGCAGGAAGAGAAGAAAGGATGGCATGGGTCTTCAACTTGTATTGCTTCCTTTATTCCACTAGAGAATTTTAAAATAAATATATATTATACAAAATGATGGATTTCTTTCAGCATTTTCATGCACGTATATAATCTGCTCTGTTCATATTCCTTCCCCAAATATTGTCTTTTGTGTCCACTCTAGTAGAACCTTAAGCTTTTATTTAATTGTTTCACTGCGGAGTTAACATAACTTAAACATCCTATCTAAAATAATATTGGTTGAAAAAAGACTTAAGAACTAATTATTTTTGTAATAATCACCTCAGGATGGGCAATGCCAAATTTACCTTTAGCCATGTGTATGCGCTGGCTAGTTTTTGTCAACTTGACCCAAGCAGAGGGAACATCAACAGAGGAATTTAATTCCTTCAGATTGACCTGTGGGCAAGTCCGTGGGGGACATTTTCTTGGTCAGTGATTGATGTGGGAGGGTCTAGCCTACTGGGGGTGATGCCACCTTCGGCAGACGAATCTGGGTTGTATATAGAAAAGTAAGCTGATCTAGTCATGTAACAAGTACCTCATGGTGTCTGCTTCAGTTCCTGACTCCACATTCCTGCCTTGAGTTCTTGCCTTGACTTTCCTCAGTGAGGGATTGGGACCTGGAAGTTGTTACAACAAATAGCTTAGCTCACACCATTGATCAATGGCACCAGATATTTAATGCTTCTATCAGTGTTTCTTGGTTTGCACTACTCAGCACAGGACTCTTAAGTCGCAAAGCCACACGACACTGAACAATTGGCAGTTATTCTGACTGCTTCCAGATGTTCTACAAAGTGTAAAATACACACCGGGGCTCAATAACAGTACTATGAAAATGTAAAATAGCTTTTTATATTCATGAAAGATAAGGTGCTAACATTTCACATATTTTTAAGGCACTGTAAAATTTAATTTCATTTATTTCTTTTTTTTATGAGACCTAAGCCTTGCCATTTGGACACCAAACTGCAAAGTTCTTTTTGTTTTTAAAATATGGCTACTAAAGTTTTTCAAATTATGGCCATAACTCTTGCCTGTTGTTCTAGGTGCACTTCTGTTGGGCAGAACTGATCTGGAGCAATATAATCGGAAAGATGGTTAGGGTGTCTAAACATGAGGATTAGTCTTTGAATTAACAGTACTCAAAATGCATGTCTCCCCAGAACCATACAGAAGCTTAGAGAGACTAACAGCTCCTGTATTTACCATTGGTGTTACTGTAAACAAAAGGCAGTACAATGCATAAGACTTCTGCACAGTTAGGGTTTATATTGTGGTACTGTTATGCTACCAAAATTCCTACCATTAAATATTTATTCAAATTCCTATGATCATGGCTTGTATTTGTGTTTGTTCATTTCATGTTGCCCATGGCAGGTCAGACTTCTGGGAAGAGAAGAGGGTTCGGAACAGAGGAGCAGCAACAGCCAAAGAGCACAGAGTAGACCCCTGATTCTCCTGCATCTATAACATAGAAACACTAAAAACACCCAAGCAGCCATTCAATGACCTGGGATTCTCTTCAGCTTTCTTCTGTATTCACTGCAGCAGATTGATCCTAATGTTCTGCCTCCTAATCACCCTGGGGTCTCTTTCCTCATCCTCACATCCTGTGCTAGCTACTTCTATGTCAGCTAGACACAAGCTAGATTCGTCTGAGAAAAGGCAACCTCAACCAAGAAAATACTCCCATAAGGTCGGGTTATAGGTAAGTCTGGAGAGCTCTTCATCATTGATGTGGGAGGGAGCACCTAGGTCATTGTGGGTGGGGCCACCCCTGGGAGGTGGTCCTGGGTTCTATAAGAGAGCAGCCTGAACAACTCATAAGGAGCAACCCCGAAAGCAGCACTCCTCTATGGTCTCTTCATCAACTGCCTCCAGTTCCTGTCTCCATGTTACTGCCCTATGTGAGTGTCTGCCATAGCTTCTTTCAATGATGAACAGTGATGTGCAACTGTAAGTCGAATAAATCCTCTCCTCCCTAGGTTGCTTTGGTCATGGTATTTCATTACAGCAAGAGTAACTAACTAAGAAATACTCATTGCTTTTGGCCTGGCAAGACCCTTTCCTAGAATTGTTATAGTATCCATGGGGTGGGTTCCAAGTTCTAATTCTCTTTGCCCTCTGCTATCTTTCAAATGGACATCAGCTACTTTGTTTTTTTCTACAATGAGAACTTGTTCAATTCTTTTATTTAAAGTTCCATTAGCATCCCAATTACCTACCTGATAAAGTGTGGCAAAGTACACTATGCTTAGGATTCCAGACTTCTTCCTTTAGTATAACACTCTGTATCCGATTCTTTGCTCTGCTCCTGTGTGCTGGATCTGCTGCAGCCTCTGAAACTGTTCACGGCGCACCGCACCGCACCGCACTCCCACTTAAGCGCCTTCAATTTGGCCAAGTCCTAGCACGCTGGAGGTAAAACAGATTAAACTGCACGGCCTTCCGGTTCATGTGTCGAAACTCTAGCTCCCAACGAAGCCATTTGGAAACAGCATCTTTAGAAGGTAAGTGGAACTAAATGAGGTTGTTTGAGGGCCATGCGATCTTCAACTCAGAGCCTCTAGAACTGTGAGAAAACAATAGATGTCTACTGTTGAAGCCACACAGGACGGTATTGCACCGTAGCAGCCTGGACTATGTGACGGAAAGCCTTGATCTCTCGATCTCTGTGAGCTTCCATGCCTGAGTCTCAAGCCCTTCTGCTGCTTACACTCGGAGCTGGACATGTCCGCTCATCATAGTGTGGGCTTGACAATTTTATCTTTTTTGGGGGGGGGGATTTATCTTTTATACGACTGCTTTAATTTCTTTATAACATGGAAATCCTCTTCTTCATTTTTACATCAAAGCCCACAGTGCGTATTTTATTTAATGTTGGAGGCGTCCCAGGGCAGAGATTGTGTTTTAGTGGTTGAACATATGGGTGTTTTGCTGGAGGATACCAAGGCATATGTGATGTTGAGGGACGGGTTACTGAAGCGTTTTCAGCAAGTAGCTGCTACCATGAAGTCACATGGACCGTGGCACTAGTGTGAATCCTGAAGGGGTAGGTGGTGTGACCAGGCAGGTCTCCGTGAGCCTTGTTTACTGGGGAAAGCACTGGCACCAAACAGTAAATGTTCTCAACAGGGGACTTAGCAAAATCAAAGGTATTTTGTGGTTCATCCTGGGATCTTAGGTACAAAAGATTAATGGCAAGGCAGAGGAGGAACTCAGCAGTTGTTGACATAGTGTGAGATCTCCAGAGACACAGGAAGGAGGGTGCACGCTATGGGGCTGCATTTCCGAATGTACCGCTCCTACTGTTCAGTTCCCACTCTGGTCCATAGCAAGCCTGCCAGCGGCCACTTTCCACGTGCCTGACTAGGGCTGTATCATTAATCCCTCCTTCCAGTTAGCTTTGCGAATCGAATCAGCTCTTTGCCATTTTAGGAGTGCCCAGGATGCAGAGATCTGCAACGTTGGGGTCTTACCCGTCTTTATCTTTTTTTTTTTTTATTTCCCATTTGTGGCCTCTGCGTTTGCTAGTTTCCCAGAAACACAATGCAAAGCTGCCAAGAGAAATCAGACTTGGCAAATTTCAACTGTGAAGCATTCAAATGTTACCAGAGTCTCACTCTGGTCTCCCTTCTGCTTCCCCTCCTTGGGGATGCCATATAAAGAATTCAGATGGGACACAAAGCCTGTAGCATAGAAGACAGACGAGGCTTGTAGTAGAGCATTGCAGTGTGAGCCAGTCTCACAGAGTTACTGCGCTGGTTTATGTCTTTAGTAGGCTTTATGCTCCTTTCTAAAGCCTCTGAACAGATGTATTCTCCTGTACTGGTGAATGATAACTCACTTGGATTGATTCTTTAAGAATTTTTATTTTATGTGCCTGAGTGCTTGATTATTCAAGCACGTAAGCCTGTGCAGCACACACATTGCCTGTTGTCTGTAGAGGCCAGAGCTGGGTGTCGGCTCACCTGGACCTGGGATTGCAGCTTTCAGAGGCCATGTAGGTACTTGGAACCAAACCTTGAACCTCTACAAGAAGAGCAAGTGCTTTGAACTGCTGAGCCATCCATCCGGCACTTGGATTAACTTCTAAGGGAGGGCCAGTGGTGTGTCCTCATGCCTTCCCGGAAAGTCTTCCGCTGGACAGCTTTTATCATTATTCCAACACTTCAGAAAGTCACGTCTCTACACCTCTACCAGGCTGGGGACACAGCCCAGAGCTCTCATTCTTTTGATTAAAAAAAAAAAAATCATATGACAGAGTACACGAAAAAGAATGAAGACAAAAATAGTCCTGCAAGTCTGAGAAACAAGTCATGGTTTGCTAAGAAGAAATAGCCCTTTCTCAGTAGACCTCTGCACAGACCCGCTGCCTGCCTTCCTTGTTTTTGCTTTGCTCCCCTGAGGTCTGCAGTGGCTGCTGCTCTCCGCTGTTCCTCAACGCACAAACAGTGGCTTTCTAGATTGAACCGAGTGGTCGTTTCACAAACCACATTGGGCTCCGTCTTGAGCATCGATGCAGAGGCAGGATGACTCTGCACCTTGTACCTGGAGACAGCCCCTCCATATCCAGTACCACCCATGGTGCACAACCTGTCGATGTATCCCCCAGAGTCAAAAGGCACTGCCCTAGAACGTTATCAATGTAAATAGACCACGTGAGACATGGGGACTTAAAACTATCAGGAAAGCAAGGCCTGAGGACTTTACACCAAGAAACAGATGCCAAACCCTACCTGGATCCCATAAGGAAAGATGACAGAATGCCGTCGTGGCCCGGGCCCCCACTGACCTGTCGTATGACTACTTATATTTCAGTCAAAGTAAGGAAGTAGAGAACTCCTGACTGAAACAGGGCTTTCATTTCAGCTCAGTTTAGTCCCTACTACTGTCACAGCCTAGTATGCAAATTGTCATCGATCCGTGTATCCGTTCATTGGCCCATCTGTTTGTCCATCAAAACCAGTACCTGCAGCTTGCCTCCAAGGTCTTCTGGCTTGGCATTTCTCCTCCAGGGCTTTCTCACCTCCTCAGCCAGACTCACTCTTGAGGCTTGGCTCAACCTTGAGGTAGGGATCAACCCAGCAACCCTTCAGCGCAGCTGGATTCCTTATTAGCACTTATCTATCTCTTTGAAATTGTGTGAGATTCCTCTTTTTGCCTTGGGAGGAAAGCCTCTTTGACCTGCTTGAACTGTGTTGGTCTGTATCTCTCTCTCTCTCTCTCTCACACACACACACACACACACACACACACACACGTACGTGCAGGTGCACGGGTGCATGTTCACACACACAGGGAGATATAATTACTGTGGGATATGTAATGTGTGAGCTGAGAATTAATATTAGTAATTAAGATTGGAATAAAAGAACCCATGCTTGCCCCTGGCAGCTGTCAAGGACAGCTAGCAGGACTGCTTGGCAGACTGCAACCAAGAAAACTGGCATAGCTTCTGAATTTATTATTGTTCAATAAAGTCTGACACTGTGGAGAGACACAGATATGTCAGTGTGTGTTGCTGACATCTAGTACTCCCCTATGACATTTTAAATGGTGTGTGTGTGTGTGTGTGTGTGTGTGTCGAAGGTGAGTGGGAACAATGTGGCACTTTCTGCTTCTTTTCCATGGTATTTCAAACTCTAATGGGGGCAACTGTGCTGGTTCCTTCTTCCATAAACTTAGTGTGCTACTGACAACACAGGAAGGAAGCCCAAGGCTGGCTATGGGAGAAGGTCCTCAGTGACCTAATTGCCAACTAGCTATCAAGTACAAGGCTATCACTAAAGAGCCTTCTGGAAAAGGTAAAAGACGCACTTCGTTTATGAGCTCATGTCAGCTTAACCAGAGGGCTCTGGGCTAGAGAGTTGTTTGCTGTGCAATCTCTGATATGTTACTTCACTTCTCTGAGCCCCACAATCTGTAAAATGAAACAATGTCACTTGACTTACAGTGCAATGATGAGAGACATTCTGTAAAGTATTGCCGACTGTCAGCTCTTAACTCACAGAATTATTATTCCTTTTCTTTTGGGCCCATTGTCCTTGGATGGTGTTTACCTCTGTTGGCAAGGAAGAATTAAAATGACAAGGAAGAATTAAAATGACAAGGATTTTGAGGGCTCCAAGGACCTTCAGAGACCATTTCCATTGAGAGAGGACTAAACCATTTGTGAGAGATAGCTTTGGTTTTCTATTTTAATATCTCGGGGAGGGGTGTTCAGTGCTTCACAAGGACTTTTATTCAGAGTCTCATCATGGTAGTGGTGATGGGACTCTTCCAGCAGAAATCTGGCTTGGCTGCAGCTTCTTTTCCCAGAATTGGTCCTGATGAGAGAGAGGAGCAGAACTGTGAGGGTCTCTGTGGAGGAACCATCACTCTTCGCAGTCCCCCAGGCCAAGTGGCCACAGGACGCTTGCGCTCTTCATGGGCATCCATTCTGGTGACTTCATTCTTGATTTGCTCTTACAAAGCAGGTTGTTTTCTTCACATCCAGTTGAAAACCTACCCCTGCCTTCTTGGCAGAGCTGAGCTATTAGGTGATATGAGAGAGAGAAAGAGAGAGAGAGAGAGAGAGAGACAGAGAGAGACAGAGAGAGACAGAGAGAGAGAGAGAGAGACATCTCAGGCCTGCTCCACACTGAAAAACAAAATCAAAGACGACTTTGATGATATGCTAGCAAGTCCCAGGGTTTCTCTAAAGAAATCTTCCAGCTATTGAGAAAGGCCTGTTGGGCCTCATTGTGGCGACACAGGACGTTTGTCAAGGGCAGCTCTGGAGTTTGTACAGGCTTCTGTTTCTAACTCTACTTCTTCCACCTGCTAAATATGTGACCAGCAAGCTCCTCACTGTCACCAAGCCTCAACTTTCTCCTCTATTAAAGAAGAAATTTTCCCTTTCTCTCTTCTATGAAATATTGCATATTTAGATTTTTGGTGTATATTCTGAAAAATTAAAATTTTTATTAAATTATCCTTTCCCTAAAAGTAATCCCTCTCAAAATTATCCATTTAGGCCCATATAATTTAGGTTTATGGGATTGTAAGTGACTTTTGGTTTTATTATTTCATTATGAGGTGTACTTATAAGAAAAGGATATTCTCTTTACAGGGAATATAGTGTAGTTGCAGCTGTATGATTGCTCTATTTTAATTCTATGCATTTCTAGTTTTATCCATCTGTTAAAATTAATGGAACTGAGTACAGTTACTTTTTTTTTTCTCATTTGCCAAACAAAGTAGTAAAGGAAAGTATTAACGTCAAAGGGTTTCTGTGGTGACCACGAGTCCTAGAGGTGAGTGTTTCCTGTCAGCTCCAGGGCCACCTTTCCCTCTAGTTCTGATGAATGGGTGGTTTCCCTCACATCTTCTCTTCAGTGGACCTGTGTTCATTTTCTTCACCGCACAGCAGGATAAAGGCCTCACTGGAAGACAGAGGACTTGTAGAATGAGGTGAGGGACCTACTGAGGCTTTGACACAGCCTTGTGTTTGGAATTCCAGTCCAGTCTGATGGTTTCTCTGTGCTCTCTCAGTAGAAATCAGCACCCCGTTGGTCAGGATTCTTCAAACTCCTCTGTAGGTCCCTGGGGAGATTCCTCTCATCTGCTTCTCCACTGCACACTGACCTCCTGGTGTCTGGGGCATCTCAGAGGACTGATCTCAGCTTTGCTGGTTGACAGCATACCCTCCCAAGCCCCAGCAAGCCAGTGAATGTCCCAGTATGTACATGTTGGGGGAAAGGGGAGGGGAGAACCATGCATCTGCAAACCTCATACCTCTCTGTGACCTCACATTCCTGTGGTATTCTCCCTAAGCTCTAGGAGAGCTGTATTTCTGTATTATAGCATCTTCTACATTAGATGTTAATTGTTGTTTAGATTAAGCTTCTCTGATGTTCTTTTCATGACCAGCAGGTAAAACACAGGAATGTGTTCTTCCTAAGTCTCTCTCCGCAAGAGGCAGCATTGATTGAAAACCTTAAGTAGCTGCTGTGAAGTCAGATCTAGTGTCCAATCACACTTCCTTTGGGTGCTTTCAGCCCATGATGGAGAACCGGGGGACACTAGGGCAGGTGCTCCTTGGTTGGTGATGGTACGTAGAGTGGGTAGCCCTGGCTAAGAAATTTCCCCTGCAGAGTTTCTTGAAGCTGTACTATCCTCCAAGATTTATCCTACCCAGCTCTTCCTATTTTATCCAGAGCACTCAATCTCTCCTAGATACTTCCCTACTTTTCTCAAATCCAGTTGTTCACAAAGCTCTCATACCTGTAGATTTGATCTCTTCTTTGAGAACCTAAGCAAGGGCATTTAAGACAGAGACTGGATGAGTTAGTACAGTAGAGTTCATAGGAAATCTGGGATGCTGAGAACAATGCTGTTCCCTCAATCGGACACGAGAATCTTTGGGGGTGGGAGCAGGGATCTCTGCAAGTGTCAAGACAGGCAGTGATCTCAAAGAGGTGAGAATCAAAACGTAGTTCGAATTGACTCTGTCAGCGTGGATCAAACTTCAGAGAGGCTGATGTCAAGCAGTTTATTGCCAGCATATTTAAACCAATTATAATTTAGAAAACAGTTTCCTGGTGTAATATAATCCTTGGTGCACAAGGCAACATAATTACATTGAAACTCAGCATGTCATTTCTTCCAAGAAAATGGATTCTAGAGATAGGCTACCCATGCTAACTTTAGGGCCTAGGGAAGGATCTGGTGTGTTCTCCATTGTACAGGTAGCATAGAGGTCATTTGGACTATTAGCTGCCTTCAGTCCTGGTTGGGAAGCTTAGGAGGATTCCTGGCTATAAAGGTAATGTAAGGATCATTTAGATTATTTGCCACCTGTGGTCCTGATTGTGGAAGATTGGTATGGCCTAGCCCAACAGATATGAGTATCACCAGGCTATTAATCACCTCCAATTTCCAGCTTTCTGGGTGGAAGAACAGGTTATAGAGCCACTCCTTTGAGAGGGCAATCCTGTGTGCTTAACATTCCTGGTTTTCTTTCTTTTTTTTTTTTTTAAATATTCTTTTATTTTTCATTCAAAAAATTTACACTTCCTCCCCTTCTTCCAGTCCCCTCCCGCTCCCCCACTAACCCTCCTCCCTCCCCCTGCTTCCTTAAGAGGGGGCAGGGTATCCTGCCCTGTGGGAAGCCCAAGGCCCTCCTCCGCCAACTGGGCCTAGGATTGAATTAGCATATGATCAAACGGGAATCTCTGAATGTGGCTGTCAATGGGGGCTGACTGAGAAGCCAATGATAATGGCACTGGGACCTATCTTTTCTGTATGCATTAGCTTTTTGGGAATCTAGTCTATATGGATGCACACCTTCCTGGTTTTCTTAGAGATCTGTGGCACAAAGACTTTCAAGCTCCCAACAAGCCTTGTCTCTGAAGGAACTACTGTCATGCAACACCTGGGTTTCTTGCTCTGTTGAAGAAATAATGACAGTTGTGCAGGACAAGTCTCCCAATGTCATTGCTGACCCGGCTCTTCCTCTTTTTCATGTCTCTTGAGATAAGGAGTACTGTTGTGGACTATTAGTTGAAAATGTGTTACATTTGTTTTAGCTGTAAAATATTTGTTTAATGATGCAAAGATGTGTTGCATTCTTTTATGTTGCATTTGTTTAACTCTGTGAAGTTATGTTCTTTTGCCTGTCTAAAACACCCAATTTGTTGAATAAAGAGCTAAATAGGCAATGACTAGACAGGAGAAAGGATAGGTGGGGCTGGCAGGCAGAGAGAATAAAGAGGCGGAGAAATCTGGGGGGGTATGGAGGAGTGAGAAAAGAAAGAGAGAAGAACATCAGGGGCCTGACACCCAGCTACACAGCAAGCCATGGAGTACAATGTAAAGAAAAGTATATGGAAAAGTAAAATCCCAAAGAAAAAGAGAGATGGGATCATTGAAGTGAAGAAAAGCTGTCCAGAAAGAATACAAGCTAAGGGCAGGCATTTATAAGAAATAATAAGTCTCCATGAGTTTATTTGAGAGCTGGGTGGTGAGTCCCGCAAAAAGCAAAGATAAAACAAAACAAAACAACAAAAAAAAACCCTTACATTTTGATGTTACAATGTGGGGGTGTTCCCACGTGGGCCCGTATTTCCATGTAGGGCCTGAGAAAGCTACCAATAAAAAAAGATATGGCTCCCTTAAGAATTTTTTCTGAACAGTTAGCCATTGAGCAACCAGTAAGTTCAGTAGGAACAAACAAGTAAGCAAACATGGCTGCCACAGTGCAGAGCACTGGCCTCCTACAGTCAGGAAGGTTGAAAGCAGTTCCTGGTCAAACACACCTCCGACTGGGCTATGAGCCTTAGACTTGACTTTCTCAACCCAAGCAGCTGGTGGCGCCAGCAGCCAAAGCCGAGCTGAGGTCCTCGCCATGCCACTTAGCAGTTTTTTGTTCAGGCAGACAAAAAAGACTAGAGATAGATGTAATAAAGACAGATTCAGATGGAAAACTCCTAAACAGGTTCCAGTATGTTTTATAATGTGTCTAGGCTTAAGAAAGAAAGAAAATGGGCATAGAGAAAAACAAAACAAAACTGTAGAGTACCTCAGTCTTCCTTTGTTCCCTAGACGAGGAGTAGGTTTTCACCTAGCAAGCCCAAAGGTTCCTGAGCATAAAATTCAGGCTGGATCATGCTTTCCAAGCCCCAAATCCCTTTGCCATAGGCAACCATTTTGAACCTTTGATGACAGCTGGCCATCAACCCTTGGCTTCTATACTGTGAACAAGAAGGCTGAGTAGCTCACCTTGATCCACTGAGCACGGACACAGACACGCGCAGACAAGTAAGCTGAGATGAGGTTTGGAGTCATGCCAGGGGTGCTTTAGTTCTTGCTCTGACTAGTGACCACTCCCAGGACTCCCCTCCCCCCACCACCTTTTCTCCCAGTGGCCTTTCAAGAGCTCAGGTCACTGAGGATGAGAAACAACTCCTCCCTGATCATTTCTGGTGGGGTTTCCTGTATTTCCCACGATAGCGTCATCACTCTCTCCTTCCTCCCCTCTTTCATGGTGATCCATGGATTCAAAACAGGGTCTCACCAGTGCTTCGCAAGTGCTCTACCACTGAATTAAACCTGTAGCATCCCTCTGCTGACTTCTGCTGTGAACTGCAATGGTGTTACAAGGATTGATTCTCCATGGAGCCCAGTGAGATGCATTTGGAGCCTTCAAAATCAGTTTAGAGAATACGGCTAAACCTGCTGACGGCATCAACGCCTAGGTGTTGGGATGGGTGATATACATTCTGCAACCTTGAGTCAAGGAGCAAACAGTTTAACCTCAAAAATGCAATCTGAAAGGTGTCCTGTGGGATGCTTTATTGTTTCCATTATGTTACTGTCACAGGAGAGACACACTGGTCCAGCAGAAATAGCTTGGCATTTACAAGCTCAGGCACACGTGTAAGCGTAAATACTCGGGAAGCTGCCAGAAGTGGAGGCCTGGATGATTTGCTCCTCCATGTTCGTTTAACCCTTTAAAAGGAAATGATGCTTTTTCAAAAATTAAACGTGGATGTGAATTCACTCCGTTACACTAACAAGTGGTATTTTAAAGTAGGTAGCTGAAAAACATTCTTCTAAGCAGAAATGGCAGCTAAGAAATTGATCTCTGTGACAAAGAGAAGCCTTTGGTCTCCTCAGTTTTCAAGGGAATGGGAAGAGGATACTGTGCTATGCAATATGGCACTTTCTGTTTTTTGGCTGGAAGCCAAAAGTACAGTTTCATATCATATTAGATTTGCCTCTACTCCACCGTTTTCTCCTACCCGATCTAAGCCTGCCTTCTGGGGATGACTCTTCATCTGACAGAGTGTATGACATCTTTGGGGACACTCCCTCACCTCCCCATGTCTCCATATGATGACCACAGATTTACTGATTTCCACACCACAGAATCCCACTCCCTTTCCACCCCTCAGAGGGAACGACTGAGGATTCTTAAGAGTTTCTCAAGAGATGCCAGCCAAATTGACTCCAGATGAACATAGTTCAGAGGAGCCAGACACATTTTAGGTTTTAAATTACACTTATTTCTTTATGTATCTGTATATGTGTATCACTTGTGGATGGGAGCATGCATGCCTTGGCGTACTTGTAGAGGTCAGAGGAGAGACAACGTGAAAGAGTTGGTTCTTTCCTTCAACCATATGGGTCCTATGGATAAAACTGAGGTACCAGGGTTGGTGCCATACCTTTACCCATGAAGCTATCTTGCTGGCCTAATATATTTTTATTTGTTTGCTTATTTACTTATTTGTGTAGGTGAACGCGTGTCATCGTCATATATAGAGGTCAGAGGACAACTTTTCTTTTACTTTTTAAAATTTTTATTAAAAATAGATTCTTTTCTCAGACAATATATGTTTGTAGTTTTCCTTCCCTCTACTCTTCCCAGTTCCTCCCCACACCCCTTCCCCTCTGTATGCACTCCCTTTCTGTCCTCATCAGAAAAGAACAGGCTTCTTCTAAGAGGGAACAACCAAACATGACAAGATAAAATATAATAAGATGAAACAGAAACTTTTGTATAGAAGTTGGACGCAAGAACCCAATAGGAGGAAAAGAGTCCCAAGAACAGGCAAAAGAATCAGAGACCCACTAGCTCTCATAGTCAGGAGTCCCATAAAAATACTAAGCTAATAGCTATAGCATATATACAGAGGACCTGGTGCAGACCCATGCAGGCCCCGTGCTTGCTGCTTCAGTTTCTGTGAGATCATATGAGCCTTGCTCAGTTGATTCAGAGGGCCATGTTCTCCTGGTGTCTTCCATCCCCTCTGACTCTTACAATCTTTCTGTCTCCTCTTCTATGGGATTCCCTGACCTCTGAGGGGAGGGATTTGATGGCGACATCTAATTTAGACTCTCTCTCTCCATGTAATGTCTAGCTGTGGGTTCCTGAATCTTTTCTCATCTGCTGCAGGAGGATGTCTCTCTGAGGATGACTGGATAGGTACTGAGTTATGAGTATAGCAGAATATTATTAGGAGTAATTTTGTTGGTTTGTTTTTTTAGCCAGTCATGTTTGATTTTACTCTAGGTTTCTGGGATATCTAGTCTTTGATTCTTAGCTGCCCAAGCAGTGTTGAGTATGGATTTCTTCTTGTGGAGCAGGCCTTAAGTCAAATCAGGCATTGTTTAGCTATTCCCATAAGTTCTGTGCCACCATCACTCTAGCCTATTTTGCAAGCAAGACAGATTGCAGGTCAAAGGTTTTGTGGCTGAGCTGGCATCGATGTCTCTCTTTCTGTAGCCTGGAGCATACCCTTCTGCACCAAAGAGACCAGAAAGCAGGAGTGAAGGCTCCATGTGGGCACCAGCTTGACTTCTCCATGTTCAATGAGTTGTGTGAATGCTGTCTTCAGCAATGGGACCCTGCTGTCAGTTTGCCTTGGAAGCCTTGCCAGGCTATAAGAGATAGCCAGTTGAAACTCTATATCCCCGATTACTAGGAGCCCTCATTGGATCACCATCATAGATTCCAGGATGTTTTTAATACACTAGGTTTCCACACCACTCCCCAAATCCCCCACCCCCAATTCAAGCCCAGAGGACAACTCTCAAAAGTCAGTTCATATATTTATATATATATATTATAGTTATATATTGTACATATATAAATAATATACAGCAGCTGCTGCCTATAAAGTCAAAGAATCCAGTAGTTGCTCAGTCCACAAGGCTAGACATCGCCGCTGGTCTTCAGTATATGCTGGAATCCCAAAGAAGTAGGCTCTAAGGCTAATGACAAGAGCAAGCAGGCAAAAAGAGCAACTTCACTCTTCCTTTATATAGGCTTCCAGCAGAAGGTATGGTCCAGATTAAAAGTGGATCTTCCCTCCTCAAAAGATCTGGATTAAAAGTGGATCTTTCCACTTCAAATAATCAGGCAAAAATCCCTCACAGGTGTATGCAGCCATTTTGGAGTTTTAGTTAAACCTAGATATAGTTAAGTTGACAACCAAGAATAGCCACCACACACTCTTACCTGTTGAACCATCTTACTGGCCCACATTTTAAAAGTTAAGTTAATAGAGACAATGAACATCACACTCAATATATTATTTCATTATTTCCTTTATGTTTGGTTAAGCAACATGTTCATATAATACCTGTCTCTAGTAGATTGTCAATTAAACGTAGGTGTTCTTTAAAGGAAAAACACTGAAAATAATTCATTTTGATGAATGGTATGCAACAAACAGAAAATGTACTCATGACAGAGATGACAGATTGTTTCTGTCTTGTCTTTATATGGATTTGTAATTTACTGTTAATTGAGATGGGAAAGAACAGCCAAAGGGGACATGAAACCATGAGCGGGAAAATAAGGAAAAATTGATCTGGCTGCAGTGATGAAACTTCAGTTGTTGTGTCCAGACTCTTGCCCCCAAAAGAGACCACCAGGGATCCAGGACTTGGATGCAAAAGCAAGGTTTATTTCAAAGCATAGTACAAGCCTTGGCACAGAACTCATCCAGCACACTCAACACAGTGAGGGTGGGAGGAGCTGCCTTCCAGAGACTATGGGCCTTTTTATAGACAATCTTACAGGACCTCCAGTTCTCACCTAATTTGCATACCCGGACTTAATTGAGGACAGCAAATGATTACAAAAGGGCACAAAATTCAATAAGCATGTTATCATTATGCAAATGAAGTATAGACATAAGTATGCTCTCAGTTGGCCCGTTCCTATCTGTCCTTGGGGTATGTAGATGAAGCATACTATGGACATATTTTGAATTGGCCAGTTCTTGGCTATCCTTGAGGCAATGCTCTCCCAGTTGTTATCGGCTCCTGCGATGGTCTTTGCCACGTAGGAAGTATTTTTCAAAATAGCCTAGCCTAAACCGCATGATTCAGGCCGAAAGCAATTAGGTCACTCTGACTGGTTTCATTTCTTTCACATTGTGCTACGCAAAAGTGACTGACATTCATCAGCCCTGATCTAGACCAGTTCTTCCTACCCCATGGTCGTCATTTTATGATAGCTGTATTTATCATCACCTTCCCAATGCCACTCATGCCTGAGAAATAACACTTCTCCTGAAAATCTGACTGATTGACTTATTGCTGAATTCTTGCATATATGTGCCTGAAGCAGCAGGGTTCAATAGATGCTGAAGAACCGGTAGCAAGAAAGCCATTTACAGGAAAGGTAGGAGGGGAGTCCAAGGACAGAGTCCCAGAGTGAGATCTACTCAAGGCTTAGCTGGGAGCCACTGCTCTAGAGATGCCTGGAACTCCAGCTGCGGAGGAATTTAGCAGGAGGCCATTGACAATGACAAGCTTCAAGCAGAGATGAGTTTACCAGCAGGAGCTAAGATCCAGATTCTGTTGTTTCACTTGACTGGAATGTTGAAATGTGACCTCAGACCCTGGCTCCTAGGCCTGCTCTTGTCACTTGCTGGTGGTCCCAAGTGGCTCAGCTAGATAGTTCCAGATCCAGTCATGTTGCTCTTTAGAAAATGTGTTTATATTATCATTGCCAATGAGAATAATAGCTAAGGTTGGTGTGGTGGTGTGCACCCATGATCCCAGAGCTTGGGATAGTGAATTTGAGTTACAAAGTCTCAACAAACAAACAAAAAACAATGAAAAGGTAGCATATTAAAAAGAGGAGTTATATAATGGAACAGTGCTTTCTAGAACTGACCATGACTCAGTCCTTGCTTCACAGCCTGCGAATGTTAAAAGTTAGTTCTTGTAGGGCTCTCAAGGAAAAAGTGTCTCAACTGTCCTGTGCCTCTGTCTCAATGACAAGACTGGCCCTCAGAAAATACCCAAAGACCACAAAGGACAGAAGGGAGGTGTACAAAGAATCTAGAACAGCCCAAAGCTGGAGTCACACTCCTAAGGACCAGCACTTGGAACCAGGGCACTGGGCTTCCGAAAAGACTGGAATCATACATCTGAATATAGTGTATTGTTTTAAGGCTGTATAAGCATCTCTAGCTAACTTCTCAATGTCTCAAGAACCAGATAAATATTAGCCTATTTCAAAGACACAATTTACCTTTTAATGCTTTGTCCGATTTTTGTGTGTCCTAAAACAGACACTATTTTCAGGCATGGTGCAGGATCAAAGTGCCTAGAAAGCCCTGAACATCTTTATCACGTTCTTGAAATGGAAAAATGTGTTTTAGATTTGAAATGCATGCCAGTAGCTAACAGCATTCTTCGACTCGTTGTAGAATGAATTGTGAAACTGATTGGGAAATGTATGATTATAAATCAATAAAACGTGACCACTTTCATGCCATTTAAAGTCCATCTCTCTTTTTTTCTTCAAAGGCAGGGAGCCTATGAGTCTGAGGCTAGCCTGATCTACAGAGCGAGTTGTAGGAAAGCCAGGGTTAGCAGAGAAACCCTGCCTTGAAAAAAAAATACAAAACAGGACTCGTGGGATGGCTCAGAAGATAAAGGCACTTGCTGCCAAGCCCGGCACCCTGAGCTCCATCCCTGGGACCTACGTAGTGGGAGGAGAGAACCATTTCCATAGGGTAGCATTGTCCTCCACCTTTGTGCATTTGCACCTCTGGACATAGATGCAGACATGAGAAAGACATGTCAGGAAAACGGAAAAGAAAAGACTTCTTCCCTCTTTCAATTAGCTTGGCGCTCTTTTCAAGGGTCTCATGACTTAAATGTGAAGGTTCGTTTCTGACTTCTCAATTTTATTCCAATTCATCTATGTGGCAATTTTTGTGTTTTGTTAGTTTTGTTTGTTTTTGCTTTTTTTTTTTTTTTTGGAAGGATTTACTTTGACTCATGGCTTCAAAGGATTTTTTTTTTTTTTTTTGGATTTTGAGACAGGGCTTCTCTGTAGCTTTCAGAGCCTGTCCTGGAACTAGCTCTTGTAGACCAGGCTGGCCTCGAACTCACAGAGATCCACCAGCCTCTGCCTGCCGAGTGCTGGGATTAAAGGCATGCACCACCACCACCTGGCTTCAAAAGATTTCTTCTTTTTTCTTTTTTTATTTTGTTTTATTGATATTTAATGAGCTCTACATTTTTCTCTGCTCGCCTCCCTGCATCTCCCCTCCCTCCTTCAATCCTCCCCCAAGGTCCCCATGCTCCCAATTTACTCAGGAGATCTTGTCTTTTTCTACTTTCTACTTTCCATGTAGATTATATCTTCTATGTAAGTCTCTCTTAGTGTCTGCATTGTTGTCTAAGTTCTCTGGGATTGTGGTTTCTAGGCTGGCTTTCTTTGCTTTATGTTTAAAAACCACCTATGAGTGAGTACATGTGATAATTGTCTTTCTGTGTCTGGGTTACCTCACTCAAAATAATGTTTTCTAGTTCCATCCATTTTCCTGAAAAATTCAAGCTGTCATTTTTTTCTGCTATGTTGTACTCCATTGTGTAAATGTACCACATTTTTCTTATCCATTCTTCGATTGAGGGGCATTCAGGTTGTTTCCAGGTTCTGGCTATGACAAACAAAGCTGCTATGAACATAGTTGAGCACATGTCCTTGTGGCACGATTGAGCATCCTTTGGATATATACCCACAAGTGGTATTACTGGGTCTTGAGGAAGGTTGTTTCCTAATTTTCTGAGCAATCGCCACACTGACATCCAAAGGGGTTGTACCAGCTTGCATTCCCACCAGCAATGCAGAAGTGTTCCCTTTTCCCCACAACCTCTTCAGAATAAGTTGCCATCAGTGTTTTTGATCTTGGCCATTCTTACAGGTGTAAGATGGAATCTCAGAGTTGTTTTGATTTGCATTTCTCTGATGACTAAGGATGCTGAACATTTCCTTTTGTTTGTTGGTTTTGCATGCTCATATTCCTGGGACCCCATTATAATCCCAACAGCTGGGGAAGCAGTAAGATCAGGAACTATGTGATACCCTAAGGTAGATTTGAAATTTAATTCAAAAGACAGCCTGCCACAGACTCTCCCTAATATCTTCTATAAAGAAAACAGCTGGTTTTGCAAGACCTATGCAGCTGATTCTTACATGTATCCAACAAACCAGCAGCCACAACCTCCCAGATTTTCCACCTGCTTCCCTTCTCCAAATAGAAATTTCAGAACTATATATTCGAAACATCAAGAGCTGGTGCGATTCTCTGAGTTTCATGATGCCTGTCATATTTGTGTTTTGCTTAGTGACAGTTTAAGAAGGGACATTGAAAGCACACAGCTTACCCTTCCTTCTCAGATGGAGCCCAAAATATTTGCCAGGAACACTGCCTTCTCATGACTTAGAATAGAAATATATAGCAAACCTAACCATCGTCTCCACTACAGACTATTTTCTGCAATTACCAGTGGAAATAACAAAAATTCTGGGAAAAACACAGATTCATCAAAATAGCAGAATGTTTTCTTTGTGAGCTGTAATTAGTTCCTATGGCAATTTCTATCCTCTGAATTGTGCACTGCATGATAGGCAATTTTTGGGGGTGCAAGAGAAATGGATGCATTATCCCATAAGCGCATCCTGACCAGATTACAAATGAGCTTCCGTAGAAACGATGCCAGTCATAAAGAAAGTCTTTTGGAAGAGAAGTCCGTTATTCTGGAAATGTTTATTTGGGAACACTAGTTCCTGCTCCTTTGCAGTTTTTATCATGGGTGCTGCAAAACGTGTCGCAATTTTCCACACCATTTTGCTTATGTTTGAGTTTATGCATAGAACAAGTTCTTCGGTATCTTCAGGCATCAGGTCCTAACAGTGTGGTCATTAAAATCCACTCAGCCACTTAGAAATATTGATGTTGAGGCCCAACTCCAAAGAGGCAGGCTGTTACCTGGGTGTTGGACAATTTAAAGTCTCCCAGTTGTGCTAAAGATTGAGATGCGTGGGTCTTGAGCCCTGTCAAGCAGCAGAGGCCACACACATGCGGTTTGGTGTCCCACCTTTCCATCCAGCCGGGGGGGGGGGCTACAGAGTTTTGTCCCAGTGAGGAATGAAAACCTTGTAAGAATTCCAACTTCATCCCCCTTGCTTCGAGTGGCATGGCAAACATCTCATGGATAAAATGTTCAGATTTGCTTTTCTTACAAATGGTTTGTCTCTTCTTACACCTTTTACCTATTTTTGTTGTTGGCATTTCTCGCTGGAAGTTATTAGCCCAAGGTCTATGAAAAGGAGATTTTGTGTATTTTGGTTTGTTGACCTGACTCTCTTGTGGGATTTTCCCCCATTGAGGAATAGCTTTATATCATAAAAGTTTTTATACCAAAATGTTTGACCTCTGAGTAGATGTCATCCTGACAGATTTCCTCATTATGTAACGACTTTATCAACAATAATAAAAATATCTTTAACAATTGTATTGCTCTTACTTTGATATTTAAAACGTTTGTCCTAGCATTGTTGTGACATATGCTGTGTGATGTACTAATTTTATCATGTAGTCAGATGTTCAGATATCCTAGACTGAATAGTTAATTCCTCCATTGGTTTGATATATCACCATGTATCATATGCTAAACTACCATATGTGAGGGTTAATCTTCATTGTCAGTGTGACTGACTTAAGTTTACCCAGGAGACCAAGGCACACTTGTAAGGGTGTCTTAGAGAGGCTTAACTGACAGGGAACGACTTGCCTTGGATGTGGGTGGCACTATCCCCTGATGTAATAGAAGAGAAAAGCCGGCTGAATGCTAGCGTTCATTTTCTCCATACTTCCTGCCCTCTCGCCGTGGTAGACTAAACCCTCTGAGGCCACGAGTTGAAGTTTGAGCTGGGTATTTTGTTAGAGCAATGGGAAAAGTAAGTACTATATCATACAAATTAGAGGCAATTTTTGACTTTCTATTTTCTTCTTTTGGCTAGTCTATCAACCACCAGCTGCTATAATTTAGACCTGCAATGTCCCCTAGTGGCCTAGGTGTTGAATGCTTGTTCCCCAGCCCATGGCACTACAGGGAGGGGGAACACATATAGGAGACAGAGCTCAGTGGGAGACAGATCATTGCGGGCATGCCCTTGACTCTGGTCCTGGAACCAAAGAAGCTCACTTTCCTTTTAGTTTCTATGAGGTGAGCAGGCCCCTGAGTGCTACACTCCCACCATGATATGTGGTCCTTGGGTAGATTGAACGGATGCTGGATTGTTTTGTGTTCCTCCTCCATTCCCTGAGCTTGGAGTGTGCTCTCAGGAACCACAAAGACTTTTGTGAACTGTCCCCATCTGATGTACTTGTTGGACACAGTCCCATCCTGGAACTCTCAAAGCTGAGTGCATTAGTGTAAGAATCAGGCCATGGCATCTTGGATTGCCCTAAATTGCCATGGCCTTCACTCAGTGACCTTGTCAAATTAGCTTTCTGTGTTAAACTATTCAGTCACAAAGCAGATGATGCTGCGGAACACCGAGCACAGCAGTCATTACCATCTCAATCAAGAGCATCTGGGATGACTCAGAGGAGATTCTCAAATGGGATCTGTTGATGTTGCCTCAGAGATGCAGGGCTTTCGAGGGTTGTTGGGTCCTTGGCTCATATTTCAGGCACGATTCCTATACCTTTCTGCCAGCTGTATGCAATTTAGCTCAAGCTGCCATGATCTTGAGGTCTGGGGAGTGTTTGTGGTCTATAGAGTTGTATATAGGTTAACTGAAGTTGGCACCCCATCTTGGCAGCTGTGGGGAAATCATCATCCATCTGGGGTGAAATTGTCCCATGGTACAACTCTTTGGGGGTCACCAACACTTCTGTAAGTGCCTCATTATCACCTGTGCTCTCTCTGTAAGTGACCACACTGAACTCGTTGGTAGCCCAAGGTGCACTTGGGTGAAATCATTCCTTCTGTCTGTCATCCATGTCCTATCTGGGACATACACAGATGGAATGTGCCTAGGTTATCATGGCTTTCCATGTAAGCATTCAGAGAGCATGCTCTATTTTATTATTTAGTATTATGTTATACTGATCTATACCACACCTGCCTTGAGGCACAATTATGGTGTAGAGAGGCATCAGAATCCAAGCTCTTACAGATGAACTCACCTTACTAATTTACTACAGTAAGTAAACAGGACTGCCTATTTTTATTTCATTTTTTTTCTGTCGCAGTAGATTTTAAAAGTGATCTTAAAATGTTTCTAATAATGATTTTCCATTGGGTTATACAATGAGTTGAAAAACAATCCTAAGTAGACATCTACTTATGAGGATTATAGAACCTAGACATTTCCTTCTTTATGCAGAAAATAATAAAGAATTGGACACACTACAGACATCTCTCTGATAACATATGAACGTGAAAAGAAACAGACAGACTAGTGGAGAGTACATGGTTCCCCAAGGGAGGAGAGAGTGGCTCCGTAGGTCTGTGTGGCTGAGACAGCAGGGCCTTGAGTCTGAATGGAAAAACTCAGGTTTTCTGGTACAGAAACTAAAGGAAAGTTAGGAGCTATAGAGGCTGGGGAGAGTGGGGAACTGCTGGAATGGGAAAAGAGTGAGTACCCCAGCCTCTGTTCAGACACCTCTGATAGGCTCTCAAATGCACACACATTACAGAGACTAAGGCATCTCAACTAAATATCAGTCTGCAACCAAAACTGCTGCCCGATAAACAATCATGGTTCAACAGTAGTCAAGAACCCCACCTGTTAACAATAGAAGGGAAACACTAAGGGAGACAAGTTACATTATCCAGGATCAATGAACATCTGTAACGACTAAGATGCAATCCGAGATTATCCCACTCACAGTGATCTAGGAAAATGAAATACATTCTCATGAGGAAAAAATGAATTGGGTCTAAACTGAGAATGAATCAGTTGCTGGATAGTCAAACAGTAATTACAACAATTCAATAAAATGCAAAAAAAAAAGCAGAGCATGCTTGCTGGGAGCGAAATTCTCAATGGAGAACTTTAAATCTCAAAAGAGGGGAAAACAATAAAAGACAGAAACAGATATAGAGCTGAAAGTTGTGAGTTTAAAATACTTGTTGGAAAAACTCAATTGTTAAGTATGCATAAAAGAGGAAGAAGTAAACTCAAAGTTCATGAGGCATTATCCAAGGTGAAAACCAGATGTTAAAAAATTAACAATGTTCTGTTAAACTCAACAAGAAGTTTACATACACACACACACACACACACACACACACACACACACACACACACACACACGCACGCGCAAATATCAGATCAGAAGAGATGGAAGAAAAGCTTCCTTTTGATGTAACAATAACCCAATAAACAACAAGAAAGATGAAAGATTGATTTTCGCTAACAGTTTCTGATGTCTTACACCACTGGTCCATTGACACCATTGTTTTTGTACCTGATACACATTTTGAGGGCACATTGTGGTAGGGCCATGTGGTTGAGCAAAATTGCTCATTTCATGACTGGAATCAAAAGGCAGAAGGGGAAATGGAGGAAGAAGGAGAGAAGAAAAGAGGGATAGGAATAAGAAGGGAGAAGGAAAGAAAAGGGTATGGCGGAAAACATGAAATAGAATGGGGAGGAAGATGAGGAGGTAGAAGAAGAGGAAGAGGGTAGAGGGAGGAGAGGAAGGGGCTGGGTTTCAGAGCTTTCTTCAAAGGTATCCATTTGAAGGCCTGTCATCCAAAAGTAGAGTCTCCTTCTGGACTCTAATTCCTAAAGTTTTGTTCTAATATTTTCTTCCTAAGGAATCATACTTTGACATATGAATCACTGAAGAACAATCCAGATCCAAACTATAGCAGTGCTGACAGGCTCATACGTTCTTGGGTGTCCTGTCTCATAGTGACAGCCCAGACAGCTTCAGGGATAACAAGGAGGTGCTTGGAACTCTTCTAATAAAGTGACAAGTTTCAAGGACTTCTGTCACCTGATTTAAAGGCTTATTATAAAGCTCAAGTAATTAAGATCTCAGTGATGTGTGCAGTGGCACAGGAGTTTTTTCTTGAAATCCTTTTGGTAATTTGAGGTCTTTCCCCCATTTATGTAAGTATAACATTCCATCACGAATCTCTTCAGAAACAGCCTGATAATACTTTATATGGAGTTGACTGCTAATCACACTTGAGAAGGCTTGACCTTAGAACAGTGCTGGCTCTTCAGTCTGTGAAAATGGTACACCTTTTCAATTATTTAGGTCTTCATTGTTTTCTCTGTGTAAAGGGCTCAATTTTCAGTGCATTATCTTAAGTGTCATAATTAAATTTATTCTTAAACATGTTTTATTGCTGTTCTGGTTATGAGCCTAGATTTTAATGATTGAACCACAACTAATACTGGGGTCATTTGAAAAATCATTTGGAAACCTACTAATGTAGGAGCTTCCTAAAATAAATACTTATATGAAAGTTATCTAAATGGAGTCACAGATATCAGGGGATATAACTAAGACATTTTTATACCACCTCATAAAACCTTCTATGCCAGAAATAAGTCATCTTCTTGAGTCACTGAGCAAAAGGGTCCCATAGACAACCCAAACTTCACAGGCTAGTTAAAAAAGCATTATTTACTTTCTCAAACTTATGGTAATGTCCTATTGCTGAAGACAACACTTACTTTATCTCATCAAACACAGAGAAGTAGAGCTGGTGCCTAGCTAGAAGTTTTATTGACGAGTGTTGATGGGAGTAGATAGTACTCAAACCAGCTACAAATCCCGTGACTCACATCGCTGACCTGCCTGCAGGATTTATTCCTGGGATAGTGGCACAAATGGTATGGAAGTAACTGACTATTTTCTGATGGGATTTAAGTCCCACTCCATGAGCTAAAACCACACCTGTCATTGCTGAAGTGACCCAGAATCTTAGACTAGATAGACTAAGGGTCTTTGGGAAAACCAAACATTATTATCCGGCAGAAGGGACATGGCAATGAAATGACTACTGATGACATTTAACTATTCCAATAGATCAGTGCCTTATTTAGTCATCATCAGACAAGCTTCTTTGGCAGTAGATGTGAACTAACATAGAGATTCACAACTGGACCATATGTAGAGAGTAAGAGATTTTGGAGCACCCAGTCTCAAATGTCTTCATCAAATTCCTCAAATCAAGGCCTAAGGGTCTATGTGGAAGAGGAAGCAGAAATATTGTAAGATCCAGAAAGGATGGATGACTCCAAGGAAAATATTATCCATATACATTTGGACTAACACACATACGAACTCATAAAGACTATGAAAGCATGTACAAGGCCTCCACCAGTTCAAGCCAGATGGGGTCTTAACCATAATGGGGTAGCATCGAGAGGAAGAAATGGACAAGGACCCCCAATCCTAATTAAGAAGCTATTTTCAGTTGATGTCTGATAGCAATGGACAAACTATTTTCTCCGATGGAATCTCACTGGGTGTATTAACTACACTTAAGGGTAGGTTCCATGCCCACCAGTGGTAAAACACAAAATGAACTCAATGGTATTTTGTGGACTTTTTGTCTCATTTTGCTCTGGTTGGACATTTTTTGTTTGTCTTTTGCTTATCTTTTTTTGGTTTGTTATTGGGGGAGTTTTTCCTTTGTGTTTTCTGGTTTTGCTTGTTTGTCTTCGATTTTATTTTTTGAAGACAGAAAAAAAGATAATAAAGTTGGTTGTGTAGGAAGGCTGGAAGGATCTCAGAAGGACTGGGGGAAAGCTTACATTGCATGAAAACTTTTTTTTTCAGTATAAACATTTTCTCAACTTTTTTATTGAAAGTGTGGAATTCAATGAAGAAAACATCTTCTCAAAAGATGGACTGGGATATGTATATGATGTATATGTTTATATGTATAAATAAACAATTGATTTAAAACATAAATGTCTATTTATGTGTGTATATATACTCTTGAAAAATAGATTACTGATTTTAATTGAGCTAAATTATGAAATATGAATAATAAATAATTTTTGGCTGAGCCCGAGCCAAGAGAGTGGTGAAGAACAGTCTGACATGGAACTCATGTGCTGCTTCTTGAATCCATGGTGATGCCCAACTGTGCTTCTGCTGAGGGTTATATCTGGGTCCATGGTCCTACTGTAGCCCATAGGCCTGTGTTATCATGGCTCGTGTTAGTTACCATGGAAAACATGGAAGACCAGAGGGATGTTCATGGTCTGGGCTGCTAACTAAAGCCATGTTGGCGTCGGAAGACTTGCTGAGCTGACTCTACCCCTAGCATGGGCTGTAAAAGACCCATGGCATGGGTTGGGGAGAGTTGGCAGGCTGACCAGTTCAGCTACAGGAGACCAGGCACACATCTAGGTCTTTGAGTTGGTATTCACCAACATCTATGCCATCTATAACTTGATAGAGCATATGAAGGGACTGATTCTCCAGAATCATAGCCTCAGGATCTCCAAGGCTTGGTGCAACAGCAGGATCTATCAGGCAGGAAGGAGTTTTGGTGAAGATCCAGTATTGATGGTGTGCCGGAAGCCAAAGACCATGAACCAGACCAACAACTCATTGCAATGAACACTTGCAAGCAAAGCTGTTTGAGCTAAAGGGTAAACTGTGTGACATTTCACAGCATCAGATGCTACTGTGAAGACTGAACAGGCAATGGAGAGGTGGGAAGGACAGAGGAAAGGAATGGTGCATGCACAGGAGCACTGGATGGAGACAGGACATCCACAACAGGAGTAAGGGAAGACAGTGATTGATAGAGGAGCAGGTCGTGCCCAGAGGGCTCAGCGAGATGGCTTTTTTTTTTTTTTTGGAGGAAGTTTACAAGGGTCGAGGGTGGATATGGAAGGACCAAGGAATGATTGGCATTGGGGTGCATGGTGTGAAATTCCCAATCAATAAAAATTACCCTAAAAATTTTTCAGAGTAGACATAACTATGAGGATACATGGGAGGAGTGGAAAAGAGAAGCTTGGTTGTAACCAGAAAGGAAGCTGTTTAGGGAAACACTACATTATCTTGATTTTGGCAGTGACCTCACAGTTGTGTAGAGCATCTGATGTTACCAGACCGTAACTACAATTTGATGGCATTGAATTGGTAAGTTTACAGTGCTCTGTTTACTGTGTTTCAGACAACCTGTCTAATGATTTTTAGCAAATTTCTTACACATGTAACTGTAATGATCTAGTCATTCTCAAATAAAACGGTGAATTTTTTCAAAAGAAATTAAATTCCCTATGATAAGACTTTACGAACTGACATGGGTTTACAGTATGAGACGTGGGTGGAGTGACTTCTGAAATGGGAAAGGCCTCTCTAGAGCGAAGGACAGATAAGCTGTAGAAGATGAGCATGTACGTGACTGCACGCTTGTGTTTACAACGGCATCCCCAGTTCCATAAACACAGCCTGGTGCTGTGATGCCTTTATGAGAGGCTGTGTTTCTAACAAGAATCTTCTTTCCTCTTACCCACTGTCTATTTCCATACAAAACCATCAGATAAAGGGGAAGAAGATTTTCCTAGTGATATTGAGGAACATTCTGGATGGATGAATCTCCATAGAAACCACTGCTTTAATGCCAGAACCACCCTCATGCTGTGCATGTAGAAACACCCAACCTGTATAGAAAAGCCGTTACAATTTAGTACCAACTTTAAAAAATAAAATAGAACTCCAATTTGACCTTAGTGGGATGGTTCTTCTTAAAACCACAGCAAGCTAGCGTCCTCCAGACGACAACACTGGGTGGGTGTTTTCTGTCACTGCTTGTCATACCATGAGGAGAAGAAATCTAAGCCAGTGGAACAAAGCAAGAAATGCAAAAGGACCAATAGACTGGAAAGGAAGAAACAAAAGTAAAATTGCATCTCTCTGCAAAGAACATGATTTTCTAAATTAAATAATGTGAGATCTATTTTTAAAAACCCTGAAACTAATCATTGAGTTTAGCAGATCACAGAATGCAGCTATTATATACGTACAGTGAAGCAACTGTGTATGCATGAATTTATTTATTTATGTGTATGATACAATAACTAGAAAATTAAAATATAAAACAGCATTATTTATAGAAATACTAAAAATTAAACATTTAGAAATAAATCTAATGAAATATATCTACACGTACATTGACACTGTCAAGTGCAGACAGAAGAATTGTAAGAAAAAATGAACAAATGTAGAGATGTGATACCGATGTGTTTATGCATCAAAGAAAATATTACACATTGTACCAGCTCTCCCATAGAGTATCTCCAAATTCAGTTTAATCCCAAACAAAATATGGGAAAGATTTCTTACACATATTTATAAAGTAAAACTAAAATTCCTACAAAAAGCAAAAGAGATGAGAGGGGCTAGCTAATTTTTTAAAAGACAGGTTGGGGGATCCACAGACCTATTCCAGGACTTACTCTAAAGCTACAGGAATTGCAGCAGTATAGATTGGTGAAACAATACACAGATTCTGCTTATTGTACAAAACTCTAAATCCAGAGACATAGCTGCACAAATGCAGGTAACTGGTTTTTATAAGACTCCAAGACATTTCAAGGTAAGAGAAAAGCCTTCTAGCATCTTGTGTCGAACACTCAGACATCAGCACATAAAAAGCAAACCTGGAATCACATAAACATACTGGTGTTTATGCAAAAATCAGTTTGAAATAGATCACAGACCTCCATGAAAAATGGAAAGCTGTGTAACTGTTATTGGACGAGAGGGACCCATCACTGTAATCTTGTTAGACAGTGTTCTTAGCTATGACACCAAAGGTAAGATGCATAAAAGAAACACATTATAAACTGATTGTCTAAATGAGAGTCCTTGACTCTGAGGAAGATATTCTTAAGAAAATGAAAAGGACAAAGTACCAAGTAGGAGAAAATGTATGTAAATCTATCAAATAGTGTGTATCCAGAATATATGAAAGCTTTGAAAACTCATAAATATGAAAAACAAACAAAATCTAGCCCACTTTAAATGTTTATAATTTGAAATTCAAACAAGTGTGATAGGTTTAAAAGATATTTTAATCCAATATCTACTATCCTAAACATACTGAATAGCATGTAAACTAAAGTTACAATACACAATCATAGTGAGTACTTAAAACTACTAGAAAAATGTTCACTTTTGGATGGGAATGCAAAAATGTATGAACACCTTGGCAAGAAATTTGGCCATTTATAAAAAGTTTGAGCACGTATTCACTGCTGTGGGACCATGGTCTTTTATCCTGTCACTTGTATTAGTTTAATAAAACGTTGATTGGTCAGTAGCCATGCAGGAAGTATAGGCGGGGTGACCAAGTAGGAACTAGAGGTAGGGAGGTGAGAAAAGGAGAATTCTGGGCAGATGAAAGAGTCAGTCTGCAGTCATGAAAGAGGAAGCCACACACAGAGGGAGCAAGATAAGAAGGCCTCGCTAATAAAAGGTACCAAGCCACGTGGCTAACACAGACAAGAATAATGGTCTAATTTAAGATGTAAGAATTAGTTAATAAGAAGCCTGAACTAATAGGCAAACCAGTTTATGGTTAATGCAGACCTCTGTGTGTTTCTTTGGGCTGAACACCTGTGGGACAAGGCAAGACAGAAACCTCTGTCAACAATTCACCCCATGAATCATCAAGTTTGCTCTTGAGAATTTACCCAATAGAAAAGAAAGCATTCACCTAAAATGCTTGTGTGAGAGTTTATAATTCTCCACAAAATGGAAATAACCCACATGTTTTTCAAATGATCAATATATAAACAAGTTGTGCAACCAAGCAACAGAGTATGCTCAGAAACATATGACACAGTGGCACAGGTAAGGTTATAGGGCAGGGACGTGCTCAGTAGCTGCCAGAGGAGACTCAACACCAGGGTGCAGCAAGAGGGACTTGTTTTTGTAGTGATGCAGCTGTCTTATGTTGGTGATTATACAAATTTATGTATGTGTCAAAACTCATGGAACTTCACAGTAAGAAAGTGAATCTTATTGTATATATGTCAATAAAAGTTTGAGACACTCAAGAAATGAGATGACCACATTTACCCTAAGATTCCTGCTTTAACTGTGTATTTACTAATACACTATGCTACACATTTCCTGTATACTCTGTTGTTTATGGAAATGTGTCTATTTTGATGTCTATAACTTATAACACATGAACAATGAACTACACAGATTAACAGTCCTCCAATCATAGAAACAAACCATAAATTAAAGTATGTTTCTGAGAAAAGTATTGCAGGGTGTTATAAAGAACATTCACCAATCATTCAGGTTGTACAAAAACAGGGCACAACAGCTGCTGATCTTTGAAAAGCACCAACAACCTTACCATAAAATGGTAAACAGACAAACCTGTAGGGGTTAAACAATGGCCTTTAACAAGAGAGAGACTGCAGGCTTTAGAACAGCTGGTACAGGAGCAACTAAATGTTCAACACATTAAAGAATCAACCAGCCCTTGGAATTCTCCTGTATTTGTTGTTAAAATATAGACTGATTTAAAAGATAGTTTCTTGGCTATACCTTTACAAGAAAAATACAGAGAAAAATTAGCATTCATTATAATAATTCTCAGCCGTTTAAAGATATCAATGGAAGATTCCCCCACAGGGAATGTTAAATAGCCCCATGCTTATGTGAAAACTTAGGTGATAAAGGTCTTTGGGCTAATTCTAAAATGAAAATTGAGACTTCGTCAATTAGCAGGAATAAACCCAGAAGAAATTGTAGTACTCTTTAATAATGATAAAATTGACAAATTATGGGCAGAAAGTGAACCCTGGCAAAGAGCTTGTAGTAATTTTTTGAGAGAGATTAACAATGAATATACTAAAAGCAAGAGAATTCAACCTATAAAGAGAACTAGCTGGATCCTTCCTCACATTGTACAGGACACAGCAATAACTGGAGCCCTACATTCTGTACTGATGCAAATAAATTAGGAAAGGCAGGTCACAAATCAGAAACTTTAAGTAAAGTGGTTCTAAGCCCTTATGATCCTGTCTAAATGTCAGAATTATTTGCGATTCTCATGGTATTAATGGATTTTACAGAACCTCTCAAAATAGTTACCAATTCACAATATGCAGAAAGAGTTGTTTTGTATATTAAAACAGCTGAAGTTTTACCAGATAATACAGAATTGACTTTATTATTTACTCAGTTACAAGATACAATCAGGAATAGGAATCATCCCATATACATAACACACATCAGATCCCATACAGTTTGCCGGGTCCACTAGCACAAGGTAATGCAGATTGATCAACTATTGGTTGGAAATGTGCTGGAGGCTTCAGAATTTCAAAAAACACATCAAAAACACATCATGTCAGCAGCAAAGGTTTTTAAAAAAAGACTTTCCCATCTCGTGGCAACAAGCCAAGGAAATTACAAGGAAACATCCTACTTGTCCTTTATACAGCCAGACTCTACTACCTGCAGGAAGTAACTCAAAGGATACTCAAAGGAATGAAATCTGGCAGATGGATGTGTTCCATTTTGTAGAATTTGGAAAGCTAACATATATACCCCACACCACTGATACCCATTCAGGTATTCAATGGGCAACTGCTTTAAGTTTGAAAAAGACTGACTCAGTAATCACACAATTCCTAGAAGTTATAGTCATTATGCGTATACCTGCACACATAAAGACGGACAATACTCCAGCATACGTCTCTAAATAAGTGAAACGGGGACTTTTTTGCTTATTATAATATAAAGCATGTTACAGGAATAATACATAATCCTACAGGACAGGCAATTATAGAAAAATCAAATTGAATTCTAAAGAATATGTTAAAGAAACAGAAATGGATAATAAAAACTCTCAGAAATAAATTGCATAATGTTTTATTAACTTTGAATTTTATAAATGCTAATGAGAAAGGAACAACAGCTGCAGAGAGACATTTGATAATAGAAAAAAACTACAGAAGTAAATCAGCCAATATACTTTAAAAATGTACTGATCTAAGAATGGAAACCAGGACATTTGTTGATGTACTTATTGCCTTCATATATTATATATAGATATTGCACTTATTATATATTTTTCAGAGTGCAGAGCTAAGCCACTAAAGGCCAGGTGGTGGTGACTCACACCTTTAATCC
The DNA here is from genome assembly GCA_004026605.1 of Ondatra zibethicus. Taxonomy (NCBI): domain Eukaryota; kingdom Metazoa; phylum Chordata; class Mammalia; order Rodentia; family Cricetidae; genus Ondatra; species Ondatra zibethicus. Next base: position 57,678 of record PVIU01001935.1, on the reverse strand, counting down.
TAATACTTGGGAGTTCCACACCTTTAACCTCAGCACTAGAGAGGTGGAGACAGGAAGTGATAGGACTGGACAGAGAGAGGAATATAATAAGGGAGGAGACAAGAGCTCACTGCAGTCTGAGGTTTGATGGAGACAGATGTAGTCAGGAGATGCAGTCCGAGGACAGGATCGCCCCTTTTGTCTGAGCACTGGTAAAAGAACTCTCTAGTGACTAACGCTCTGATTCTCTGATCTTCAGCATTAACTCCTATACCTGTCTCTGGGTTTTTACTATTAATACCAATTAGAATTGGTGCAATGTGTGTGTGTGTGTGTGTGTGTGTGTGTGTGTGTGTGTGTGTGTGTTGTTTGCATGCACAGACTATGCATATTTATTCCAATTGAATATCCGGACCAGTGTGCAGGGAGCTAACATGTACTGAGAACTTACTGTTTCAAGCTCTGCCCAGCACTTCATACGTATTAACCCAGCAACCCTCACACAAACCACGAGGCATGTTACTAGAATTATGCCCAGTTTATAAGTGAGGACTTTGAGTGACAGGTAAGTAAGGAATACAAACTCATGTGTCAATTGATCACGCCAGGACTTGAAACCAGGCAGTCTTATTCCAAGTCACTACTCCAAACCACTACTAGATGTGATGCAATCTCACTTTAAGGACTTTCCTCTCTCCTGAATTTGGATCCCAGTATTTGTAACTGCAAGGGATCTGAGACCCTCTTATGCTTTCTGAGGGTACCCAAACACAAGTGGTATACAGATCACACACACACACACACACACACACACACACGGAGAGAGACAGACAGAGGAATAAATATAAATAAATAAAATAAATCTTAAAAAAAAACCTTTCTTCTCTTTCTTTCCTCATCTGCCCTTAAACATGAATACCTGGGTGAGGGAGCCCTGGAAAAGGGAAGCAGCAGCTTTGAGGAAGGTGCTGCAGACAGAGCCAAGCTACATAGATGGCCAACTGTCAGCTGTAAACACACCTTGGCTGATTCTCCAGTGACCAAGGCCTTGGTTAGGTGCTGTCAGGACCCTTTTGTGGAATGAAGCCAACTGTCGAAATCTAGACAAATCAACACAAAGACTGAAAACAAAACGTGCATTCTTAGCCCTGGAGTAAGGGGTAGTGTCTGAGGCTGGAACAGGTGTCAGGTAGTGGAAACAGGGGTGAATCTGTAAGGAGGGTGGGTGCAAGAATATGGAAAGGCTAATTTGGGTTTGATGATAGAGAGGGAAGAGATGATCAAGGTTACATAACTTGCTTAATCTAGCCCAGAAAGCTAGTACAGAGGCCATCCTAACTCCCAAATGTCCTTCCCGGCCCACTGGGTATCTCTTCCATGAAGTCAGCCACTTCCCACCTCCATAGACAAGGCTCCAAGGGCGGGTTGAGGTGGTATTTGGTGATTTCAATTGGTGTCATTGACTTCTACTCTATAGAATTGTTGCACATTAAAAACACACTTTAAATGTGTATAGCAAGTGCCTCTAGTTCTAAAAATAGCTTTTAACTTTGAACACTTGTACCATGTCTCTACAAGCTGATAGTCTCTACAGCTGATCTCCTCTTGTTTGGTTACTTTGAACACTTGTACCATGTCTCTACAAGCTGATCTCTTCTTGTTTGGTCCTGAATAGTGTCTCCATCCTGTGCCCCATGGATGGCATCCTGGCACAGTTGAGTAGTGGGTAAGTCACCTGATTCAACTGGGGGTCCTTTGTGGAAAGTAGGTAATCAATCAGAAGGTGTAAGGAAGGGGTCAGGCTCTGTTGGAGAATGCTGTACAATAGGAGGCATGGGATTTGGTGGCATCCTTGTTTCTGCCGCTTGTTACAACTCAGTCTCTGTTGGGGGGAGCAATAGCAAAACCAAAGCCTATAGGTGTGGAAGAGAGAGAGGCGTCTACCTTTGTTTCTCACTATGCTTGTGTCAAGACATGATTTCTGAGCTGGCTAAAAGAGAAGAGAGGCAGAAAGAGAGAGGTGTCTGAGCTAAGACAGGTAGGGCCTTGTCTATTGTCACACACAGCGAGGGGGCACACTCTCAAACTAGAAGAATGGTTGGGACTGCTTGTGGAAAAAGATAGTTGTGATACATAGCTTACATTTTCACCTGCAGCCCCTACCTTCTGGAGTGCCATTGCCTGGCTTCAAGGGAAGCTGGAAAGTGTAGTCTGCAAGGGAAGCTGGGAAGTATAGTCTTGTAACCAGAAACTATCCTTCCACTCTCTAAGAGGATATAGAAAAAATTGACCATCAGGAATATAGATAATTTCTTAGCTGTTTTCTTTTGAGAATTGTTGTTGGAGGGAGTATTTCTGCATCCATCGAAGTCGCTTAGCAGGAGGAGAGTTTTAACTTGATTAGCTGCAAAGGACCATGTGATTGCTGCCCCTGCATTCTTGGAGAAACTTTTGAAAAATAATCACTAGAGTGCTGGTAACAGGGTAACAGATGATTTGGTTGCAGAGTCAAACTGAGAGGTTGCCATAGAGGGTGAAGGGACAGGGAGGATTATAGGAGGGAGAGACAGCTTGAGCTGGTGAGAGGAAGTGGGTGCAGAGTTGGTTCAGGGTGACTAGTCCCCACTGCCAGGAGTGCTGCACCGAAAGAAGCTAGCAGATGCCACAGGAAGCCACAGGGCACAGGAGGAAGGCGACAAGAGAAAACAGGACACATGTAAAGAACTGTAACTGGCCTGGGGGCAAAGGGATGAAGGTGTCTTATAACCAGAGTTTCAAAAAGGCCTTTCTGCAGATGGATCAGGAACCCGTGGGCCTGTGGTAGGGAGACAGCCATTGGGGGAGCTCACGTGGAGCATTTTGCTTGGGCACAGGAGGAAGCAAAACATTTAAAAGGCAGGAAAAGTGGAAGTATGAGGATGATAAGGAGGAAAGAAGGGATCACAGGCAGGAGTGGGAGGAAACCCAAAGCCCATACATTGGAGGAGACTTCTGGGGGAATTTCTCATTCTATGTATATGACCCCATCTGGAACCAGTTAGGATTTGTTGCTGCGAAAGCGGCACTGTGGAGGAGGGCACAAATCCTGCCCTTAGTGTAGTCGCGTGTAGACTTGGAGTATTGCAGCAGCCAAACCAAACCATCGAGTTCTTCCTGAAGGATGGTAAGCTGATCTGATTTTTTTAAAGTTTTTTTTTTTTAAGAGCTGGTGAGACAAAAAGGTTAATTGATTCAAAGAAGGTTTCAGTGACACAGCTTTAGCTCTGAGTCTTGAATACAATCCCCAGACACACACACACACACACACACACACACACACACACACACACACACACACACAAAGTTGGATGGCTTATGGTCCATTAGTTCCCCTTTCAGAGGTCACCCAAATGGCTTTCAGGGGCTTGGAGGCAGTAATCTCTGTACAACTGCTTCAAGATGATGGAGGGGTGCATGGGGCAAGGGACTGTGGCAAAACTTTACAGTTGGCAGAGATCCAGACCATCATTCAGGAGGTAATAACTGTACAACCTTGTGGGGGACATTAACAAAGTTAATGAAAAATTTTGCGACGAACTTAAGGTAAGTTACTATGAGATTAAATATAAAGTTAGCATAAGGTTAAATACAATTCTACACCTGACTGGACCTTGCACGAGAGTTCTGTAGCAGGCTAAGGTAACTATAATTAGCTGTTTGTTTACACCAGAATCCTGTGAGAGGAACAAGTACCTGGGAGTTTGTACAAAGGGGTCAATTGAATTCAGTACCTAATTGACAATTTCAGAGAAATAGAATCCTCTTGAGTCATTTTTATAGGAGTGTCTATCAAAGTTCCAAAGCTACCACTTGACTATTCTGAAAACCTTTCCAAAGCTGTGAGTTTGGAGTCAGAGTACCTGGCATCTCCCTCAGCCGGGGAACATGGTGGTTAGAATAGAAACCCTGGAATTAGCCTTCGCTAAGAAGTCAGTGCAGGAGTAAGGGCATGAAGAAGCATGCAGCCCCCACATCCATCAGGTAGTAGACTTAGGGACAAGGTCCCCCTCCTGACAGCATCCTCATTTGCCTCTCTGTGGTTGAGACATTTAGATGTGGCTGCACACCCAGGTCATCCAGTGAGCAAGAGAGTCCAATCCACTGGCTTTTGAGACAGGAGAAATAATTAATCTTTCCTGTAGATAAGGAGTTGTTTGTTGTTTTGTTTGTTTTATCTGGTCAGGCCTACACAGCTGGAGGCAGAAGCAGCAGGCTTCTGGAAGGTCAAGTACCTTATTGTCCTGTAATGAGGCTAGAGTGTGACCTACCCTGGTGACACAGTGCTCCATCCAAGGGAACTAGCTGGGTCTTGGAACATCCTGCCAGGCCATGTAAATTTCACCCATTTGACTCAGGTATTCCATTTTTCATAATTAGTTTTTAAAAATATATCTAATTTTGAATATTATTTTACAGTAAACAAACTTTAAATCTATTTTAGATTTTGTTTTGAGTGACTTGCTTCGGGCATAACTTGGACAACATACACAGAAGACTGCATAATGATAGATAAAAATTAGTCTCTCCCATCGAGCTTGGCTCTGTAAACAAATTACAAATTATCTTTGAGGATAGACTGTTATTACTCTCCTTTCCCACATTTTTGTGTGAGGAGACTGTCTTAGAATGTAACTGCTTTCTGGGTGGGAAGGGATGGGGAGGCTGAGTGGTTATGAGAGGAGCTGGAGAGGGGTGACTGTGTTCATGGTACATGGTATGGGAGGAATTTTCACGGAATTCACAAAAATAACGTTTGAAAGAATTTGTCAACTTTCTCAAGGTTTCTGAAAGAACTGAAAAGCCTACCTCAAGATGCATCAAGTTTCTGGAGTTTGTACTGAAAGTTTCTGAACCCCGATAAACCTCTCCAGCGATGCAATAACCCAAATCAGATCAAATCAAACCGAATTAGAAAAAGCCCAGGTTTAATGGATGCCAATGCTCCTGAGTGGCCTTCCAGCTCCCTAGAATGGAAACAGGGAAAGAAGACCGGAAAACCACACGTTTGTTCTTTGGGTTGCTGTTTCAATACCTGTGGGAGTGATCTTGAGCATCCCTGGGGAGGAGGCATTTTTTGGCAGGCTTTCTCAGGGGTGGAGTCTGGACTGAGGCGACTTCCAGGGGAGGGGGTTTGGGGTGGAACTTCCACCCGAACATTCCAGACTCTTTGGATATATGGATACCAGGGGCTGTGGTGTGGCCTTAACCCAAACATTCCAGACTCTTTGGGTATATGGATGCCAGGGGCTGGAGTGACACTTCCAACCAAACATGTACATGTAGCACATTTACATGCTGTACATGGAGAGATATGACCTGACTTGGAATATACCTTAACTGGTACTTTATTTTGAGATTCTAATAAGTGGTTTGAAGTAGAATGACCTCTCATAGATTTTATTGCTTAGTAATCAGAAAGTAGAACTCTTTGAGAGGATTGGAAAGATTAGGAGGTGTTGCTTTGTTGGAGGAAGTGTGTCTCTGCAGGGGCGCCTTGAGGTTTCCAAAGCCTACACCTGGCTTTGTATTTCTGAGTTGCTTCTCCAGCATCATGCCTACCTGCTTATTACTAGGCTCCCTGCCATGATATGGACTAAACCTCTGAAACTGTAAGTGAAACCTCAATTAAATGCTTTCCTTTATAGGAGTTTCTGTGGTTGTGGTGTCTCTACACAGTAATGGAACAACGACTAAGATGGTATACATGCAACTACTTTATAAAACTCCAAAGAGTAAGATGAAGTAAATGGATTTAGCAGATAGAGTAAATATTCTTGCTCAGAATATGTATCTTGTTCCCTCTTCCAAAGGACACAGTATGGACTGTTTTTCTTTTTCTGAGCTAAAAATCTCTTTATGATCATTATATAATTTACAGGATTTGATTTGTATGCCTTCTCGGAAATTATGGAAAGGCGAGCTACCCCCATAACAGACAATAGCTTTACATGGAGCTCTGTCACCTGAGAAGATGTTATGATAATTAACAGGTGGCTTCAAAAAGTAATTGACGATTCAATAGCACTTGTAACTACTATTTTGCAAAGAGCGTCAGGCATTTTAACAAGCAGTTTCAGGGGTAATTGTTAGCTGTTGTTATTTTTAGAAACATTCAGAGTCTACTAATTTGTTCTAGTATCTACATATTTCCTAATTTATATCAATAGTAAAATCTGTCGGTCCTCCCTGGAGCTGTCCATTGGCAAAGGGCTGAGGCTTCAGGCTGAGGAGGAGGGAAAGGAACACGTGCCCAGGAACTCTCACAGCCTGCAGGGTTTCATGTGGATAGCCCACGCTTATTCTTATAGTGTTTCTTGGAAGGAAAGAGCAAACAGCTCTATCCTGCAAAGGTTACAGGACTGAATTCAGAAGCCATGTTCAGGGCTCTTTACCTTCCACATCTTCCTCTTCAAGACAGTTTTCCAGAGTATGCTTCTTATGTATGCTTTGGGCTACCCCGTTAAGGTGATTCTTCCTGCACATGAGAAGGTTGATCCCAGGGTACCAGGACAGCATTGTTTAGATATGTATTCTTTTTTCCTTACTGGTTGGGCTGATAACTTTCTACTTCTTTAATCAATTACAGATAAAGTCTTCACTATTTGTGTGAAAAGGGTTAGGATTTGGTGATAAAAATATAACAACCACTGATGGCTTGGGGCTAAGATTAAAAGATCCCTGCTTGTGGGTTTAGTCTGGGAGTGTTGAAATTGGGAGTTCAGAATCCATCTACCTATCTATCTATCTATCTATCTATCTATCTATCTATCTATCTATCTATCCATCCATGTATGTATGTATGTATGTATCTATCTATCTATCATCTATCTATCTATCTATCTATCTATCTATCTATCTATCTATCTATCTATCTATCATATATCTATCATCTGTCTCTTGTTAATCATCTATTAAGCCCTGTCTTTCCTTCTTCAATGCTGTCTGCCAATCATAATGACTCCCTGTGTTCTACGTTTTAGGCAAACCTGGACATCAGAAATGAGTGCATGACTGTACTCAGTGCCCACGGAATCCAGACACAGGAAGAGGAGGCAGCGGTTTGATTCCACCTGGAGGGGTTCAGCAGGAATCACAAATGTACACAGTGGCTGGTGACAGATATGAGAGGAGCTCACACGAACTTGAATACGCTGAGCTTGGGAGACGGAAGTTCAGCGCTGAGACAAAGCCTTCCTTATTCTTCCTGCCGCCTCTTCTTGAATCAGTTAGGATCATGGCAGTTCTTCTCAGTGGAGCTTTTTAAGGATGATAAGATATCTCTGCTCAAGTAACAGGATGAGCTGTAGCTTAGCATACTAAGCTCACCAATAGAAGGTATGACTATTTATCTTTTTGTTAAGTTGGCCCCATATCTGTTGCCTATTTCATAACACCTGCTACATTTAGAATTTTAAGTTGAATTTTGGAAAAAGAATAAGATTTTGAAAAGATTCCCCTTGTTATTAGCAGCATATTAAATAAACACTACACATTCATCATTTTAAACAGCATTTTTTTATTCAGCCATAGGGTGTTTTGTTTGCTTGTTTGTTTGTTTTTGGTCTGAGAACAAGAAAACCAAGTTTTTGTACTGTTTAGATTCTGTTCTTTCAAGTTAAAACAAACACAATTGGGTCCCTGCTCCTTTTAATCTGGAGTCTACTGCATATCCCCCCCACCGCAATGTTTTCCAGAAGATTTTGTTTGAATACGTGTTTATATGTACGTACGGTTTGTCTTTCACTGTCAGTCCCAGCTGCAGGAAAAGTGACCACTTGTCAGTTCCACAGCACACCTGAAGGTGACACAGAGAGAGAGGAGCCCAGGCAGGCCCTGCAGTGAAGGAGGAGCTTAATCGTAGCGGGGATTCAAGCACACAACAGGTGATTGCGCGCTGGAAAGATGCCAGGGCAGGGCCAGCTGCAGCGCTTCACGGTACTTGTAATCTCAGTAATTAACGCTTCGGAAAAAATGATTTGAGATTAGTGAACCCGGGTTTGAGGAAGAAGTAAAAAAAAAAAGTATATATAAGCCACTCATTTCCACAGTAGAGGTCTCTGAAAATGGGAAAAGTTCAACCGTGTTATAAATTTAAGTCGATCTCCTCTCCAATTTAACAACACGGCAATACAATCAGCCTTTTCCTCCTTTCTTAAAGTTCAATTATAGTGTTTCTTTACAAATGAAACAATCTACTAACTAATATGAGATGAGAATTCTAAAATTATTTGGGTTAGGCTGTCCAAAGCCAGTTAGGCATGTAAGGGATTCAGTTGAAGAAAGCATTTTCCTGCTGACTCCCCTACTCTTTACCTGTGATAAATATCTTCTCTTGGAGCTTTTTAAAAGGTAGCTTAACATTGAGGCCACTTGTGGAAAGTAGTTTAGAACCAATGGCTTTCCCAGAAAAGAAATGAAGGAAGAGGAGGCATGTGGAGTGGGATGATGGTTTTATAGTTAGGAGTCCCACTTCTGGGCTTTGGTTCTACGGCAAAGACGGCAGGTGTAAAAGCCGGCATGGTCTTGGTCTTCCTGACTCTCCAATGGAAACCTTACAGTTCTCTCTGTCCTCTGTGTGCTTATTTCTGCACAGCAGCATTGCTTTTCCATACACATCTTGTTGCCTGCCATATGGGCTAGTTTAAAGCTTTCCAACATGTTGCAGAAATACAGTTAAGCACCCCTTCCTCAACAGCTATTTCCGTTATGTCTCATGACTTGTCTTATAATTTCTTATAAAATATTTCATATGCATATTTTCAACACAGTGATATATGGCTAGAGTCACTGTCAAGTCATTGATTATCCTGTATATCATTGATTATCCTATACAGAGCCTGTTTACAACCTTGATTCTTATTTAGAATATAATCAGGTATGACAAATTATGTTTTGACAGCATGCTCCTTTAATCTCCTTTAATCCAAAGCATTCCCTTGGCTTTTTTTTAATTTATGGAATAAACACTTTGGAGGTGTGGTGGTTTGAATTAAAATGCACCCATTGGCCCATAGGGAGTGGTACTATTAGGGGGTGTGACCTTGTCAGAGTAGATGGGGCCTTGTTGGAAGCAGTGTGTCACTGGGGGCAGGCTTTTTGGTCTCAGGTGTTCAATCAAGACCAGTGGTTCTTAGTCTCTTCCTGCTGCTTGCCAGTCTAGATGCAGAACTCTCAACTGCTCCTCCAGAACCATGTCTGCCTGTGTGTTGCCATACTCTCCATCATGATGATAATGGACCAAACCTCTGAACTGTAAGTAAGCCCCTGTTTAATGCTTTCCTTTTTAAGAGCATCTGTGGCTGCAAGAGAACCTCAGCAACAATCCTGCCCCACACCATGCAGATGGGGCAGTGGAACTCAACCAAACACAGCCCAGGCTTTCTAGCCCCAGCCTGTGAGAGATCCAGCAACATCTCTGCACCAAGGAACATCCCAGACACTTGAACAGCATTATGATCTCTTTGTGATGAGGAAGAATGGCCCTGCCCAGTGCCATGATAGACTAAGTGCAACAAGGAATCCCACTCGTGGGTCTGAGGTGATCTTTCCAAGCTCTGAGGAGAAAACACAGGCCCTACCTGGCACCTTAAGATGGGTACTACTAGGGTGAGCAAGTATATGGTATGGTATGGGAGAGAGACAGACAGAATGGTTCATGTCCTGTGGACAGGGACATATCTGATGAGGCAAACTAGGTGAGGAGCAGGCTGAAGTGAGTAGCTTAATTGGTACCTGGGGCCATGGTGATGTCCGGGCCTGGGCCGATGCTGGGCCCATATCTGACATATGGCTCTGATGTAGCCATCTCTTTTGATGTCCATGGCTCCTGATACACCACAGACTAACAGGATAGGGCTGTACAGAGTTGGCCCTGCCCCACAGTGACTATAACACTAGGGAAAACTGGTCCTGCCCCTCACTGGCTGAAGCACTCAGGAGAGAGGGTCCTATACCTCACCTGAGCAGCACAACAGAGGTGACCCTGTTCTCAGGGGTATGGGTGAGCTAGCTATGACGGAACGTGATTAGGAAGAACAGGTTGTGCCCCTCTAGTATGCCATGCGGTGGCATGGGTGAGGGAAAGATGCCCTCCTCCCCTTGCCACCTGCAGCAGGTGGGGGACCTGGCCCAACCCCTCACCAGCTGCAGCACTTGGGAGAACAGGTCCTGTGTCTTGCCTGGGCAACACAGTAGAGTGGACTTTGTAGGTAGGGGTACAGGTGAGCCAACGCTGAGGGCATGAGAGGGGTAGAGCTGGTACTGCCTCCCTTACCTGCAGTGTGGTAGCAAGGGAAAGATGCCTGCCCCTCACCTCTACCACACTTAGCTGGCAAGGGAGATGACTCTCCTCTACCAGTGACAATGCTTGGAAGAACAAGCCCTGAACCTCTCCTGGGCAGCACAGTAGAGCTGACCCTGTTGTCTGTTGGAGGGAAGGAGGCCGCTTATTCATCCCAGCCGCCCTTAACCAAAATAACCACACAGAAACTATATTTTTTAAAACCCTGCTTGGTCCATTAGCTCTAGCTTCTTACTGGCTAACTCTTACATTAATTTAACCCATTTCTATTAAGCTGTGCATCACCACGAGGTCGTGGCTTACTGGCAAAGTTTCAGCATGCCTACCTCTGGCCATGGATCCATGGCGTCTCCTGACTCTGCCCTTTTTTCTCCCAGCATTCAGTCCATTCCTCCCCATCTACCTAAGTTCTGCCCTATCAACAGGCCAAGGCAGTTTCTTTATTCATTAATGGTAATCACAGCACACAGTGGGGACTCCCACATTAGTTGTCAGAGATGTGGGTGAGCCAGTGCTGAAGTTGGGAGAGCTGTCACCACTACTCAACCGTCATGTGGTGGTGTGGGTCGGGGAGAGATGTTCCCTCTTACCCCTCGGCCCCCACAGCCTGTGACAGATGAAGGAGTCAGCCTCCCTCCTTAGCAACTGCAGCCCTCAGGAAAGTGGGTTCTGCTGCTCACACAGTAGAGCTATCCCTGTTGGCAGAGGCGTGGGTGAACTGGCCCTGAGGGTGTGAGAATAGGGTAACTAGTCACATCTTCCTTGCTTGCCATGTGGTGGAGGTGAGGGAAAGATATCCTTCCCCCTTGCCCCTGCCACCTATGGCAAGGAAACTGACTCTCCCCCTTAGTAGCTGCAGTACTCAGGAAAGTGGGCCTTGCACCTCGCCTGGGCAGAACAGAAGAGATGACCTTATTGACAGGGGTGTGGGTAAAGCACATTGAGACAGTGAATGTGGGAGATCTGGCCCCGACCCTCATATGGTGGTGTGGGTGGAGTGATATATGTCCTCCTACCCACCCCCCCTGCCTGTGATGAGCAGGGGAGCTGGCCCTGAGGTTGTAAGAGCGGGAGAGCTGGCCTTGACCCTCACTGCTGCAGTACTCATGCCCCTGCACCTCACCTGAGCAAGCAATAGAGCTGGTCTGGATGGGCCAGGTATAAGATAGCCAACCCTGAGGGTGTGAAAGAAGGAGAACACCCCCCCCGCCCCTTAGTCATTGCTGAAAGGGGTGAACTAGTCAGAGCAATGCTGGAGAGCTCATCCTGGTGGTGAGAATGGGTTAGGAGTTGGTGGGCTGACCAACCCTGCAACTACTCAGGCCCAGAACCAGAGTTATGAGTTGGCCCATCCCGACATCCGCCCCATCTGCAGGAGCACATGAAGGGACCAGCCCTGCTTATCCTAAGCTGCAGGATCATCACAACACAGGGTAACAATAGGATATCCCAGAGGAGTCCCAGTGAGGGCCCAGTATTAATAGTGCAATGGAAACCAGAGACTGGTACCAGATCAATGACTCTTTGCAGTGAACACTGGAAAGTAAAAATGTATGGACAAAAGTTACGGTGTGACTCACTGTCACTCAACAGCTTCCATGATGAAATTTTTTTCTCTTTCTTTCCTCTTTTTTTCTCCTTTCTTATTTTTCCCCATAAATTTTGTCCTATTGCAGTGCAAGGGTTGGAGGGTAGATATGAAGGGGCAGGAAATGAATGGGATTGAGAGGCATGATATGAAAGACAAAGAATAAATAAAAACCTAAGCTAAATAATCCTTGCTGTTGGTGGGACCATAAACTGATGTGGCCACTGTGGAAATCTCTGTGGAAATCAGGAACTTGGCTATAACACTCCTAGCCACACACCTGAAGGATTACTTATGAGACAGAAGTACATCCATGTCCACTGCTAGTCACAAGAGCTAGGAAGTGGGATCAGCCAAGATGCTCCTCAATTGAAATTTTATTCAACATTGAAGAAAAAGGAAATCACACAGTTTCCAAGACAATGGATGGAGTTGAAAAGTATATTAAGTGACACAGCTCAGGCCCTGAATGACAAATACTACTCTCTCTCTCTCTCTCTCTCTCTCTCTCTCTCTCTCTCTCTCTCTCAGAGTCTAGTTTTGAAGTTTTAGATTTCTGTGTTTAAGATGAGATAAGTATTTGTGGAGGCTAGGAATCAAGAGAAAAGCCTTGTCATGGAGGGTTGGGGTCCTTCAAGGAGACAGTAAATCACAAATGATACGAAAATGGTAATATATATATATATATATATATATATATATATATATATAACATAATGACATGAAAAAATACTAGGAGCAGAAAGATTTAAATGGAGAAGTATCAGGAGATGGAAAGAAGGTAGGGGTGATGGATATGGACAACACACACTCAGGGTTTATAGCAAAGCTATGTAGGAAACCACTATTGACATTTCTCTTGGCTGTTGTGTAAAGCTAGCTGGGATGACACCATAGCTGCAGACAGCAAACACCTTTGATACAGGACAATGAAATCAAACTGGGACTGAGGTGGACATCTTCTTGCTTCATGGAGCCAGAAAGGTCTGTGCTGGCTGCTGGGAGAGAAAATTCTTTCCCATCTGAGAACCTGGAGTGCTATAGTATTGACCTGAAAGGTCAAAGATATGGTTAATGATCCAATAGTTCCATGACTGTTACGGGGTAACCAACTAAATTCTGAATAGATTTGAGGCTCACTCCATGCCAGGAAATACATGGTTGGTACTGTAATCCTGGGCAAAGACTGTGGATGGGAAATCACAGGCCCTAGATAAGTATACTGCTGATGTTTTGCTGAATGGGCATATAGTCAAACTGCCTTTCAAACATGTATGTTTAGGCCCACAGTCAATTGCGATTCCCAGTCTTGATCAGGGAAGTTTCTTTTTGCAGAATAGTTAATATAGAAACTCATAACTGATTAAGGTGCTGAGAATAAATAATTGCCTAAATGGGACATTTATATAATTTTCTCCCAGGCCCAAGAAGAATCACAGAGGGGGAGACAGAAAGAAAGTAAGAGAACAAGAGGATAGGGAAGAGTACTGTGAAACTGTGTCTTCTAAATATGGCCTTGTCACTGTAGTCCTGAAAATACTGTAGCTCTAGCTACCTACACAACAACTGTGCAAGAAAATAAGACATGAAAGCAGAGGGAAGGGAGCACTAGTATGGAAGAAGAAAGGGGTGAAGATGATTGAGTCATTAGAGACTGTGGAGGGATTAAATATGACCTCAATATATTATATGTGAGTATGAGATTGACAAAAATGTGTCAGTTATGCAGTAATTTCCTTTGAATTGAAATATTCCATCCTGTGGAAGGATTCTTGAGACTTAAGTAAGCAAAACTTACAAATCTTAGGGTAGTAGACAACTCACAAGTCTCAGGATGTTCCTGAAACTTAGAAAAGTAACAAGTTCCCTACCCAGGGTTTTATAAGAGGCAAGGACTTCTCAGGAGAGGAGACTATTTATGCCATCTGTCAAACTTCTTGCAGGTCATGCAGGGAGATCCACGGATATAACTGTCATTAGGCTGAGGTGGGACTTTTGGTGATGTAACTAGATGTAAGTCACCCATGTACCTATAAATAACCCTTCTTTTATACTACTATAAGTAACTTCAATAAACTTACTGGTTCACTGAGCAAGTGAGTAGTTTGGTCTGCTACCACTGTCCTATCTGGGGTAAATAGACATTTGCTTACATTATTCCAAAAAGAAAAGCCATGTAACAGAGTTCAAGAAATTTGAAGTCATTCAAACGAAGATCCCTCCCCAACTATTCTGTGATGAGGTGGAAGAGCAGCGATATGGTGAAGCTGATAAATATAAAAACGAACAAAAGCATTAGAAGCCAAAAAAGCTGGCAGCATCCAGATAGTGCAAAAGGCAAGGAAAGGTTCTCTCTCCTAGTATCACCAAAGGAGTGTAGCCTTACTGGCCCATGATTTTATAGCAGGGACACTGGTGTCAGGCATCTGTCCTGTAGATACATGGTGGCATGATGCATTTGTGTTTTTTGTGAGTCACAGCATTTGTGGTGACTTTATCATAGCAGCCATAGAAAGCCAATCCATCCAGTAGTATAAAGCACATAGGGATGGATGCATTTCAGCACCCGACTTCAGTGCCGTTGGGTGGTTGTGAACTCCAGCTCACCATCCTTTTGCCTCTTTGGGTACCCACATACACATACACATACACATACACATACACATACACATACACATGGCATTCACGCTCTCACACATAGGTACACATATATAAAAACAATAAAAATATTCTTTTTAAAAAGATACACTGCAATTATCTAGGCACTCATTGAATCAGTTTTATTTCTGTTGCAACACAGTGAGTAGCAGGTAGCTTCGTGTCTGCTTCTGCCATCTGTAAAGCCTAAAATCACTGGGGAAAAAAAACCCAAACATCTGAGAAAAGAAGGCAGTTCCAAGGGCTTTCATTGGGCTGTGGTTGCCAGGGGAACCATTTTACTTGGTAATCAATGTGTTTAGTTGCCTCTGTTGCTTCTGTTTAATTCCCAAAGACACTAACACAGAGCGGTCCACGGAAAACACCGGGAAGCACAAAAGGGAAGCCTTGACTAGCAACTGCAACAAGAGAAAAGCTGGAGAATTCATTCCTATGAAGCTGAAGAAAATGTAAAAAATGAATGACTTTGATTTTGTCTACGGTCAATAGAATGGGATGTATAAGTTAAATATGAAATGTATTTTTTTTCCTGTAGGAAATTGGCAGAATCAAGCTTTAGAATTCTTTTACAATGATGTGGATGGGAAGGTGCTGCTTCAGCAGCAAGCTAAGGCTTTCCTTGTCAATCAATGCCCCACCTCTCTCCTCCTCCCTTTCCCTTCTCTAGCTCCCAGCCTCTTTCCTCTCTCCCCAACATGTTTTGTTTCCTTAGACTGTTTTTCATTTAAAATATATAAAAAATGAAATGTTGTGATAAGGTAGAGCATTCAGGTCTCATCTGATAGTTTTTGCATCATTTTACATACAAACCATAGTTCCCCTCCCTCCCCTCCTCTCCCCCACCTTCCCCAAAGCTCTTCACTCTTATGGAGTGCTTCTCTGGACGGCTAAGGAATTGGTCCCCAGAGAGAAGGAGCAATGGACTCTGTTTGGAATTGGAGAAAATAAAGGAAATTCTTAGGGAGGGGATGGGACAAGTAGAAACTGTTTCATGTGCTGTGGGTTTAGGTCCTTAGGGTCCTTTTCCTTCAAGAGCACAAGAGTCGGTTGTTTGGTCACAAGAGCACAAGAGTTGGTTGTTTGGTCACAAGAGCACAAGAGTCAGTTGTTTGGTCACAAGAGCACAAGAGTCGGTTGTTTGGTCACAGCCAGACTAGCCCAGTAGAGAGCTCAGATGACTGACACTGAGTCTGTCTCATGCTGCCCTTGCCCAATCACCCAGGGCTAGCTCCGGAGGCAATTCTCTCTCTCTCTCTCTCTCTCCCACCTCCCTTCCTCCTCTCCCTCCCCTTCCCCCTCTATCCCTCCTTCCTTCCCTCCCTCTCTCTCCCTCCCTCCTCTACTCCCCTTCCCCTCTCTCCCTCCCTCTCTCTCTCTCCTGCCCTCCCTCGCCTTCCTCTTCTCCTCTCTCTCTCTCTCTCTCTCTCTCTCTCTCTCTCTCTCTCTCTGACTCAGGGCCATGCAAGCCCTTTCCCAGTTTTAGGCTTCAAGGCTAATCTGTGTAGGTGCCTTGACTGCTGTGTTTAACTCATTTTCAGATACATTGTTGTGAGACTAAATATATTTGAAACCATCTTGGTCAGACAGACTGCCAGGAAGGCCGTGATAAAAGAGGCACAAAGAGGCAGAGTAAGCTTCCTAAGTAGGTGGATGCGTGAGTGTATTCATGGAGCATGGATGCAGTGCTGCTTAAGCTCAACTGATTCAGTAAGAATTTTCCCTTCCCCACAGGGGCTGGAGAGATGGCTCAGCGGTTAAGAGCATTGCCTGCTCTTCCAAAGGTCCTGGGTTCAATTCCCAGCAACCACATGGTGGTTCACAACCATCTGTAATGAGGTCTGGTGCCTTCTTCTGGCCTGTGGGATTACACACAGATGGAATGTTGTATACATAATTAATAAATACATAAATAAATATTAAAAAAAGAATTTTCCCTTCTCCTAACATTTCAGCTCAAGGAGATTCTTGAGCTGTTCTCTTGTAAAACATGAAGTCTGTGATCATGAAGTCTGTGATGTATTGATTTCGATTCTGTCTTAAAACTTAACAGCTGATCAACATAAAATACTCAATTCAGATTAGTGTGTAGTGTTAAAATTAGTTTTAAAAAACACATATCATATAAAAATTAAATGGACATATTCAAGCAAGAGAATTTCTGTACCATTTCAAGTAACTGAGAATAAACTTGAAAGACATAAAGAGGGCAGGGCTGCAGCTCAATTGGTGGAATGCTTTCATATCATTCCCGGAGGCCTGGGTTTGTGCCCCAGCACTGTCTAGTGGGAGGACAGTTCTCATGCTGGAATGAGAGAGGTGGAGGTCGGAGGATCAGAAGGCCAGACCATTTTCATTTACAAAGAAGCCAGCACAGGCTACAACAAAAGCTAGCCACCTAACTGTCAAATCAACAAATTATCTGCATAGACACTTAAAAATCAAGATGGTATATATTTATATATATGTATGTATATCTATATTTTTATTATACATATACGCACATGGACACATATATGAAAAATACCCAATTTTTTGGGTTTTCCCTCAATTTTTGACCTTAGGTTTTCCCTGAGACCCGCCTGTACTTTCTATTCTGAACCAGGAATACGCTTGGCAGAACCAGTAATGGCCTGGAGCCAAGGCCTTGGGGGAGCTGTGGCTTTGGATCCTGAGAATCTAATTTTCCCCACCCTAAGGGGCCATGGCTATCAGCCCAAAGGCTGCTGTGGACTTGTACTGCAATGCTCTTTAGACACCCTGTGGTCCCCTTGTGCGACGTTGTTTGATTGGCCTTTGCCGACTTAGACCCCGTGTATGAGAGCTAGCCACTGACATGGTCTCATTTTCTCCTGAAAACCGAATATAAGATGCTGTACTTCTTCATAAACGTGGACCATCAGCTGGCTAAGACTTCATGATGCCAAACTTGCCTATCTTCTTCTTCCTCTTCTCATTCTCTAGTCCATTTTTTAGGGACTATTCACTGAAAAACAGCCTTCTGATCCAGGTCACTCAATATCATTAGTGATCATGGAAAAACTAAAGTGAGATACCATTGTAATCAGGCAAGGATGGTTATTTTACACACACACACACACACACACACACACACACACACACACACTCATACACACACTTTACACAAACACACACACACAGTGGTATTATTCATCCATATAGAACAACATTGCAGAAGCATGAGAGAAACTACGGAGCCTCATGTTAAGACACAGAAAGGCAAACTGCATATTTTCTGTCGAATGGAAACTGAGATAAAAGACGAAGAAAGAAGACTTGAAAGCAGCGAGGGATGAATACAGAACAGAAGGGATAAGGGAAGGGGACGGGAGGAGGAGGAGAGAGGGAGAGGCTGGAGGAACTGTGGACAGAGACGACCAATGTATGATATATGCACATGTGGAAATCCCACAGTCAATCCCATTACTATATATGATTGATATGCTAATAATTATAATAACAATAGCTAAACAGTTTCTAGAAGATAGGTGTGGTCACTGATTCTTCTTTATTTTAGGTTGAGGATAAGAACAATGGCTCCTAAGATCACTCCATGTCACAGGCAAAACTGAAAAGATTTTCTAATTCTAAGTAAAACCATCTTTAGCCTACAGTTGTTACAGCTCATCGTACGTACAGAGTAGAAGCTGAAAAAGAAATGGACAATCGAAATTTGTTATTTGGAGTAACCGTCTTCTGGGCAAGGACTAGGTCAGCCATATTTTCCTGTCTTCTTCATAGAAACAGTTTGCAAGGTGAATTTAAAGGTGCTCAATTACTTCTTTCCCTCTTTTCTACTGCAACCAGTGACCTTGGATGCATTTAGCACATGGATGTTCTTCTGGGTGAACTAAGCACAGGGATGCTCTGCTAGATAAACTTAGCACACTGGGAATCTGCTGGACTGCTGTTGTGTATATTCAGAGGTTATTGCTGGTCTGGATACTGTACATTTTCCTATTAAATTTGGGTGAAAACTTTTGAAGCAAGAAATAGTTCAAGATGGGGTGTTCAGTTTTTTTGAGAGCAAAGATTTTTAATCTTTGCTTCCAATTGAGATTTTTTTTTTGTGCAAAGAAACTTCCTCATTTTTACAAAGTCCCAGTTCAATAAAGACAGAGACAGACAGGGAGAGAAAGGGACAGGGAGAAACAATATGTGACATTTTAACTTTCTCTCTGTTTGGCCTAGACTGACTCTGATACAGGCTAACAGCCCTAGCACAGAATCTGATGTAGTTCAAAACATGACAAGTTTTCAAGGGTGGGAGTGGCTTTTTTCCCCTCATTTTTTTTTCACAGTGGCTTCTCTTTCTCTTACACTGAAGAGAAATGGCTTCTAAGGTCATTCTGCTGGAGGTAAAACTGAAATCTTCTTACACCAGACCCTGCCTTTTGTGTAAGACGGTCCTTGTAGCCCAGAGTGGACTTGAACTCTCTATGCAGTTAAGGTAGACATGAATGATAATATTAATTACACATCTATTACTGTGACTAAATACTACAACTTCCACTTCGAGAGCATAAGGCCTGGCAGTCAAGAGAGGTATTATCAGGCTGTAAACCTCAAAGCCCGACTCCTAAAGATTCTGTTACCTCCCCAATAGCGCCACCAACTGGGGACCAAGTGTTCTAATCATGAGCCTGTCGGGGAGATTTCTCACTCAAACTACAACATTGACTTTGAACTTCTGATTTTCCTGTCCCTACCTCCCAAAAGGTGGGATTAGTCATGCATCACTCCACAGTGCTGGGGATTATATCCCGAGACACATGCCTGCTAGGAAAGTCCCCTATGAAACGCACTACATCCTCCATCTTTCAAAGGTGAAAGTGTCTGGGAGCTGACAAGATAGTGCAGGTCAGCCGAGTCACATGGAGGCTGGCTGAGCCTCACAGAAATCAGTGGAGCCACATGGAGGCTAACCTCTGCAAGATAGTACAGCTTTAAGTGGAGATGCAGAATTTAAATGCAGGCAACATTCAGAACCTTTCATCTTATCTACTATAGTTTGTGTTGTTTGACTTTTTTATTTGGAAAACATTCAGAAGATAAAGCTAGGAAATGACATTTTCAGTTGAAGAAACTGATTTGGCGCAGAAGCTGTTGGATGTGTTCTCTGGTTCTGATGAATCTGCGTAACAAGCACAATTATCTCTTCCTGTCTCCTAGGCACCGTGGTGAACATCACAAATGGATTATGTCACTTAAGTCTCTGTCAGTTCTACAGAACAGAAGCCTTCATTGTTCCCCATTGTAGATAAAAACCTGAGGCTTGGGGCAGGGCGAGGCGTCCGACCACACAATCCCAGCAATAAAAGGAATGTCCAGCACAGGGCAGTGCAGCAGAGCTGAGCTTTCGAAGCGATGACTCAGGCCATTTCAGAACAAGAATTACTGTGTATGTACGAGAACAAGAAAAGGCAGCAAAATACAATTTTTTTAAAGTTAGAAGTAAGTTGATGTTTTTAAATTATCATTTGACTATTTGAATTAGTTTTCGTCATTTCCTGCTTCATTTGCTGTTTAATTTTCTGACAGCAGTGTAAAGCAGATTTCTATTTTAACTCAAGACTGTATCAAAGTGTCTTCTTGGTCTACCTTCCTTTTTTTTTTTTTAAACAGCAAATGGGTGATTCTTAGCTAAAATCTGTAGATTGTTGAACAATTCTAGCCTTGATTAGTAATGTGGAGTTCAGCAGACACTGGTATTCATCTGTTCTGGCCGGTTTTATGTCAACTGGACACAGCTAGAGTCATCAGACAGGAGGGAGCCCCAGTTGAGGAAATGCCTCCATGAGATCTGGCTGTAAGGTAATGTTTGAATTAGCAATTAATGGAGGAGGCCCCAGTCCACGGTGGGGGAGGCCTTCG
Source organism: Ondatra zibethicus (assembly GCA_004026605.1). Taxonomy (NCBI): domain Eukaryota; kingdom Metazoa; phylum Chordata; class Mammalia; order Rodentia; family Cricetidae; genus Ondatra; species Ondatra zibethicus. Next base: position 37,222 of record PVIU01001935.1, on the reverse strand, counting down.
ATGGGCCGATGGCCCTGGCTTCTATGAGAAAATAGGTTGAGGAAGGCACGCAGAGCAAGCCAGCAAGCAGGATCCCTCCATGGTCTGACTCCAGGTTCATGCCCTGTGTGAGTTCCTGTTCTCTTTTGATGATGATCTGTTATATGAAACTGTGGGTGGCATAAACCCTCTCCTTCCCAAGTGGCTTTTTGGTCACAATGTGAAGTTTCATCACAGCAATAGAAGCCCTAAGACAACACCCTCTGGGACACCTACTGCTGAGCCCGGACTGCAGCGAGCACTTGGCTCCTTAGCAACAGAACGCGACAGAAGTGATGGAATATTCTCCTGAGAACAGGCTGGTTAAGACTCTGTGTTTCTTACGAACTTGCTAGAGTCACTGTCAGTTTTCCCTGACTGGAAGATACAAACTTCCTGAAGTATGAGTCCAGGTTGGGGAAGCTAAGCTGTCAAAGAACTGTGTTAGTTCCTTTGGCTTTTCTCTGGCTACAATGCCTGGCAGAAACGTGAGGGACAGAGAAATATGTTGTTGATTCATGCTGGTCACACACATCACAGAGGAACCCAGGAAGCACTTAGGGAGGCCAGAGTCAGGAGACAGATGGTAACTCTAAGAGGCCCGTTCCTAGCGAACCACTTTTATTAATTAGGCCCCACCCACCTCCACAGCTTCCAAAAATAGCATCACAAACTGGGGAATAAACATTCGAAACACAAAGAGGACATTTCAGATTCAAATCATTAGGAACTGAAAACAGCTTCCAGCAAGAAACTGGAGCCCCATCCCTGAAGCCTCAGGAAATGAATTCTGTCCATAGCCTAAGGCATCTTAGAAAGAGGTATGTTAGGATCCTCTGAGGAGCACACAACCCATCACACAACAAAGGCGGTGCATCCTTGGAGGCCTTGGACCACAGAACCTCAGAGGGAAGATGCTCAGATTCCTGCCTCAGAGACACAATGAAGTAACAAGCGAGTGTGCTTTAGAGAGCTCCACTTTTTAAGCAGCAATAAGAGACCGAGAGAAGCAAGGACCAGTGTGTGTACAGTCTAACAGATTCCTCTGAGAGGACAAATAGTCGGATTCCCTTGCAAATGACCCTGTGGGTGCATCATGTTCCTAATGCTGCTAATCTGCCCAGCCTCGTCCTTCTGGTTTCCTTGGTCCTCCCATTCGTACATCGTCATGTTTCCTCGTCTGTGGATCACTGCCATCTCCTTAGGCAGCAGGTTGGTGATGACTCACAGAGATGCCCACTCATAATGCCTGGATCCTGTGCTACCTTTCTGGGAGTAATAGGCCTTATAGATGAGATTACACTAAGGCTTTAAGGATGGAGAGACACCCTTGGACCTTTAAAATGGGCTCCCAATGCAAATCCATGTATCCTTGTAAGAGAGCTGTGGAGGGATGCTAGAGCCATGGAGAAGAAGTAGAGCCCACAGGACTAGAGTGTTTGAAGCCAATAATGCAGGCATAAGTAAAGGAATCCTGCCAGCCATCAGCCACTGGAGGAGACAAGAAACCCATATGCCCTACAGAATCCCAAGGAGGCATGATGCTGGTAACTGTGATTTTGGACTTGTGGATCCCACAATAGATTTCTCTTGGTTTTGGCCACCCAGCGTTTGGTAATCTGCTGCCACAGTCATAGGGTAATGAACACATTTACAAAGCTGCTGCAATCTCTTCCACTTTGGCAGAAAACTATTCTCACCTTCCTTTCTCCTAGCGATCACTCCTTAGAGCAGAGTTCTCACAGTGGTCCCAAGTACGTGCAGGCTCCAGTGTGCATCCCTCATCCTCCTGAATCTGTCTGCCTTTCAGGATTCTGCCACAATTTCTTCTTCATGTTGCCAAGGCGTCTGCTTCACCATGAGCAGCAGCTGCGCTGCCTAGTCCCTGGGTGGCTGCTGATACATCTGGTCAGTCACCTCCTTGAAACCCATTCTTCATTTGCTGGAGACACAGCAGTGGTTTGGGGGCTCATCTCTAGTATCCTGTGCTGGTCCTGCCTCCCCCACCACCCAAGGCTGGGTGTTCCAGGTGTATCTCTTACTTCCTGTGGAACTTCACCTGGCTTCAAGCTTTAACACAGTCTGCTTTCAAATCCTTCAAATTCATGTATATGACCCAGATCTTTCCCTTGCATGCCAACCTTGTCTATGTATCTGCTGACTCCAGCCTGTCCACTGAAATGTAAGGAATCTGGCAACAGCTTCCCACTTTCACCCCAAGTCTGCTCTTTAATTCAGTCACCAGCAGTGCAGGGAGGATGCTTCACAATCTCCTGGTGTCTTCCTTCCAGGCCACCAGCCAATCCCATCACTTCTGTCTTCAAAGCATCCCAAGGACCCAGCCATTTCCCACCACTTTTGTTGCCAACACCTTAGGTCACGCTGCCTTCATTGTGTTCCTGGATCACTGCAGTGACTTCTCTGATGACTTCTCTGCCCCCACCCGGCATCGCTGTCACACCGCCCACAGCACAGCAGACAGCATGTCCTGCTATATCCTGAGTTGGTCATGCCGTGGGTCTGTGCTGGGTTTCTACAGCACATCAGATTTCCGTGACCTGGGTAACTTCTTTGATGCCTGCTACTGTTTCTCTGCCCTATCCTCTCTGCGTGACTGCCAATGAAGAATGCATGCCACTCCCCAGTCATTCCTCCATCCTCTCAAGAGCTTTTTCCCCTGCGGCTTCACACTCACCCCTTCATTTCTTTGGCTCTGAAATGTCACACCCCTCAGCATTCGGCCAAAAGAACTACTCTTTCCCAATATTCCCAAGGTACCTTCCTTGCTTGGCCTTTTCCCTTGGCATTGAAAATAATTGGCTAGCTCCCTTTTATGTACTCAGTAGTACTCTGATTAGAATGTATGCCTCTATAGAATGGGGATTTTTTACCAGACAAGCACCTAACCTGGCACAGAACTCACCCAATACCTGTTACATAAGCAACATATTACATGACCTATCGCAAATAGCAGAAAGTATGAACAAATTAAATGCATGGTGAATAAATGAATGAGTAATCATTGAAAAGGCTGATAAAGCTAAGTCATCCTTGCTGGGCAGCAGTGTGATGGCTGTAGAGAAGATTAACTGGACTCTACTTGGAGAACTATTTTTATATCGCCTTGTGTACAATCTTTGTGGCTGTTATTTTGTGTGCCTTCAGAGCATATCTGGAGAGGTGGAACAAGTCTTTATGTTTTTATCTCCTTTATTTAATTGTTGAAGCTGCTTAGATCATTACATGTACCATCTACCTGTGGTACTGATTCTTCCATGATGGTTCAGAATCAGGACCAGCGGTTTCTTGGTAAGGAAGTCTATGCCCTCATCTGGGGCCTAGGTAACCTATAGAAACCACTGAGCAGGAAGAGATTACAGTGCCCATGTTCGGGCATTTTCTACAGCACAGGTTCAGCCCTGAAATTAAATCTTTGCTGATCTGTTTTCTTTGTAGCATGGCATCGTGGTCCCAGAACATTGTGTCATCTGCATCCAACCCAGGATTGTTGATTCCAGGGCACAATAATCAAAGACAATCAATATAACCGTAGAGGAAAGAGTCGCTGATACGGCCTGATAATGTGAAAATGTGGGAAAAGACAGTGGGTTTGGCTTCCTGCAGCACAGAAACATTGCCAGGTCAGCTGCCCCTCTGTGCTGACAGCACATCAGTGGCGTTTCTTTATAGACAGAAACTATACTCTGCTGTCATTAAACTGAGGTCAAAGTCACAATATAGTGGCAAAACTAACAGGATGTGTATAGAGATGAATATTATTGAAGAAACACAATATTGCCTGATGTATGAATATAGAAGGGGTTAAGGCAATGCAAAGGCATGTGCTCATGCTCCCATTAGCTTCCTGTGCCTAGTGACGGCAGTCAGACGACAGGAGAACTGTCACCATAAGGCTTCTTCTTCAGAAGAAAATGATTCTATGCTGATCCTGCACCCTCCGTTGCTTTCCCATGCATCTTTTCTGTGTGCTGGGTTAAAAATGACACCATAGACACTGCAGTGAAATGCAGACCTTCCCATCCCAAAATTGTTTCATCAGAAGACAACACATAGTCCCTGAATTACATGTTTATGATGTGACTGTAAACTGGTTTGTTATACATTTGTTTGTATTTATTATTTATCTACTTTTGAGTCTGACTAATTAATGCATACCATACTATGAATAGGAAAAAATATTGTCAGAACTGCCCACTTCTGTTACATATAGTTGCTCACACTTTTAGGGTTCATAAACAAGTATTCTGTATATTATATTAATCACCTTTGCTTGCTATGCATTAGAAAAAATAAGCTTGGATTGGATGCTGATGATGAGATGCTTTGGGACATTTGTAGCATGTTACAAGGAACACAGATGAGTGAGTGCTAAATCAGCGGCTCCTTAAGGGCAAGAAATTAATTTAAACTTGTGTTTGTTTCTTCAAAGGCTACTGAGCACAAAGTAAACCTTAAATTTTTATTTTCAGTAAAAATTGAATTTTGGTTCCCTGAGGAGAACAATGCAATAGAGGATGAAGCCTTGGAGAGAAGCTGTGTGGGGAAGAGGAAGTGTGGGGAGGAAGCAGTGTGAGCAGGAAGCAGTGTGGGAAGGAAGCGGTATGGGGAAGAGGAAGTGTGGGGAGGAAGCAGTGTGGGGAAGAGGAAGTGTGGGGAGGAAGCAGTGTGGGGAGGAAGCAGTGTGGGGAAGAGGAAGTGTGAGGAGGAAGCAGTGTGGGGAGGGAAGCAGTGTGGGAAAGAGGAAGTGTGGGGAGGAAGCAGCGTGGGGAGGAAGCAGTGTGGGGAAGAGGAAGTGTGAGGAGGAAGCAGTGTGGGGAGGGAAGCAGTGTGGGGAAGCAAGGTGGGGAAGAGGAAGTGTGGAGAGAAAGCAGCGTGGGGAGGAAGCATTGTGCGGTGAAGGCAGTATAAGGAGGGAGCACACCTGAGAAGACACAGTCACAGTCAGACCCATCCATCAGCACTCTGAACTTCACAGACAATAAGAAGCTTTGACCTCGTGAAATTCCATTGTCATTTGAGGGCAAGGGGAGCACAAGCCCTGAGATGGAAAGCTGCAAATTGGAATCATATGGTGAAGAAGTGAAATTCTTGGGGTAAAGTTTTGATGAGTATTGACAAGTTTATTTTAGTTTGATCACTATCAGCATTGTACAAAACTAATCTCTTCTTTGCATTGTCATGTCAACCAATATTACCTTTAGGTAAATGAATGGCTCTTACACTAGTATTTTAATTATAAAAGGTGCTTTTCTTTTTGGAGTAAATAGCTTTACTTTTAGGTGGGTCTAATGATTATATCAAGGACATTCCCAACCAAACTACCCATTAGGTTAAAAGGATGCCCTTAACTTCCTGGCAAGTATTATCCCTGCTTCACTGCAATTGCCTTTGCCAAGACCTTCCTAGGTGGAACCCTGAGGTACTCCCTGTATCCTGATGTTATTATATCTGCAATAGTAAGCCTGTTCATTTTAGCCTTTTCACAAAACATTTTGCTATTGCAGAGAGCTTTAATTCTTTAATTCTAGAAGATTTTATCTTTGGGAAGGAGAAATGAGTAATAAAACTTGAAATATGAATATTAATAAGGATAGCCTAATTACTATATAAACAACTCCAAATTTCCCTGTCTCAATGAATGAATTTTATTTCCTAGTCAATTTACAGTCCCACTGGGACTGAGAGCTGTAGGATATTTTGGGCTGAATCTGGACAGGAAAGGCCTCCTATTTCATTAGGCAGAAGCTACGGTCCAGGGCTCACCTTGCTACAGGATGACTGGGACATGTGCCTTAGCTGAGTGTCCAGGAAGGGGTGCAACATCAACCAAGAAGGAGACTTGCATTTTTAGACATGATGACACGAGGTAGTTGTATCGAAATCTATCATGCTATCAAGCAATTCTGTGGCGAAACCCTGAAATGGAATGTAAGTTGTTGTCTTAGTGGGAGTTTCTATTACTGGGAAGAGACACCATGACCACAGCAACTCTTATAAAGGAAAAACATTTAAATGGGCTGGCTGGTACCTTCAGAGGTTCATTCCATTATCATCATGGCAGGACAAAGCAGCATGCAGGCAGACATGGTGCTGGAGAGGTAGCTGGGTATACCACTTTCTGCTTGCGAGCAGTAGGAAGTGGTTTCCATGTCACAGTGAGGGAAGCTTGGGCAAAAGAGACCTCAAAGCCCGCCCCCAGAGTGACACACTTCCTCCAACAAGACCACACCTCCTTGAACAAGGTCTTACATCCTAAGAGTGCTACTTCCTCTGGGGTCCATTTTCTGTCAAACTGCCACTGTTGCTTAGAGTTGAAGACAAAGGAGACTTTTGTGTTGCCTTAGCCAGTAACTATTAGAGGGAATCAGAATTGAATGGGTGCCTTCTGAGTGATGAGCTCAGAATCCATCAAAGCTCCTTCTGCTTCTATGCCTTTCCTAACAGAAGGTGGTTGTTTCCTTTCCCTTATTGAGGGGCTCAGTGTGGGCTTAGTGAGTTGACTTCCCCTCCTATAAAATTCCCAGGTGAGAAATGATTCTAAAGAAAATGGAAGCTTTGGTTATTATATTTATGATTCTTTTAAGATCTTCCCTATACAATTAAAAATTTGAAAAAGTAAAAGGATAGTTGAACATTTCTCATGAATTATGAAGATGCCAGATATTTTTAAAGGAGCCTGCTGGAATTCTCAGAACCATCAAATAGTTTCTTACTTACATGCCTTATCATAGACACGATATATTGGTATTCTGAATATTGTTGAAACAGAACAGTCAGCACATTAATTCTGTCTAGAGAATATTTTTGATTATATTTTAACATATTTAAGAGATTAAATTTATAGCTAATTTTTTGGGCAAAGAATTGCTTTGGCTTATTTAATTCTTAATGTGTAGTTGAAATGTTCATTTTGTTCCCTTTAGCAACATTTCCTGTAAATACTCTAATTATTGAGTTACCTGATTCCTTACATTTCTGGGAGTTTACTTAAACACAAATATTATTTCTTGGAAAATACACAATTGTTCTGTGTGTTACATCTGAAGTTCATGTGCCAAACTTTCAAAAGCTTAATCAACATTCTGCTATTCTTTATAATCAGCAGTCACAGAGAATAGATTGTGCATTTCTCGAAACTGAGCTGACTCAGGACTGTGCAAACTGCAAGCACCACGTCTTTGGTGGAAATCACATTGTCAGCATCAAATTAGCATTCATGGAATCAGGAGCTAGATCCGTGCCACAGTCACAGTGCTGCCCTTAACCCAGACTTGTTTTCCTGGCAATGAATCCTTTGATTCAATCTCTTCCTTGGCTCAAGAGGGAAGTTGAGAGAATGGCCAGGGCGAGGTTTTCACTATTTGCAATGATCACCATTGCACCTAAAAGCTAAGATAAGAAGCATTTCAAGGGGCTGGAGAGATGGCTAACCATTCCTTAAAAAATGTTCTCGTTAAAATGTCACAGGAACTTCACATTGACTGGGTAAAACTTTTGCCTCTGGTCCTACTAAGGCTCAGGGCTCTCCTCCTTTTCATCTCACCCTTTGAACTCATGTATGGGTGATCAGTTTTAACCCCCGGCCTCTCACCTAAAACTTTTCCCCTTCCTGATCACCTGATTACTCCTCTGTTATCCCATCTATGCTCCTTATGGGATTTCACCGACCACTCATTACCTCAACCTTGTGTTAATTCATACCCACCACTGATTAAAATAGGGGATCAGGTATTATTTTCTCCCCCAGACCAATGCCCCTCACCCCCTTCCCCTAAATGGCAGGGCCCCTTTAAAGTAATTCTTGTAACTCCCACAGCTGCCAAGCTTGAGGGACTTCCTCATTGGATTCATCTGTTGCATCTTAAACCTTTTACTCTTCCAGCTCAAGATACTCCCCCATATACAGTAACTCAAACAGGGCCCCGTTCCCTTAAGTTCCAGAGGACACCAAGATCAGCCACTCTTTCTCCAGTTCCAGAAAAATAAAAGCCTCATCCTTACTCAACTCTCTTGTGCCAAAAACTCCATATATTCTCCTCCTTCCTCTTTCTCCTATATGCTTTACCAGCTTCTCCATATACCTCCAAATGTTGTGCTTAAATTTCCAGTTAACCACTCAGCTGTTATTACAGGAACCATTATTAAACATACAGCCAGAGGTACAAGGACTGTCAAAAGCCCAGGTGGTAAGAAACAATAATGAGTTTGTAGCCCCAAACTCCAAAAACTCACAAAACAAACTTTAACATAACAGGTTTTATCACTGGCTGCAGCAGTGTTTCCTGGATGTTAAGGTGACACCATGATGCAAAAGAGTTTACTTCAGGTAAAACATTAAAGAGTCTAATAATTATCCTTTTCAATAATTTCCTCCTTCTTCCCCCCTCTCACCATCTTCCATTCTACCATTGTAACCATAAACTTTTAATATGTCTAAAATTTATTTCTTTTCAAACATTTTTGTAAGCTCCAGGGAGCCAATTGGACCAGACTCTCCCGGAATAAGTGTCATCTAATTCTTCCCTTGTCATTCCTGGTCTCGGGAACCCTTGGGAAAAAAACCCCTATCTTCCATCTTGGGACTTTCCTCTGTTAATCACTAGGATCTAAAATTTTTTCCAAACATAATTTTTGTCTTTCCAGCATCTCGCGAGGTCCAAGCTGCCAGCCAACCAGTTCCTCAGAGCCCGGAAAATACAGCAGTATTCAACCACCCCAGGATGTGGTCAAACATCCCAACTCCTCGACGCCCACAAAGTCAGCATGAAGCAGTCATGAGAGACCTTATATTGCCCCATTCCCACCCATTAAGATCCCCAAACCCCCCAAATTTTTTTTATAATAAACAAAAGGGTGAAATGTAATTATTTAGCCACAGATAAGGCTGCACTTCTGGGTTCTAAAGGCAGGCACAAGTGAGCAGACCCTTGGGAACAAAGGGACCTGCATGACCCACGTGTGTGCATGCATGATTACCTCCACGTGTGACTCAACTAAAACCCTTGCATGCATGTGTGGGTGGCCCATCATCTGTGTCATCAGCATGTGACGTAGTCACACCAACCCCCTGTGTGCATGTGCTAGGCAGCTTTTAAAAACTGGATGTGCCATTTTGCTCTCTCTCTCTGCACACTGTTTCTCAGGCCTGTGTGCACTCCCCAATAAACTCCTAAGCGGGTTTGTTTGCATCTCGTGCTTTCTTCTCACTTGTGTCAGATCATTACAGTTAGGAAGGGAGTAAATAAACTTATATGATATGTGGGGAAATGCAAATGACTGGAAGCCCCAAACACGGGTTCTCCCTTCACCAGCATGGCTCTCACCCATACCCTCTGCTGCCATCAGTTTCTTGCTCTCTGCTGTCACTTGGCCTGCCAGTTATGTTCCTGTGACTTTTAAACATAGAGGTAAAAACCACAGTGAAGATCTGGTCCAGTAGAAACACTCTTAACAACTGCCACTGTGTCTTAGAGGAAACCTAGGTGGTAGGATAATGAAAATATCCCCCTCCAAGTCATCAGAGATGCCTGCGTTTCTCACTGGGAAACAAGCAGTGCTCTACTTCAACAATGTTATTTGATAAAACTCTTTTCTAAACAAAGCCTTTTTCCTGGGAGCAGCTTTCTGTGTCAGGTTTTATACCGTGTCCTTCTAAAAAGAGAGACGAGAAAGCAGAAACACAGAGAATGGGAATGGGGATAAGGAGAGGGCTGTTCTCACACCATAGGAAGAAGGGGAAGAGGCTTGGAACCTCAGGACCCAAGGTCTCTGTCCTGTGCACATCCCTATTCAGGAGGAACACTGAAATGATGGTCTAGCACAATTCTGTATTCTGTCAATTATGTTTTAAATAAATGCTGATTGGCCATTAGCCAGGCAGGATGTATAGGTGGGACAACCAGACAGGAAGTAGAGGCAGGGCAAGGAGAATAAGAGAATTCTGGGAAGCAGGAAGCTCCTTTGGCAGTCCAGCCCAGACCGTGGAAGAAGTAAGATGTGACCTACCCCACCAAAAAAGGTACCAAGCCATGTAGCTAACATGGATAAGAATAATGGATTAATATCAGTTATAAGAGCTAATAAGAAGCCTGAGCTAATGGGCCAATCAGTTTTATAACTTATGGAGACCTCTGCGTGATTTTTCTCTGGGACCTAATGACTGTGGGAACTGGGCAGGACAGAAACCCCAACAAGCAGACCCTCATGTTACAGAATGGTGCCCACGTGGATAATTGCATCCATAGAAGGCCTGAGAAAGCTTGGGAAAGAATGGAGTAAAGCATGTTTTATTGGTAGCAGCAATTTCTCAGGTCTGCTCTGTTTGCTAGAGGCAAGCAAGCACTCTCATCTAAGAGAGGCTTCCTGACTCAGCTTTAGCTGTAAAGCCTTGCAGCTCTTTTAAGAGGTCCTGCCACGAAACACTTAAATCGTGCTGATAAAAAGCTGACTGCATGCTTTTTGGTTTTCAGCCATAGTAGAAAAAAAGCTGTGTCATTTTAAAATGCTGGCATTCTGGGCCATCCTGCCAGGGCAAACTCTGACTCTTTCAGGCAGGTGGTCTGATTACGAAGCATTTGAGTGTGGTTTGTGAGCACACTGCTGCAGCTTGCTTGCTGAGGGACCCTAAAACGCTGTAGAGTTGTGGCAATAAAAGGTGGCTACAGAGGGTACCTCTACCATGAGGCTGAAATCTCAGAAAGCTAAGAAATGGGCTGGATCTAGTCATTAAAGCCACTGCTTTAATCCTACCCATATTGCTTAGTAAATTAAAGACTCATGTGGTCAGAAAAAAAGAGAGATATATAGTAAAGATAGAGTCAAAGACAAAGAAAACTTCTAAATGGTTTACTGTGTGTTTAAAAATATATGCAGGCTTGGGAGAGAAAAGAAAAAGGTTAAAGTCCTTAAAGTAAAAAAGAAAGAAAGAGAGTAATTGGGTGTGGTGGCACACACCTTTAATCCCAATGCCTGGGAGGCAGAGGCTGACAGATCTCTGTGAGTTCGAGGTGTGGTAGCATACACCTTTAATTCCAGCACTGGAGAGGCAGAGACAGGCAGATCTCTGTGAGTTCAAGGACAGCCTGGTCTACAGAGTGAGTTCCAGGACAAAGATATACAGAAACCAGGCCTCAAAAATTAAAAATAAAAGAAATAGAATTTAAAATAAAGCCACATAAAGATGGAAAACACACAGAGAATCTGGATAATGTATGTTATTATGCTCTCTTTGAATTGTTTGGATGCTGAGGAAGGAGCAACAGCTGCTAAAAGATATTTGCTTCTAAATGCTACTGAATTAATCCAAGATAGGTATTTTGAAAATACCTTCACTTCAAAATTGAAGTCAAAAGGTCTGTTACTTTGAAGAAGAGATTTTGCTTTTGTTTCCACAGGAAATGAGAGGCTGTGGATTCATTCTGAGTTAAGAAAAATCAGGTTTGATCAAGAAAGACCACCTGAGAAATCTCCAGTAGGAACAGATGGCCCAGATGTCTGAGTTCTACATCCAGAACAGATTCAAGACTTTTGCCTGAGATGATCAAGACTCACAGGATACTCCAGTCAGGACTTGATCATAATTCTAAATTTTCTTTAGATACCCAAAAGATTATCAGCAGGAAGTAGCCTGGAATACTATGCCCACATTCCCAAAAAATGGACTATGGCTATTTTACTTTGTTAAAAAAAAAGAGGGGGAAGTGGTGTAGGACAATTCTATATTCTGTCAATTATGATTTAAATAAATGCTGATTGGCCATTAGCCAAGCAGGATGTATAGGTGAGACAACCAGACAGGAAGTAGAGGCGGAGCAAGTAGAATAGGAGAATTCTGGGAAGCAGGAAGCTCCCTTGGCAGTCCAGCCCAGACCACGGAAGAAGCAAGATGTGACCTGCCCTGCTGAAAAAGGTACCGAGCCATGTGTCTAACATAGATAAGAATAATGGGTTATATAAGTTATAAGAGCTAATAAGAAGCCTGAGCTAATGGGCCAATCAGTTTTATAACTTATGGAGACCTCTGTGTGATATTTCTTTGGGACCTAACGACTGTGGGAACTGGGCAGGACAGAAACCCCAACAAGCAGACCCTCATGGTACACAATGACATGAGGACACATAGGGTGCCAGGGGCCCAGGCCTCTCAGGGATGAAAGTCCTGGTTATGTCACTAAGAAAGCCTTTGTTATTGGTTATTATTCTCAGTTCTGTTGTGAAATATCTGAAAGAAACAAGGCATATGTGATTATGTTGTCCCATGATTTCAGAAGATTGTGGGTCATCACGCTGGGCAGGTTGTACCATTCAGTTCATGATGATGGAGCTGTGGCAGAGATGGTTAAAGCATCATGTACCAGGAAACAGACAGCAAGGCTGGAACCAGAGTCCATGGTAGCTTTTAAAGGCCAGCCCGCAGTTATCGATTCTACCAGGAAGCTCTCATCTTCTAGAAATTCTCACAGCTCCTGAAGTAGTTAGACCTGCTGAGGAGAAGCATTCAAAACACGATGTTGTGGGAGACATTGCAGATCCAAACTGTAGCAGCCACCAAAAGCATCAATCATGTTAGCGGAAGTTGAGGGGAATCTAGAATTCAGAGAAGAGGCGACAGGTACCAACTGTGCTGCGGCCAGAAGCAGTGTACAAGCTGAGATTGATGCAGTTGGTTATCCCCCCCACACACAGACAGTCCACAAGATCTCCCCAGTGTCCCAAGGGAGCCACATCATCTCAACTGCAACCCCTTAGTTTATCAGTGGTGCCAAGTAAATCAAAAGCGGCTCTGTTGGTGTGGATCCTGACGCCATCGATTGCCCCTCCACGACACACTGCGAACTCTTGTTGAAGTGGCTGTGTGTGCAGGAAAGGATGAGAATGCACAGAATGATCAAATTCTTGCTGTGTTAGCAGGTTTTAGAGACCACAAAGCAGGTGGAACAGGGTTAAATGTTGGGTTGGTAGAACTTAAAGCTTCCTGCAGTTTCTTGGGGAGATAAGGAAAATGCCAGCAGGTAGAAGCAGCAGTCATCGGATCCTAGGAAGAAGCTGCTTGCTGAGTACATAGTGTTGGCTCGAACCCTCTGGAGGTTTAGTGAATGTTCCTAAAATCATCCGCAGACACTTCCTGTTTCCATAAAACTGAAGTTCATCTCAGGAGCCACAGACCTTTGCTCAAATGCTGCTTGCAACAGGAATTTGATCATTTTTATGCAGTGTTCCCAATACCAGATGTTTTTAGAACCCAATACATGCAGGCAAACATCTACTATATAATGCTCTTCATTGGGCATTTTCTGTTTTCACTGTAATATAACTCTGACTCTTCCATTTGTATATGGTATTGCTTTAGGCAAGACATTTAGTCTCCCAGCATCTTAATTTTCTCAGCTATAAAATGGATATGATGATAGAATGAGTGATACATACAACGAGCTGAAGAGAAGGTATGCTCCTAGGCTGTTCCAGTTGTCATCACTGTGCTTTGTTAGGCTCTTCTGTTTAACACAACATCCAATAAAATAACCCCTAACTTAAATGTAGTATGGAGAAAACCAGATTATTACCATTATAATATAATTAACATTAATAACATAAATATAATCTCATTAGCAATGGTCTTTGATTTTAATATATTTTTCCTCTGAAGGTTTTGGCTTATATAACAACTTGTAAATAAAATCAAGGTTTCTAAAGAAGTTAGGATTTTCCGGAAGCATAGAAAAAAAATGAGCAACAAAAGGGAAGAGGCAAGATCACTGTAGACAGCTGGACAGATCCAGAGTGCAGCACACATCCTTGCAAGGGCTATTTATTATATCCTAGGGCCCGTATCACACCTAAAAACCATGAGGTCATCTTTTAGCCAATACCTAGATGAACTCTAGATGGCATAGGATATATGGCTTTGAATTCTCTCTAAGCCTATTATTGATCTGCCTCTAAGCATAGCTAAAATTAAATTCTAGTTACACAAAGTCATTTCTCTAGGACATTTTTCACTGGCCTCAGTGACACATCCACCCTCCTCCTGTGTAGATGCCCTGGGACATGAAGCATCGGAGGTGGTTGAGATTTCTTAGGAACGTTCTAGCACAAAGAGCCTGAGTGCTGAGTGAAGCGCCAGAGCCTGTGTACCCTATTCCTACCTCTTAAGGCTCCAAGAGCTTCTTGATGCTTTCTGAAGAATTTTGCTGTTCTATGAAACTCTTGTTTATTTTGCACTGAAATTTTACTCTATAGCCCAGTCTGTCCTAGAACTCACAATCCTCCTGCCTCAGCTTTCTCACTACTTATAATTATAAGCATGCATAACCATACCCATCTATATTTTGTCTATTTTAAAAATCCATAAACTTTGAACTTCACTATTTTATGTTTTAAAATGTGTGTGTGTTGGGGGAGGCTGCTTGTTCATTCCCAGATGCCCAGACTTGAAATAACCACTCAGAAACTATATTATTTAAATCACTGCTTGACCAATCACTTAAGCATATTGCTAGCTAGCTCTTATATCTTTAGTTAACCCATTCCTATTAATCTGTGTATTGCCCCATGGCTGTAGCTTACTGGGTAAACTTCTGTCCCCGGGCATCTGTCTCCAGCAGGGCTACATGGCTTATCCCTGACTCTGCCTCCTCTCTCTACATATATAGCTCTTCCAGCCTGAGTATATTCTGTTAAGTCATTGGCTGAAAGTGGCTTCTTTATTACCCAATAAAAGCAACACATATACAGAAGGACTTACCACACCACATGTGTGTATGTAGGTGTTTTGCAGTGTGTGGGTGTGTGCACATGCTCATGCTAACACATGTGTGGAGGTCAGAGGACAACATGCAAGAGCTAGTTTTTTTCCTGTCATGTGGGCCCTCAGGGTTGGTAGTAAGTGCTTTCAGCCCCTGAGCCCTTTCACTGGTGCAAGCCCCATGAACTGCGTATTCAAGCTTGCTCCCAAACCTTTGTCCAAGATGGAATCTACACACCCAATAATGGGACAAACTGCATGGAACATTCAATTGTGTATTTCAGAGAGTCTTCTATTTTAAAAACATGGATTTGTTTTATCATGCTGCAACTTATAGAACTTTCTATGGCCAATTTCACAACTGTAAAATTTGACAATCATCTTAACTACTAACAACCACGTGTACTAGGTTGAATGAAGTTATACCTTTGAGGTTTTTTTTTTTCCCTTGAGATTTGCTTCACGTGCTTGGCTGATTGATTTCCTCCTATTTTCACAGTTTGTCACAAAGTTACTCCAAGAACATCTCTGGTTTCTGGCCCTGGACTGCAAGAGGGCTTCTGCAATAGCTCTGCCCCAGACTATGCAGCTAGGGCGGGCAGGAATCACCAAATGCAGCCTAGGGTTTCTAGCCCCGGCCTGTGAGAGGACTCCAGCAGCAGGTTCACACCACCTCACTGCTTGTTACAGGCGGGAGAGCTGTCCCTGCCGCTCACCGCTTCAGCCTCTGCACCTCACCTGGGCAACACAATAGATCTGGCTCTGATGGGACCAGTGTAGGAGAGCCAACCCTGGGGGCGTGAAAGCAGGAGAACTGGTCTACCCCTTGCTCATTACTGCAAGGGGTGAACTAGCAAGGGCAGTGCTGAAGAGTTCACCATGATGGTGAGAATGAGGGATCGCTGGGGGCCAGGGACTGACCAACCCTGCAATTGGCCAGGCCTGGGACCAGGGTTGAGCTGGCCGACCCCAGCATTCACCCCATCTGTGATCTGTGGGCGCCTCTGTGCTCAGATGGGTGTTTTTACAAAGAACCGAGAACTAAGTAGTGGTGAAAGACTGTTTTTCTGCTGTGCTGTGCAGTGTGGGCGAGGGAGAGGCTGCAGTCTCTGGATAACGAGGTCAACGGATAAGAGGCTGCCTCGGCACGCTGATTTAGATGCAGGCAGTGTGCCTTCTGAGATCAGAAAACACAGAGACCTGCAGTTTGAAAAGTGATGAACTTGCCCTTGTCCCAGACAAGGCTGTGGATTTATAGACTGTCTTGGCCATGCTCAGCACCTCGCTGCAGACTGGGCAGAGATGCTAAGGTTTCTCTTACCCATCCTGGGAAGACAGAGTGATCTTCCCCATTCCTGGACTGGAGACTGCCTCCTTTATGTCAGACTCAGCATGGAGATGCAAACAGCACTTACTTCTAATTGTCTCCTCACCCTGTCAAGTGGGACACTATAATGTAGAGTCCCAGATTATGTAAATGAGCCCCAAGCTTCTTGACTGAGTTGCTGGTACTGGTCAAGACAGTATTCCTTTGATTTGGGCTGAGTGGCTTCTTAGGAAGAGGTATCAGTTCACCTGCTCAACCCAGTAGAATGACCTTCTATGTTCAGAACGTGTTTCTCTGGCTGCGGAGCATCGGAACCAGCATGAGGACATGCTAGTTGCTGCAAACCTGCTCAGATTTCTGTGTGGGAATAGTGGGCCTTCCGTTCTTTGTTGTAGAGCTAGGAAAAGCAGAGGAGAAAGGGTGACTTTCCAACCTCACGAGGACCTGGCTTCATGCTTCGTGCACAGAATGTTCTTAGGACGTCTGAGGGATCATGGCCACAAACTCCCCCCATGACACTGACTGAATCCTTCATTGTTACTGGAAAGATACGACTTGTTTGGTTGTGTCTTTTTGGTCATTCAAAAACTGATGATCAGGCAGAGGAAGGCAGTGACCAAGCCATTCAGTTTGCTACGTGGCCTGTAAATTCCCCGAGGTCAGAGGTGATTAGAGAATTTGTAGTAGCAAAATGTGTTCAGAAGCCTCAGCAAACATCTTCATCAACATCGTGGTTGAGTGATTATGTTCACTGGAGACTAGCGGGACCTATTAGGGATCAGGAGCAAGCCAGGGCAATAAATTCTTCCCTAACATTAAATGCTAGTCCTGCAGCCCTGGACAATGTAATTGAGGAAATGGTATCAAAGGGCTTAGGGAATTCATTCACTTTGATTGAGCCCAGGTTCTCCATGACCCTTAGAAGCAGTGCCACTGCAATGTGAAAGGGGTTTGTCTGCTTCCATATTGAGGGGATACAGTATTTAGAAGACAAATACTCAAAGTTCCCAAGTCGCAGGTTCTCAAGGTTAAGTTCAGAAAAGTCCAGTCTCAAAGATATAATCACATGTTACCTGACAGTAGGGACCCATGTTTAAGTGTGGGATGAGTTTGCCTTGTGTGCACAGCGCCGAGTGAATTCTCCAAACCTAGGTAGCATAGGTCCACCACTCAACATCCTCCTGATCCAGTCAAACACTGTCAACGCACGAGGGTGATGCTGCTGCCGGAGTCACATGACATACAATTTCACAGCAGCTTTTCCTTTGTAAGCACATGGACCACGCCCTAAGAGAAGTGGCATAGAGAGAAGCAATAAGCCAGCGACTCAGCCCTCGGTCGTGAAGCACCGTGCGTGGGACATATTGTATGCTCTCTCCTCACACACAAGTGACAGCGTGGCAAGTCTTCTAACCACCCATCCCCCCACTCATGCTACCCCTGTCACCAAACACGTGAGGAAGACATTGCGTTACAACTCAGGGCTTAGGATGTGGACAAAGTTAAGGATGTGGCCATTTTTCTACTGGATTCTAGTCTTGTAGGACTATTGTAATACGTGCAGATCACCAGCGGTTGAAATGGTGTGTGATGGAGGACTGCATACATCCAAAACTGAACATGGAAGGGACACACTTCAATGTTCAAATGTTGCCATGGGTAGCAAGAGCACCATCTGGCTGAGGTCTTGTGCATGCTGTAATTATATGGCAGATACAGCAACTACTCTGAGATTCATTTTTTTTTTTACTAAAAATTAACAGAGTTTTACACAGAATATTTACTTTAATTCTGACAAACATTTAGGAGTTTGATGCCATTCTCTTTATTTTATACAAAAGAAATGAAGTTGCTTGCTTGTGGCCACTTAATTCTAAATGTAGTGTCATGCTCCTTCAAGCATGAACAAAGACCTGCCTCACCTGAGAGACAGGATATTAGAGCTCTATGACCCTGTCTTGTTGGTGTAAAGATTATGTGACCAAATGAAACTTGGATTGTGGAACTTGAAT
This sequence comes from Ondatra zibethicus, assembly GCA_004026605.1. Lineage (NCBI taxonomy): Eukaryota > Metazoa > Chordata > Mammalia > Rodentia > Cricetidae > Ondatra > Ondatra zibethicus. The sequence goes on along the minus strand of PVIU01001935.1, from coordinate 19,101 downwards.
TGAGAAATGTAGCCAGGTCAGTTTGAAATATGTTGTAAGTGTAAAAAACACCAGATGTCAAAGACTTGGTGTGACAAGAAAGAATACATAATACCGCAATGATGTCATTTATTATTTAGGTGAAATAATAATTTGGACTTATTAGTATGAATAAAACATATTGTTAAAAATTAATTTTACTTTTTTGACATTTTCAATTGAAGCTACCAGGAAAATAAAAATACACACATACCTCATATTGTATTTTCACAGACAGAGCTATGCTGATCTGTGTTGCATTTTAGAACATCTTCAACTTTTGTAAATAAACATACCTGAGAAATTAATTTTTCTACCCCCTTTAAAAGCCTATAGTTGCAAATTAAAAAAAACAGTAACAGTCAACTTTTATGAATTCTTTGTTTGAAAAACAAAGATAGAGCATGCTGTTACCTAATGCTCATTATTATTTCTCTTTGTGTTTGCTTCAGTAGACTGTGCTTAGGGGTGCAGAGAAGAGTTGTTCAAGAGTTTTTGTAATTCATCCATTGGTTTAAAAGATACACACAGAACTGAGGATGTAACGATGGCAGATAGGCTACCCAGCATTGCTCACCTCCGGAGAATATGGCATTCAGAATTTTATAATTGTCCTAACACTTTCTTATAAGTGTTCCACACTTGCATCTCCCCGTAAACACCACAGGTGTAATTGGAACCACAGGAGTCATTGGACTGGAGTTCCTATATTAGCTCACCTGCAGGTCATCACTCCAACAATCATCTATGAACCCCACATTCATTGGAAATGGAGTTCCCATGTTAGAACACATGCTGCTACCCGAAGGTCCTTAGGTGTGTAGTAAGAGGAGTGGGCAGGCTGTGTTCATGGAGCCCGGCTAGTTTATACCCGAAATAACCACACGGAAATTGTATTAATTAAATTACTACCTGACCTATTATCTCTAGCCTTTTATTAGCTAACTCTCACATCTTGATTCAACCCATTTTTAATAGTCTGTGTGTCACCAAGAGGTTGTGGCTTATGGGGAAAGATTCAGTGTGTCTGACCTTACAGCTTCATGCCTGCGGCTCTCTCTGTCTTTTTCCCAGCATTCTGTTCTCTTTTCCCCACCTATCTAAGTCCCGCCCTATCAAAAGGCCAAGGCAGCTTCTTTATTTAACCAATGAAAGCAACACAAATGCAGAAGAATCTCCTACAGGTGTGTTCCCCCATGACCCTCTTTACAGCAGCCAGCTAAGGTACTGCATCTCCAGACTGCATCTGCATCAGTTTCAAAACAGCTCAGCACATTCAAAACCACACCAGTTGTTTGAGATAAACTGTCCCACTTCACTCAGTAAAATGTCACCCTATACTCTTGTGATGTCCCTTCGGAGACAGGAATGGGGGTGGGACATATTCTGCTGAGTACTGAGTTGGTCATTTTGTTTTCAGAAACAGTTTTAGCCTCTTTCTTAGAGAAGATGCCTGAGGCTGAAGCACCCTGGCAAGCTTGCCCAGCAATGCCAACCTGTGCCTTTCTTTGTCGCCTCGGCCTGATCTTATTTTTGAAATAACATTGACTGTATCAACAACGTTTTAAAGGGATGTTTTAAATATAGATTCCAGCACAGGCACCAGGAGAGGTAGGCTCGGAAAGAGTATTACAGGCCTTACAGCAATAGCTGGCTTATTGTCTGTTCGGATGGGAGAGCAAATGGGTTTCTTTAATCAGCAGTAACTGGTAGAAGAGAACCCACATCCTAATCTTGCTCCAATGCAGCCATAGACTCTGAGTCTCAGCCTTCTATGACACTGGATTCTCCAAGTTCCACAATTTACTTTCCATTCTCTTTTTAAAAGAAGTTTTTAAATACAGTCTTTTCTCGTTTTACATAGCTATCCCCATTCCCACTCCCTCCCCTCCTCCCGCCTCATCCTTCTCCTCACCCCGCCTCCCCATCCACTGCTCAGAAAGGGTAAGTCTATCCATGGGGAGTCGACAAAGTCTGACACTTCACTTGGAGGCAAGACCAAGGCTCTCCCCCATATCTAGGCTGAGCAAGGTATTCCTCCAAAGAGAATGTGTTCCAAGACGCCAGTTCAAGCACTAGGGATAAATCCTGGTCCCACTGCCAGTGGCCCCACAGACTGCCCAAGTCTTACAACTGTCCCCCACATTCAGTGGGCCTAGTTTAGTCCTATGCAGGTTCCCCTGCTGTCAGTCCAGAGTCTGTGAGTTCTCACTAGCTCAGGTCATCTGTTTCTGTGGGTTTCTCCATCATGGTCTTGACCCCTTTGCTCAGATTATCGCTCCTCCCTCTCTTGAACTGGTCTCGGGTAGTTCAGTCAGTGCTTGGCTGTAGATTTCTGTATCTGCTTCCATTCTTTTCCCTACAAGTAATGTGGGTGAGGCATCCATGTTTGTTCCTACGAAGCAAAGCAAAACAGACTCGCCATCCTGAGCGTGTGCAAAGGCCTGAGTCATTAGGTGACTTCCAATAGCTCTTGTAATAACCATTTTTCTGGTCAATAGGAAGAGTAGATGGCGATCCACTTAGTTCAGTCTTCCTGATATTGCACTGGGTGTTTCCCCTCTCTTAAACATCACCCTTTCATTACTGGGGTTCCACTGCTCAGAAAAGTGTTCATAACCAAGTTGCAGTTTGAGGGGACCATTTGTTTCTACCTTAATTCTTCTGGAAGGGGAAAATGGAGATATAATATTTTTCTGTATAACACACATAACCATCCCTTTGCACCCCATGGATGCCAAGGAGCACTGCTTTCTGTTTTCTTTGTCAACAATGCAGGGCAAAGACAGCCGCCGAGCAGCCTTTATGCCTTTGAATTTGACACAATGCCTCTAAATATCACCTAAGATAATGTGCTTTTTATACATGGATGTTTTTAAATATTTTAATTCCTCAAACTGGCAATCTTCCAGACTTGGTAGCATATGTGTTTCATTTCTTTATTTTATTTTATTTCGTTAAGCATCAAAGCAAAGTCCTTCACTGGAGTTCCCTAATGCCCACACTTCATGGAAGGATTTGAAACATTATTATCAGGAGAACGTGATTATCAAAGAAACAATGACGTGATGTTTGTTATGTTGTAATGAATAATATTCATGGCATATGTACAATGGAGCGTCTACCTAGATGGGAGGGTTTAAAGGATGCCATGACTCATGAAAATCGGGAGCACCCTGGAGCTGAAATTGCCCATGTGAATGAGTGCAGGTCTTCTTACCTTGTAGATTTAGTGCCAAGCCACGGCAGCCCACACTCCTTCCTTTGGCGAGCCCTCCCATGGACGACTCTCTTAGGAGACTGACCTCCCTAGGAAGCACCCTAAGAATGTCCCTAATTGTCCACTCAACTGAGGGATGGCAGAACTTCCATTCAACCAACGTGGGCAGCTGCAGCTCCTAGTTCCTTCTAGTCTCTTCTCATATGGTGCTGAGAAAATTTGGGATGAAGATAGAATTACAAAAATTAATTGCACATGTGCTACTAGCATTATTCTATGAAGGATTATTGTAATATTTCATATAAAATTCAAAAATGTATTGCAATAAATAAGCATGAAACATAAATTACCTGCCCTTAGTTCATAGCATGTATATACACATGTATGAGGGTGAGTATGTGTTAAAATGATTCATATGAATGCACTTGTCATTACACTTGATTAATTTCTTCTAAATACCAAAGTTAATAAATATACAATTTTTAACTTTAAAAGCAAAATAAAATAAAAAATTATTTTGTGACTACAATTCTAAATTTGTGTATCTTAGCAACTTTATTTGAAAACTGAGGTATCATTTCCCATCAAAATGATAGCCATTTGGCTATGCTACATGTTTACATGGTGGGTGAATTAACAATTAAAAGATGTTTTCAAGGACATACAGTTAGAAGCCTAGATCCATATTGCTGTGGCCAGAATTTCTCTTGCTGGCTTACATACATGTAACCTCCTTATGCCTCAACCTTCTCATTTGAAAATGATAATAATAACAGTGCTTACCCCATAGAATTGTTTGGAAGAACATCTGAATTGACACATGAAAATTTAAAACTATGTATGGTAGATATTTACATAGTTTTTGTGTACGTATGAAGCTAGCAGTAGATACTTAGCAATGTTCTAAGATTTGATGACAGCCCATCTGTTAAAATCAGATAGCAATGCGACCAGGGCACCACGGTCTTCTATTGTTCTATCTGAAAGTGCTAACTAATCAGTACATGGATAGTATTTGCAGGCATACAAATTCCACATTGGAGACAAATATTTGTGAGTGAACAAACAAGCCATGGGTCAGAATCAGCCTATAGTGCTTTTCACTATTTAGACATGGATTATAGAGATTCTTCAAGCAAGGATGACTTATGATATTTAGAAAAGTATCATTTTTTTCTGGGAACTCTTTTTTATTTTTATTGGTGAGACACAAAGAAAGCATTTTTTTTCATGATCTGACTATAAAAAATAGAAGACAAACATGTTTGTGAATTAATTTAGACAGCAAATAAGAACCTGGAAGTAATTAAGGTAAAATTATGAAAGGTAACCCAGTAAACAATTCAAGAATGAGTCTCTAAATCCCACTTTAATTTTTCCTGTTGTGTAGGATATCCCATCGCAATAAAAGAGGAAGTTTTCTTGTCTCTGCTTTTGTGGGTAAATTATTTGTTCTTCTGTACTTTGGATATTATCAGTAAAATCACTGACTGGTTAAAATGGTATTTCCCAGGTAAAGGCAAGTGTGTCTTAGATACAACTAAGCTTAATACTTAAAGAATTATAATGTAACGATTAAGACAAGAGTAATTTATCATACTTGTTTATTAAAGCTGGCTGCCTTCTTAGGAAAGAAATTCTCTATTAAATAAAAGCCCATTGCCTGAGTGAAATAGACATTAAGAAAAAAAAATCTTAATCATGAATCATGAACAGATGCCTATCTTATAGTCAATTATTATTTACAAGAACCAAGATAGATTCTTTAGGAGTGAGTGTGACAGGTAATTGTTTATTATTGTCCTGGGTGTCTACAGTAAAGGAGGATAAATCCAGAAACTTACTTCTGATGCTGCTGGACTAATAGTTATTGTGGTTCTATGACACAGCGCATCATTCACCCTACCTCCATGAATGTTGTTAAATGAGGGAACAAAAGTCTTCCCCTTCTTAGCTATCCTTCTGCAGTCCTTGCCGCTCTCACCAGAAAGCCCACGGTCCACACCCATTGCTTGCTTGTAAAACTTGCAGGGCACAACATCCCCACCTAGCAAATTCTAGCTTTACAATTAAATGCTTCCTAGGTGACATTTCCAAAAAAAAAAAAAAAAAAAAAAACATAGCTCATTTGGCACTATTTAATCTTTCTTTTACATTTCCCCATCCCAGCCTTAATTTCTTCTGTATTTCACTCAGACCCTCCGAGTGTTATCACAGTCTCCTCTTTGTTTAAATCCCTTTCACTGTTTCCTGCTTTCTACTGTTCTCTTTATTTAAGAAAATGCTTATTAGATACTCTTTGTTCTAGCCTAAGTTGCCTGATGGTAAACCAAATCTTACCATCCTAGCTCTTCCGCTGATTCTACTTTTTCTCACATCCTTGCAAACTTTCCCAACAATGGTAGCAGAGTCTTATCCTTGGGGAGGAATGCTCTTAAAATCATCATCCTGCAGTCTGGACTAGACCAGTCCCTGCTGTGGGCCTGTTTTAGAGAGTCTTGCATTTGTCTATTTTGGAGCAAGAAACCCACAAGGGGAAGGACATGTGTCTGAGGCTGTGCCCTTATAGAGCTTTCTAAGTCACATTCAGGTACCAGAGACTCTGGAATCACTGGATCAATCCTATCCCCAGGGTCTGCCTTGACTGACACATATCCTTCTCCTTGTGGGTTTCTTGCCCCAGAACAGACAAATGCAAAACTCTCTAAAAGAGGCCCACAGCAGGGACCAGTCTAGTCCAGACTGCAGGATGATGATTTTAAGAGCACTCCTCCCCAAGGATAAAACTGCTAAACATGACAGCTGTAGATACTGCAACTAAACACAGAGGAAGGTAAACTGCTCTGCAACTATGTAAATGTTTTTCTTTTGTTTAAGATATCTTTACATAATTTAATTTTGCAATTCCTATTTCAATTATTTGTGCCCTCCCTCAAAACCAATCTTTATCTTATTTCTCTGATGTAAAGAAAATTGTCTTTCACTTTCCTTGGTACAATTATCATAGGATCCCTAATGCATGTAGCCAATTTTCGCTCTCTCCCCAAGAATAGCATGGATGCCATATATCCAAATGTGAGATGTCATTAGCTAAGGAGGATTTAAATTCCCATCAAGTCATTTTTGGGCGTGCATGTCTTCTAAGATCTTAACTCCAATGTTGGTGCTGCTTCCAATGGCAAAGGATTGGTTATGACTAACAAAATCTTACTGTGCTCTGCTGACATTATGATATCATCAGCATCATGATAACCAGATAATAGTGCTGTTGAGTCAATGGGAAGATTGTGACCTAGACTTAAAGATGATATTCTTTTTCCTCATCGAACAGCTCATAGTCTATTTATAGGGTGCCCTCAATGTCAATGAGAAGCCACTTCTACCTCACCTCTGATGAGGTGTTTGTCTTCAATCCTCTTGAGCTATTGATTACCCATGACATTTCTCTCAACACCTTAGGTCCCGACGAGTCCTTCTCTGTGTCTCACATCATCTTGTCGGTGGAAGAACTGACTCTCCTCCTAAGACACTTAAAAATGACAATGGGCTCTAAAATATAAGAAGAGTAAGTTGTCATCAACCACCCTGGGTGAAAAGAAAAGACAATTCTAACTATTCTGCACAAAAGAGTTAGTATCTTCTAAAGAAGCAGAACCACTAGAGTGTATAGAAGTTTAAAAATGAATTTACTGGGGAAATTGACCCTGGTAATTATGTTGGCTGAGAAGTGTCAGATAGAGAATCATGGGAAATTGGTGCTTCAATTCAGATTGAATCCACAGACCTGACCAGTAGGCTAAGAATGCTACCAGATAGCGTCTGAGAATTGCAACTGAGATTTGTTTTTGTTGGTAGTAATCCATCTTACTGATATTTTTACCAATGTATTTCAAAATCATCTAGATTTATCTGGACTTTTCTCGGTTCTATTACTATAAGACTTTCATGAGATGTCTTCCATGTTGGAGCATGGAATTTGGAGTCACCTATATCTGTGTTCCTGGGCTATGGTCACTCATAATTGTCTCCACAATAAATTTCTGTGGTGATTTGAAAGAAAATGGTTCCCCAAAAGCATGGCACTAATGGGAAGTGTGGCCTTGTTGGGGTAGGTGTGGCCTTGTTGGGGTAGGTGTGGCCTTGTTGGGGTAGGTGTGGTCTTGTTAGAGGAAGTGTGTCACTGTGGAGGCGGACTTTGAGGTCTCATGTATGCTCAATCCACGCTCAGTGAGACAGTATACCTCCTGTTACCTTCCAGTTGAGATGTAGCCAGCACCATGTCATGATGATAATGGACTAATGCTCTGAAGCTGTAAACCACCCCAATTAAATGTTTTTTCCTTTATAAGAGTTGTCATAATTATGGTGTCTCTTCATAGCCTTTACTAAGATGATCTCTTTTCCCATTTGAGCTGTTTTTTGCATTGACAGTCGTGGTACCCAACATGGGGCTCCAAGCATCATCAACTCTTCATGGGAGGAGTCACCTGAATGGAAACAAAAATAATAGTGTTAACCCATTAAATCCAACTTATCTTGAAATATCTCCTGAGATGGATTGTGGTGAGTTCTTTCTGGAAATCTCTTGAACCTCATTGGCTTAGCAAACAAACCATTTATTTATTCTGATCTGGTTATTTAAGGATCTTATCTGGTTGATACCTCTTTGATTTTGGTTTGCTTTCAGAGTATTTAAGATTCTATTTTCTTCATATGCTTTGGAAGCTGTCTTAGGTACCTTTTCTGCTGATGCAACAAAATAAACAAAATTATGGAGGCATTTGCTTTTGTCTTCTGGTTGCAGAGGGTTATAGTCCATGACGGTGGAGCAAAGGCAGCAGGCAGCAGGCAGCAGGCAGACGTGGTGGCTGGAGCACTGTCTGAGTTCACATCACAAACCTTGAGTAGGTGGTAAAGAAGGTTGACTTGAAGTAGTGTGAATCTTCTGAAATCCCAAAGTCTTCTCCCAGTAACACACTTCCTACAAGAAGACCACACCTACTAATTCTCCCCAAACAGTCACCAACTGAGGGCAAAGCATTCAAATGCCTGGGAGTTCTGTGGGGTATCTCATTCCCACATCTTGGTCTAGGTATTCACTTTGTCTATTTACTTGCTTTCTGATCTCTTGACACATTTCAGATTCTGTTTGGCTTGTTTGTAGTTTTTCTTTACTTTTAGGAGTTTGGAGGTGTTTGGATTTCTGTTTGGGATTTCTTTGCCTTTGGAACATTTTGCTTTATTGTCACTTGATCTTTGTCTCTTGACATTCCTCCTCAAATACCTAATTCTGCATTTTTCTATCGCTTCTCCTTCTCCTGCTTACTGCAACCTTCCAAGCCTTTAGCTTGGCATTATATGATCACTTGATCGTGAGGACTCCAAAGATAAGAAGTAACAGTTCCTCTGGCTTAACTGAGTAGAAATATGAAGCAGAACTCCCACACTTTCAATAGCTTGTATGGCAACGCAACAAAATTATTCTGTTGCTCAATCAGAAAGAACTTTATTGGCTCCTCCAAGAAGCCACATACAAGAGTTTGATCATCCTGTGTCTTGAGCAGCCCACATTTCTGTAAATATTCAGGATAACAGCAAGAACCAGTAGAAGAAGATGATCTTAGAGTGAAAGCTAAAAAAGTAAATGCCCTAAACCATATAAATCTGGTCCAAGACACATATCACTGGCTAGCATGAAGAAGCTTGCAACCTTCTAGGAGGAAGAAAAAAGCACACACACAAAGCAAGGTTTCTAAATAGGAAGAATTACTTGAAGATAAATTACCATTAGGTGCTCCAACTAGGTTTATGCATGGTAATTATGAAAATTCAATGTGCAAGTATATAGAAAATGAGGAGATCTAATCACCAATGACTTGGCTTTATGGTTCATTCAATAGAGAAAATTTGCTCTTTCAAAGCTGGTATTTTTTGTGCAAAACTAGAACACCTAGGCAATGAAACAAAAATAATAGGTGGGCAGCCTGTTTCAACTGAAACATAAAAATTATCTAATAAGGGAAAGAACAAAGAAATTATAAAATCGCTAAAATTATAAAACTTTTAAAACTTCCTGAGAGTTTAAAGCAGATGTTAAAAACAAATTAAATTTAAAAATGTTAAACGTTCCGGAGATCAATCGTGAGACTAAGCCCCTACTCTCCATTTCTTTCTTTGACCTTACCTCTACCTTCCTTATCTACTAACAGAGCATAATTCTATATCAAAGAAAACACTATGACCCAAGAATCAAAATCCCTCAAGTAAAAGGGAAGCCTACAGGCTGCAAAGGATGAACAAAGGCCCTGTCTCTATCCTTGCACTGCTGTAGCACTTCTGGCAGCTGAGGCATTGCTGGTGATTGCCCCTGCCTGTCCCTTACCTGCTCTATCCTGAAATCATGATTCGAATGTTACCTTGGGTCCTTTTGCTTCTGTTTTTCTGGCCAGAGACCCATTTAGATTTTGTTCAATGCCACTGGCACGAAAACATAAATCCTCTAGGCCCATCCATACTCTGCTCTTGGGTCTAATGGACCAGTTCATGGCTTTTCTGGATGATTTCACAGGAGCTGATTCCGCACATGTCCTAAGCGTGCCTCCTACCTCTAACAGAATGACCCGAGACACAAGGGAGAACTGTGTCTCTTTAAATTGATTTCTTTATCAATTTAAAAGCCTCTGCTTTCTTTAAATTGATTTGTTTACAAAGGGAAACTCTACCAGATTCCCTCCTTATAATAGTCTTAAGAGGAGCCTAACTTTTATAACTTTTAAAGTCAAAATAGGTAAATTAAATTCTATATGTTCTCATTTTATGAGATGTTAAAAAGCAAAGTAGCTACCCATGCATTAGCAGTGAGCAACCTTGAGAAAATGGCTATGTGCAAAAGGTCTTTGTTGCCTACTCAAAGACAGGCCAACATTGCCAGATCTACAAGGGGCCAGTAGATGCCTGGTTCAAAAGCAAACTTCTTTTCTTTCTTTCCTTTCCTTTTTCTTTTAGATATAAAAACAAACATAGGAAATTTAATTTCACCTCACTATAAATCAAAAAGAGAAGAAAGCAGAACAAAACAACTTTTGCCTAAAGTAACACTGAATAAATTTTAAAAAAGCATTTTCATCAAGAAAGGCATTTACCTCTCAGCTACTTATCTGTTAATAAGAGAAACAAACAAAAAAACTATTGCTTTAAGTGCACATGAAGAACCCCTTTTAATCTTTTATGCTGCTGAGCCTTCTGAGACCTTAAAAAGACAGGTAAATATACTTTCAATTCTTTTTTAAAAACTGGGTGCACCTAGATTTCATGGAATTCTGTCTATGGAAATTGAATTCATGTGCTTGTGGTTAAAAAGTCTCAGCACGCTGTGGCCATGCCCCTTTTTATTGTCATTGATTTATAGTGTGCCAAAAGTATTATTTTATTTTTGATCAAATCCAATTAAATTGTGCATATGCAGATTTATGAACATAAGCATTTGGATAATGCATTAGGGGGGCTGTTATATACATGTTACCTTAAAAACAGATACTCTGAACATCTTAAAACATTATATGTTTTCATCTATCAAGTATTTCAGAGCGCCGCTCAATGCTGTGACACTCTCCATGAGACAGCACTCATCGGAGCCATGATGCCTCTGTGTGCTTAGGTTTCTGCACCATTTACTTAGTACCAAGTTATCTACTATAAGTGTTTGTGTAAATTAACCCAGCACAATTTTGGGTGATAGTAAGATTGAAATTTTAAAAGGAAAAATTCCTAGCTCCAAATGCCTCGACAACCTCAGGTTGGCTGCATTTCCAGAATGCTAACTAAAGGGTCAAAATAATGGTAAAGAACAAAATTATGTATTTAATCAACATGAAAGATGGCTAGTGGTCCTGGGTCTTTCTCTGAAATAGTTAATATAAATTTTTAAGTTTAATTTTCTTAAGAATCATTTTTAAAGAACAAGATACACATAATTATACAGTTAGTGTCAAGGTGTTATCTCCGTGACTCTTGTCTCAGTCCTGCATTTACAGTCTGGTCCCTATTACTTGCTGGTGTTAATTTTAAGAGACCATTACTCCTTCTTCAGGATTTTTTTTTTTAGATAATTGTTCTTCTGTGGGGTGCTGACCTCCATTTCAAGGATTAAGAGGAAGAGTTACGTCTGGGCATTTAGAAATGTTTTGTTTGTATATGTATATCAATGTAAACATATTAAGCCTTTTTAATATTTTCATCAGCACTGCCTATTTAAAATAAACAAACGGTCAGTTTTTCAAGGCCCATATCTTCACCAGGCCTATGGAAGAAACATTTCTAAACATTCTCTCGATTGCCATTTTATAAAGCTGCTTCGAGACTTAAAAACGCATCCTGAAGTTTCCAGATGACCATAATAAGTTACATCATAATAATATATTAAAAACTATTACTTATTTCTATGTTTTGAATTTTAAGGAAAGAACAAATAGTTCAGATAACACACTGGAGTGAGAAACCTGCTACAGATGTAAACTGGGGCCTCACAAAGGAAACGCGAAAGCTGCCGGACTTCATCCTGCTTTGGATGTTCATAAACTCTGTTGAGAAGCGAGTGCTTTTTAAAAACAAAAACAGTTTCAAAGTGTTGGCTACGATGACTTAAATCTCTAACAAATAATTTAAATTGGTTTTAAAAATAAGACTATTAATGTGTTTTACTTTTGTTTATAACTGTTGCATACTTGATGCCATATATATATTTATATGTTTTATAAATCTTTCTGAATTTTCACCAAAATTATCTTATTAAAATATTTTCTAAGCTATAGAATAATAATAATTATTATAATATAAGTAAACTCATCAAGTTTTTCAAAATGAGATAAAATGTCTATAGGCATGAGGCATATTTTTGGTAAAAGAAGATTAAAGAAAAGAAAAATGTTTTTGGATGAACAAGGATTTTGGTAAGATAAAGATTGTTCTAAAATGCAAATGAATAAAAATGTCATAAGATTAAATTATATTGTATAAAGACTGCTAAAAAATGAAATTTAATAAGTACAGTTATAACTAAGTTGGTTATAATATAAAGGCTATTAAATTTTTAAGGTCAAAATTCAGTACCCTAAAATTCAAGTTTGATTCTTTTGACACTGGTAAGATTTTTCTTAAGTTTGGAAATGTTTACAAAAACAGCTTTCAAAAAAGAACTTTTAAATAAGACAATTAAATTCAAAATCATGTACAAGAGTGTCCCTTGAAGATAAAGAAAATCAGGTGATTTCATGAACTCAGGGGTAGAAAGACCTCCACATCAGACTGTTCAGACTGGAGGAAGAGACATCGTCTGTGTTGCTCTAACCCACGGCTGCACTACAGACCTCAAGAAGATGAGCTGTTTGGTTCACATTTTATGCCAAGCAGATGCCCACTGCACCTGAAAACACATCCGTGTAGACTATGAAAGTCTGGACCATGTTCGTCTTTTGTTCCATTGATACTTGTGTTTCCAAGAAACTAACTCTCCCATTCTGCTTCTTAAGCATTTTTATAATCAGATACCTTTACCTTGTTTGTGATTTTTAATATTCCACTTGGTACAGCCCTAAGTGATAAAATGATGCTAATCCTGTTTTAATGAAGCTACAAACAAGAATGTTATGTCCATTCATTAATCATATCTTTCCATTCTGTTTGGCTACCCAAAATCCTTACCTTAGTAAATTCTAGTTTTCATGTAAAAAATTCAGGTGTTCTCACTGTCTTTATGAAAAATATATTTTCACACCTATGCAGTATAATTTGGATCTTCATTTTAAAAAATTGACATAGTGGTTCTCAGCCTCCCTAGCGTGGTGACCTGTTAACACAGTGGTTGTCACTAAAGGTGAGTTTTGGTTTTAAAATTGTCAAACAATTTGTTTTAAATAAATCCAAATTCTTACAGATTAAGCAAACTTTTTTCCATTAAAACTATGCCAACTTGGTCCAGTTATTTAGATTACTGTTTCTTTTGATATTAAAACTGTTAAGATACAATAAATTAAACACTATAAAAGACCCTATACCATGAGTTCTCAGCCTGGGTCATGATTCTTATGAGGTTCAAATGATACTTTCACAGGGGTGACATATCAGATATTCTGCATATCAGATATTTATACTATGATACAAAACAATAACAAATTTACAGTTATGAAGTAGCAAAAAAATTTTATTGTTAGGGTCACCATAGAATAAGGAACTGTATAAAAGGGTCACAGCATTAGGGAGGCTGAGGACCACTGTGTTAAAGGTCTCAGTGTTAGGGAGGCTGAGGACCACTGTGTTAAAGGTCTCAGTGTTAGGGAGACTGAGGACCACTGTGTTAAAGGGTCTCAGTGTCTCAGTGTTAGGGAGGCTGAGGATCGCTGCCCTATAAAATGCACAGATGCTTAACTTTAATTCCATTTACTATATTGGGATACTTTAAAGTGAGTTAATCTTCTTATCCAAATTCTAAAAAGATAACAGTCTGTTGTGAAAAGTTCATAATGATAATATAGACATATGTTGTGCTGGGCTTTCTTTATTAAATTAGTATTATATTGTCCTATAGTAAAATTAGCAAGGATTAAATTTTTTAACTAAACAATAGTCACATACTGGTAATAGAAACAAATAGACACCAGCACAGTGATGACTTTAGTCCTGCTTCCATTTCTAACCATTAAAATAAAAGGTAACATCTAGTTATGCTTACAAGGACTATAAAGTTCTAACTTATATCAGGTCTAATCTCTTGATCCTGTCACTGTTGTTAATAATTGGTTTATTAAAAGTCATTCTTGCTAAAAAAAAATGAACATTTAAAGGAATACTACACTGTTATCTAGTTTCTTTTGTATTACCATTTTCTATTTACGTTTTCAACATAAACCAGGTAAAATGCTAATGAAATAAAACAGACCAAGTGCATATCCAAAGATAAAAGCTCGGATTAACTTGAACATTGAAAATTACCTTCTTAGCATTAGAGCTAACCACCTCACGTGAGGTTATAGCTGCTACAACCAAAGTAGATGAAAGAAAGAGTAAAATCACAAGAAGAGAGATTTGTGTAAATACTCCAAATATGAAGGAAATATTTGGAGGGAGATGTGTAGTCAACCCAGTGTTTTTTTTTATTTTATTTAAATTTTGGTTGTGTGAAATGCATGATTCTTTCATCTGTTACTTCCTCTCCATTAGGCCAAACCATACCCTTAATCATTTTAATTTTAAGCAGTTATATTATTATATGCCACATGTATGTGTTATGCCAGGTAGAGGACAAAAGAGAAAAGCAGTCAGAGGCAGATCATGGTGGTCAACAGGTTTGATGTGATCCAGGACTTTCTCAATGCGTTTACCGATACTCCTCTTTTTTAAGGATTGCTGTCTTGCTTCTTACTCAGCCTCAGCTACATCACATCCTGGGCCTGAACCTTCCTAGCTATGAAAGACATTACAATATTTAATAATATTGCATAATAAACATGTGGCCCGGGGTTGAACAAAATAGGATTCTTGGCCAAGAGGGGAACAGCCACTAGAAGTTTCTAGAAAGCAGCCTCACCTTCTACTGCGCCTTCTGCAAACCTGACAGACTAGAGAGTCAGTCAACTGCTGAGGACAGTTGGAGCGCTTGCAGATCCAGGGCCTAACTGCAGCTGACTCTGGGTTATCTTTGGTCTCGTCTCTGTGACTAACATATAAAAATCTTTTTGAATGCATTAACTTAATCAAACTGTATTGCTCACTGATCAAAAGGCTAAACTACTACCAGATAGTATCTGAGGGACAGAGTTGAGATTTTTCTATTTGGCTGTACCCCATCTTTCTGACGTTTGCCACGATATATTTAAAAAGTATCTTGATTTATGACTTTTTTAAAATTCTGTTACTATAAAATGCTTGTGAAATTGTTACCTCACTGGAACATGGAATTTGAGGTGACCAAAACCTGTGTCTCCAGGCCATGATCACTCATATTTTTCTCAGAATAAACCCTCTCTTATCCTCTTTGAAACAAGGTCTCCATTTTTGCATCTACATCCTATACTCTTGTGCTGTCAACATCAACATCCACATTACAGAGAATTTTCATCATTCCCCAAATAAACCGCATTCCTGTTAATAGTCACTGCATACCCTCTTCCATCCTCCAGTTCAGGGCAATCAGGATCTTTATGATTTGCTTATTCTGGACAGTTCCTCTCAATGGAATCATAAATATGCTGTCTTTTTACAGTGCCATCTCTCACTTAGCATCCTTTATTTATACTGGAGCATTAGTTAGTTCTCCATTATACATCTTACTTTATTTGTTTATCTGTATACATGCAGCTATGTCTCTGTGAGTGTATATCCACATGTGTGTGTAGGCATGTGTCTTGTTCTGTGTGAAGATGTATGCACATGTGTGTTTGGGAATTTGGGAACTGTAGAATGTGCTGCTGGGATATGAACTCCAGTCCACACCACTAAGCAGCAAGTGCTTTTACCAGCTGGACCGTCTCTCTGTCCCTTCATTCTTTTGGATAGGGATGGGCTAGTTTCCTCAACCTGCTATATGAACAACACTAATTTTTCTGATCTATGGATACAAATCCATTTCTACTTAAGACTTTTACTAGGAGAACCAATGGTAGGAGGCATTGGGGGGAATATGACCAAAATACATTAGCATGTATAAAAATGTAATAATATAACTCATTTTTGTTAAACTAATACATGCTAATTAAAATATTTTAAAATGTTTAACTTCTTTTAGTAATAGTTTTCACTGTAAAATTCTACTTTTTCTTAAATTAATTAATATTTTATTCTTTTTGATGGTATTATAAATGCAAAAATGAAAGTGTTTTTATGTCCACATTTGTCATATATACTTATATATACATATTGTCTGTTATCTTATATGTATAAATACATACATACATGTGGTTTATATAGAGACCTTACATTCTGAAGCCATGCCCAACTCATATTAATGCTAGGAGACTTGGGACTCATGAAGATTTTTAAAATACAAAGTCAAGTCTTCAGGACATAAAAATTCTTTTATTTCTTCCTTTATAGCTTAATACCCGACCCTGTTTTCTCTTGCCTGGATTCCAGAGGTAGAAAGTCCAGCACACCCTGTAAAGAAGTTACATGGAAACACCCTGCCCCATGTTAGCTGTGGTGTTCACAAGAGTGCTTATCATGCTGAGGGAGCTCCCTTTAAAACACAGTTCTTCGGGAGTTTTGTGCAATGCGTTTTGATCATTTCTATCCTCCCCCTCCCCCACACTTTCCCTAATTCACATCCTCTTCCCTACCCACCAAAGTCTGTGTCATATTGAAAAAAATTCCTTCAAGATACAGTAATGATTCTTTGATGTTTGATCTTCTACTGGAGGGTAGTCAGTGACTCATCACGGGCTACCCTCATAGAACAAACAATCTCTCCTTTTCCTGCAGGTAATAGCTGCCATTATCTCCACAGTTTGAGATGGACTTGTATGTCCAGACCCCTCTCCTTGCTGTAAATTGTCTGGTTTGGCCTTGTACAGGTTTTGGATGTGAGGTCTGAACCACTGAGTTTTGCTGTGTCTGGAGGTCATTGTCATCATTGACTGCCTGCCTCTGGCTCTTATACTCTCTCTACTTTCTTTTCCACAATAATCCATGAGTCTTGGAAAGGGAGGTTTGTGTGTGTGTGTGTGTGTGTGTGTGTGTGTGTGCGCGCGCACACACGCGCCTTCATATATGTATACTTCCTTTAGGGCTGAAAATTCTGGCATCCCTAATTCTCTGCACCTTGACCAGGTGGAATCACTGTGTTATGCACAGTCTACTTCAGAAGCTTCTCAGATGGGGAGAGGAGATATGCATTGATCTGTGGGGGTAGGAATAAAACATTAGGAATTAGTTTGCACTGGGGACATTTAGTCGTATAATAGGAGTGGGTTCTCTCCTAGAGCCTATGGCCTATTTGGCTGTAGGTTCTTAGCTCAGTAATGGTGTCAGATATGGGCTCCATCCTATGGAATGTGACTTAGATCCAATCAGAAAGCAGTTAGTCACTCCCATGTTTATGCCACCCTTTCACCAATGGTTATGTCTTTCCAGGCCAGTCATCACTATAGCTTGAAGGGGCTATAACTATATATGATGGATGATCCCCTCAATTCTTTCAGAATATTTTTCTCATGAAAGGTCCTGAGTATTGTTATATGTATTTTCCACTATCACCTGAGATGATGGTGAAGCTTTTTATGTTTTGTTGTTTTCCTTTTATTCTGATGAGAGAACATACTATAACAAATGACACAATCTAACACTCCAGAGGTATATCTTAATTGGTCATGATGTGTTATCATTTTAAGATACAGTATCAGTTTGTTAATATTTTGTTAAGGATTTTTGTAGTCATTGGGGTTAAAATGGTTTACCGTTTTCCTTTATTATGCTTTCAGGATAATACTGGCTTCATGGAATGAGATAGAGAATCTTCCCTAGTTCCTATTTTTGGAAAGAGCTTGTGAAGAACCCTCGTTAATTCTTCTTTAAACATTTGGTAGAATTCACCAGTAAAGTTATCTAATCCATGAATGTTTATGTTTGTGTATGAGAGAGAGAGAGAGAGAGAGAGAGAGAGAGAGAGAGAGAGAGATTTAAAATATATACTAACCTAATCTCTTCTTATAAGTTTATGGACTTATTGATTGGATAAGTCTATGGATTCATTGATTGATAGATTGAGTCAATATTTATACTCTATATTTCCAGAAATTTGTTAGCTTTATATGCATATTCTGCCTGTAAGTAGACAACTGCTCCCAGCATTTTTGTAAGAATCATTTTGACTTCTATAAGAGCAGTGGTTATGACCCCTCTCCCATTCCTTACCTTTGAGACTTCTCATTTTTGCTTGGTTAGCTGACCTAAAATTCTGTCAATCCTGTCAGAGCTTTGGAGCCAGCGATACTCAGGCTCTCTGCCGAATGTTGGGGTATCCTTCTGCCCCAGCCAGCTTCAACTTTGCCTTCACTCGTACTTCCTGCGTGTCCAGGGACTTAACAGACAAACTGTGCACTTAGGAGCAGCGCTGCTCTTTCCTGTTCATCCACAGCCTTCTAGGAGTCCACTGTTACAGATTTTCAAATTCTCGCATGGAACTCTCACCCCAAAAGTCTTATTCATCGATTCGGTCAGGCTTTTATCTGCTCTGACTTTTGTCCTTTGCTTTGGGCAGTTACAACATCCAACTGCCTTATACTGTGTTCCCCAAGCGTCTATGAGGAAAAGGTGTTTTTTCCTGGGGGAGCTCTGGGTCATGTCAAATACCTGTCCTTTCTGGTGGAAAATTCCAAGGAACCATGGTGGAGATGAGACAATTCCCTGGGATTAGGGCTCAGGAACTCAGTAGCCCCTTCTGTCTCCCAGCTCCATCTCCAGGGTGTGGCGAGCCTGTTGACTTTCCTGGGGATTTCTGGCTGTTGTTAGTTTAAGATTGCTTCAGGGCATATTCCCAAGAGTGGTATTGCTGGATCCTGAGGTAGGTTGATTCCCAATTTCCTGAGAAACCGCCACACTGATTTCCAAAGTGGTTGCACAAGTTTGCATTCCCACCAGCAATGGATGAGAGTTCCCCTTACTCCACATCCTCTCCAGGGAATATACCCAAGAGAAGTCCAATCATACTACAAAAGCATTTGTGCAACTATGTTCATAGCAGCATTGTTTGTAATAGGCAGAACCTGGAAACAACCTAGGTGCCCCTCAATGGAAGAATGGATCAAGAAAGTGTGGATTATATACTCATTAGAATACTACTCAGCGGTAAAAAACAAGGACATCTTGAAGTTTGC
>PVIU01001934.1:33266-190094 GCA_004026605.1 Ondatra zibethicus | reverse complement strand
ACCTATCTCTTCTGCATGTATTAACTTTTTGAGAACCGAGTCTTTTTGAATGCACTCCTTCCTAGGCCAGGAGGGATGGGGGTGGGCCTTGGACTTCCAACAGGGCAGGGCACCATGCCCTCTTTCAAGGAAGAAGGGGGAGGGAGGAGGGGTGGGGGGTAGTGGGAGGCGACCGGGAGAAGGGGAAGAAAGGAAAAAATTTTTTTTTTATCTTTAATTATGTTCTTGAATGGAAAAAATAAAACAAAACATTGTATGGAAAAAAAAAATAAAAAAAAAAAGAAAATGACTAATGAAGCTGAAAAAAAAAAAAAACAACAGCTATGGTCTGCTTGCCTAGTGCCTGGGGAGAGTGTAATAATGACTGATGATTGGAGCCTACTGGAGCCATTACTGCCTGTGAGGTTCAAGTTTCCAGGCTAGAAATGGTAGAAATGGGAATGGGTCAGTAAGCAGGACAGTGTAGTCATCCCTACAAGATGAACTTATTTCCAATCCGCTAGCCCGGCTACCATTTCATTCCCTAAGAGCAAGGCTTGCTGTGTCTCACTGAGAACAATACTTCACTCAAGTCTTGCTCATAATGAGAGGTGCTCATTGTTCTAATTGGCTTGAGAATGAATCCCACTCTGGGTCCCCTTGGGAAATCTGCAAATGCCCAAGGCTCATCTTGTCCTCCCTCATCACCATCCAGCCTCATCCCCTTGAACCTTCCTCACCACTGAAGCCAAATGAGCTATTTAAAATGTAAATCTAGCCACTATCTCTCCTCTATTATTGTCTTCCAAGACCTCTAGCATACAGCTCAGACTCCTAAGCCTGAGCGATGGTTCCTGTGATGTTGTCCTCAGCTTACATGCACTACCCTACCTCTTGCCAGCTGACTAGAAGTTTCTATTTATAAGCTTCAGAGCTCTCATTACGCAAGCATACCTCCTCCAATGCTGAATGTATCCTCCATTCTGAATGTTCCCTGCAGAGTTCTCCCTGGGCCTTCAAGAATTTCACACTTCCTCCAACAAACCCTACCCTTGTGGCTCCAGAGTGGAAGAGGAAGATTTTCTCTGTGCTCACATTGGTCACGATGCATGCCTCCTCTTTGTCATACTTGGAAGGGTATGCGCCCTTTTCCCCAATACAGATGTTTGATTTCAAGGAAAAAATACTACATTTTATCTCAAAACTATGAACTCTTGGCACAATTTTCTATTCATTGTGTTTCCAGAACTTTCTGACAAGTAGGTCCATTGTAGACTAAAAGTAGAAATTGACATTGGTTGCCAAAGATGAGAAGTTCGGTGTTTATCAAAAGCCAATATAAATTAGCTGGCTGCTGCCCATATTTCCCACTGAATAGAAATTCCCATCTTCAAAGTCCCTGAGCCTCATCTTTATTCCTGTATCCCGACACGGATGATACAGGGTTCCTCCAAGATGTTTCAGTGGAGTAAGACCAGAGGTAGAGTTGGAAAAGACGCCTTAGGATAAGAGGCCCTTCAGATAGCTTTGGTAAATGTCAAGAGTTTGGAACTGGGAGATGGGTAAAAGTCAAAGTAGGGAAAATGGACACAGTTGCTCTACTGAAGAAAGATGGGGGGAAGCACTAGGCACACTTAGGTAGCAAGAGCGCACCTGATATTTCACTCTCTCACCCTAATGTGAGTCACCCAGCTCACTTCTGCCTGGATTTTTGCCAGAACCTCCCTCATTCCTCCCTTTACCTCAGCAGAGGGACCCAGGATTGGGTGAATAGCAAAACTGTTGAGTCAGGATGGCTACCACTACTGGATTTCAGCCCTATCAAGTCAGAGGGTGCTCAGGCGAAGATTTGGAGTCATGTGGTATCATGCGATCACGTTTGAAAAAGGAAAATTACCCAGTTGACACCATCATGACAAAGATCTGTAGGTCTGCCTCTCATCCTACCCAGGATCCTGTAGATGATCCTACGACTACTTCCTTGTCCTTGAGCCTTGGGTCCCCTTGGACTCAGTAGGAATAGTTAGCCCTGGATGCTAGAGCCTGGAGCCCATGGGCAACATGGCTGCCACCATGTGAATTACAGAGCAGGCATTTCTTTTTCTTTTCTTTTTTTTTTAATTTTATTTTTTTTTTTTTTGGTTTTTTCAAGACAGGGTTTCTCTGTGGCTTTGGAGCCTGTCCTTGAACTAGCTCTGTAGACCAGGCTGGTCTCGAACTCACAGAGATCCGCTTGCCTCTGCCTCCCGAGTGCTGGGATTAAAGGCGTGTGCCACCACTGCCCGGCTAGAGCAGGCATTTCTTCCCAAGCATCTTGGCAAATGGAAGACTAACTTGGGCCATCTGGTTCTCTAACACCCTCCTACACTGCTGCTTAAAAGCAGGCGAACATATTTTCTCTTACATGTTGTCAATAAAATATTGTTCCCCCGGGCTGTCTGCTTGCCACATTCACAGCCCCTCAGCAAAGCCATAGCAGTTAGCAGTGGCACCAGCATTAGAAGTTGTGGATGGGGGGGGTGCTTAGGGGTGGGTGGCACTTCAACCTTTTGCTCTACGACCTGTTCTTGGGGAAGATTCTCTAAACTGAGATCTTAAGGTATCTTTTCAAAGTGGAACCAAAATACCTCAAGACCTTTGTTGGCTGCTGTGCCCTTCCTGTCTATTAACTCTGCTGTGCTGATGGCGGAGTCAGTGTCTAGCATTTCCAGTGGCCAGGTAGAGTCTGTACACATTTATTAAGATTAATTAAAAAGGAACAAATTGTAAAGTAATAACATTAACAACCAGTGGAAAAAGTGTAGACATTTTGACAGTCCCTTTGAATTTCATTACTAGATGGTAGTGACAAAAACCCCAGAGACTATTTCTGCTTTACTAAAGAAATAGGTCACAGATTCAATTACAGTCACTGAAGCATGGACTCAATCTATCATGGCAAATTAAGTACATTTTAGCAACCTACTTTCCTTTAAAAATTTTATAGACACTTTCAGTAGACGAAGAAAGACTATAGGGTGAAAAAGGAAGAAAAAGAAATTGCGAAAAAACAAGCCCCCTCCCTTCCTCCCGCCTCAGCTTTGAGTAAGCATTTGGCTTATTTTCTTTGGATGTAAGACAGAAAATCATTAAGAAATACTTGCTTGCTCACAATTATTACCTTTCCCTTGTCCATGGTTTAATGATGCAGATTTGGAAGCGGTAGTGAGAAAATATTCCAAATTAGAACCCCAAGTCTTCAAAGAGAAGCTTTGTTCTGCAGGCCCCGCCCCGCCCCTTTCTTTTCAAAAAGGGCTCTTTGTACTTTATAGCTTTCACGCGATTTTTGCCTTCCACTCTAGGCAGGCACATCGGGTTCATCTCAGGAAAGATAAATAAATAAATAAACAAGCGAGCAAGTAAAACTCCTTTAGCCCGTGGATGCAGTTTAGTCAAGCACAAATACTGGGACAATGAAACGGCCTTTTGGCCCCTCCCAAAACTGATTCCATGACAAATGAAATTTACGAAGGACCTCTTGTAGGGGACTGGCGGTGCGTGCGTGCGTGCGTGCGTGCGTGCGTGTGTGTGTGTGTGTGTGCGCACGCGTGCGTGCGTGTGGTTTATCTTTAAGTTACAACCATGGCAACCACAGTCTGGAGTGGGATTCTTAGCTTGCCATTTGGCAGTTGAGAATGTGGACCAAGGAGCTTGGTCTCACCAGCAGGCTTCAGAAGGCCAGGGCTGGTTTAGCTACTAAAAGACATCAGCCGCTCCCATGTACTCAGTACAATGCTTGCTCCTCTTAGCCCTGAAGCTCTGCCTTTGCTTCTGGAACTCTGAAGGGCCTTTTTCTGATCTCTCCATGCCACCTCAAACAAGCTAGACAATGGTGTTTGGTCCTCAGGGAAGCAATGGAGGGTCTTCACGCTTCAGGTTTGTCTTGCTATTGTCTCTTTTCCTAACCCCAAGGAGGAGTCTACTGGCATAAGGCCAGGAAAACCGCATGCCTAATTTTAACTACAAAATTGCAGCTCCTGCCGGAATCGCGTTGAACAAAATTGGTCAGATGAAGATCTCATATGCTCAACACCTCTTTTTCAGACTATTGCGAATCCAGGGCGGGGGAGACAGCTTAGCAAGAAAAGGTACTTGCCTCCAAGTCTGATAACCTCCTGAGTTTGAGCCTCAGAATCTGCTTTGTGGGAGGAGAGGCCCAAATGCCACAATTTCCCTCTGACCCCCACATATATATACTCTGTGTGTGTGTGTATTCTAATACTAATAAAACTTTAAAGACCACTATAAACCTGCCGGCATTCATAACCTTCTGGTTTGTTGGTGAAGAACTAAGAGAGATTCGCCTCACCTTTGCTTTTTCTAACTAGAGGAAAGGCAAGTGTGACTTGGTGGCTTCTCAGGTGCTTGCAAAGTCCCAACTGTTGGCCGGTGGAGATTTTGAAGGTGACTCATGGGAAACAGAGGTAGAAGCTTGACAACAAACTATGTATCTATAGGTTCTCCAAGCAAAGGTGATGGACACACAGCAGCACTTGTCTGAATAAGTTGTGCTAATCCTCAGTGGATAAGAAACAAAAGAAGCCAGGCGCTTACGTGCTTACTCTGCCTTTGTGCTAGGCCTGTATAGAGAAGATTCTTCCAACCAGCTCAGCAAAGTAGAGAAGCATTTTCTATCTCTTGAGTTATAATTTGTGCCATTGCTCTGCTGGTGTAAATACCATAATGCCCACGTATGTGTATGTGCAAATATGTCATATGTACAGAAAGCTATATACTAGGTATGGTTTATAATACGGTCTTCAAGTGAGAGGGGTTAATGCATGATTTTCCAACTTTTAATGGTGAGAAAACAATACTCAGCTGAAGCCGCTTTAAATTTTGATCTTTTTCTGGGATCGTGATGTGTGTTATTAAAAGTCTCTCCTAATGCTGGGCAGTGGCAGCTGGGAACTAATTTCTGTGTAAGTCAGCTTTTCGTCATTGTGACAAATACCAGGTGTAAATCAGCTTAATAATGGGAAAGCTTTATTCGGGGCCAGGTCTCCAAGGTTCGGACCATTGGCTGTTGACTCCATTGCTGTTGGCCTATGGGGAGGCGGAGCATCACGACAAAGCCTGTAGTATGGCAGGCTTGCCCACCTCATGGTTTCAGGGAAACAATGAGCAACAGAAGGGTCTGGATCCCAATATCCCCTTCAAGGGTGCATCCTCCCTTAACCACCTAACTCCCTCAGCCAGATTTTACACCCTTCTAATATGACCACAGGCTTGGCGCCAAGCTGTTACTGCAATAGGCCCTTAGCCAGCTTCCAAATCCAAACTGTGCTGATTGCGTTTTCTTTTCCTAGCTTAAAGGACAGGAGAGCAAAAGATACATTAAAGATAAAGTATTGCTGTCCTCCTCTAGTAAGCCATTGACAAGGTAGCACAGTAAGTCGAAGGCCCCACTGCCACTGTTCAACAGCCTGCGACTGACACTGGCCAAGACTTTAGCACTTCGTGAACTGCAGTTAAGGGCAAATAGTAAAGTCCTCAGTTTTCCTTGACTCCATTTGCAATACACTTGTTTTACCCAGCGCTTGTCAGGACTCGCTGAAGTTAAGCCTCGTGAAAGCACTGAGAAATACACTATTTCTGACTTCCAAATGCAGTAGGGATAGAGAAATGGCTTGGTGGGTAACAGCACATGCTGTCCTTGCAGAGGACCTGGATTGAGTTCCTAGGATCTGCACAGAGGCTCACAACTTCATCACAACTTCAGTTCCATGGGATCCAATGCTCTCTTCTGGCTTCCAAAGGCACCAGGTTCACAAACAATGAAGGAGTGGCCAAGACGTTCCAAAGTCACAATGTTAGTCAAGTAGCAACTCCTTAAGGCTCCCAAGTTTGCTAGCATTTCTTATAGGTGCTTCAGTTTAGACAGGAGCTGCATGGGAACACAACTAGGTACCTAGAGTGTGTGACATAGGTGACTGGTTGTATTATTATTTGAGAATATTCCCTTTGATATTATAAAGAGAAAGTTGCCATAGAATCAATCATGTTAAATTGTGAGTAGCAAACCATCACTCCTCAGTGGTGAAGTTGGTACCCAAGTGACAGCATCCCCAGAGAAATAGATAGCATATTATTGTTACCTTTTAAACCATCTACTTGACTTAGTCTTGGTGGCACATCACATGACTGACCTATTCAGCACTCATCTTCATCCTCGTGTACAAGGCAGCGGTGAGTAAGAACTCACGCACGAGAAGGCAGACCTCTGGGAGGCAGGCAAGGCAGAGTTTCCTGGTTGAGTTATTGCTTGCATCTGAGCCTCATTCTGCCTTCCTCTGCTCCCTGCTCCCCGAGAAGCTCGACTCTCTCTTGATGAACTTGGCATAATATCCAAGCACAGCTGGACTGCAATATGGCTGGAGAAGAAGTAGACTCGCAGCCTGCGGAGCGAGATGAGCTTCAATTTGTTCAGACTACTTGCTGTGTCAGTCCGACTCAAAATGTCAGTGGGAAAAGGGGGAAATTTAGTGACTTAGATAGAGAATAATAGCAACAGCCGTACCTTGAAATTCTGTACTATTTCTCAAGTTACTAAGCACGTGCACATACCTTCCCGACAATTCTTACAACCGTTTGATGGACTAGGCAGGATGATTATTCTAAGTATGCAGTAAATAAGCTGGAGACTCAGAGGAATTTTGGCTGGTCAGAGCAGAGTCATGCCTTTATCAACCCTATGCTTTTGTGCGGACCCTGTTTCATCTGCTCAGTAGCCACTAGAAATGGGCTCTTTTATTTTGGCAACTCCTTTTAACTACAAATATTTCCTTCTAGCAGTAATGTTTTAACAGGCCTTTTTCACCTGGTGTGATACTTGAGTGCTGCGGAGTTGGAGATGGGATCCAGGGTCAGCGAATCTTCCCTAGAATACTTAGATTTGGAAATAGGAAATAGGAAAAGAAACAGGAAGCGCCAGTGACGAAGGCTTAGGAAGCTAGTCCCACTCCCCCCCCCTCTGTGTGTGTGTGTGTGTGTGTGTGTGTGTGTGTGTGTGTTGTGAAAGCAGGCTTGCAAGAAAAGAAAGTTGGCAATGAGTTAGGGAAAAGAAAGAATCTTAGTGATATTGCAGCCCCTGTTTCTAAGATGTGATCCATTGTGCAAATGAGCCTTGGGTATATTCCATTATTCCCTAAGTTTTTAAAGCTACAGTTACATATAGCTGGAAGAATCCTAAGGAACAAACATTCTCTCATATTTCCAGATAAATAAAATGGCACACTTTCACCTTAAAAATCATCTTGCATGTGTATCTGAAAAGTAACTCATATTTCCCTGTTGGCCCTCAGCAGCTCCTTAATTTGTTTGTGATGTTGTGGGTAACATTAAGTGTGACTCAGAATAATGGATAAACTTGTTAGTTTATTAACTTGATCATATAC
Organism: Ondatra zibethicus; assembly: GCA_004026605.1. Taxonomy (NCBI): domain Eukaryota; kingdom Metazoa; phylum Chordata; class Mammalia; order Rodentia; family Cricetidae; genus Ondatra; species Ondatra zibethicus. The sequence continues at coordinate 182,679 of PVIU01001934.1, read as the reverse complement.
TTCAGGTTTCACTGTAGAAGCTGGTTTGTGTGTAGGTAACGGTTCCTGCTACTCTTCACACCACATAATTATGACATAAGCAGATTATTATATTTCTAACAGATCAGAATGACAGTTCATTTCTCTGCTTTACTAACCATGATGGCAGTTCCTCACTCTTAATAGAACTATTTTTTACTATTTAGAACCTAGACTTTGGAGAAAAATGGATAGGTTAAAAGTATCAGCTCAAGGGCCAGAGAGAGAAAGCTGTCTTTTACTTTTTATTGACTTTTATTGAGCTCTACATTTTTCTTTGCTCCCCTCCCTGTCTCTCCCCTCCCCTTCAACCTCTTCCATGGTCCCCATGCTCCTGATTTACTCAGGACATCTTGTCTTTTTCTACTTCCCATGTAGATTATATGCATGTGTGTCGAGAGAGCTGTCTGAGTTAGAGTCTCTATTGCTGTGAAGAGACTCCATGACCACGACAACTCGTATAACGGAAAACATTTAATTGAGGTGACTCACTTATAGTTCAGAGGTTCAGTCTATTATCATCATGGTGGGATATGGCAGTGTGAAGGCAGACATGGTGCTGGAGAGGTATCTAAGAGTCTTACATCTTGATATGCAGGCAACAGGAAATGGTCTGTGACGCTGGACAGTATCTTGAGCATATATGTGATCTTAAAACTCACCTCCACAGTGACACACTTTCTCTAATAGTGCCACTCCCTGGGGCACTTGATGCCAAGCCTCATAACCTGAGTAGGATTCCTAGAACCCCGTGAAGGAAGGAGAGAACTGATTCCCACAAGTTGTCCTCTGGTCTCCATATGACAGTCATCACACACACACACACACACACACACATAAACACACACACACACACACACACACACACACGAGAGACAGAGAGAAAGCATGATACTTTCTGGATGACTTTAGACAACTTCCTTCATTCACAAATTATTTTATCTGTAAAACAGGCTAATTACAGAAGCATTTGTTGTTATGTAAATAGGAACTGAGTTGGTATCTGAAAAGTGCTTAAAGCTGCGTTGTAGGGCAGGGGGTGGGGAGATGGCTCAGTGTCTGTGTACACATGGGGACCTGCATTCCATCATTAGTATCCCTGCAAGAACTCAGTCATGGTGGCCTTCGATGGTAACTCCAGCACTGAGGGTGAAGGACTCGGGACAGGAAGATCCCTGGGGCCCTCCAGTCAATCAGCCCAGAGAAAAAGGCAAGTTCCCATTTCAGTAAGAGACCCTGCATCAAAACTATGGTGGACAGCTATAGGGGAAAATACCTGATGTCAATCTCTGCCTGTAAATCTGCACACATGGTCAAGCATGCGTGCATGCATACACACACATACACACACACACACACACAATTGTGTTTATGACATAAAGCACATTCTGTACAAGCACAAGCTATTTATGTTGTTTGATGAATTTTTAATTTTGTAATTAGTGCAAATGAAGCTGTTTAAGTTGCTAAGAGCAAGAGAAAACCCATGATCTAGAAGCAGAACATGTGAACATACTTCCCAGGAGCTAAAAACAAAAGACACTGAAGCCCACAGAGGATAACTTTCAATTGTTTTCTGTAAAGAACATTTACAGTACTCCTAAGCATAAGAATGCTAGACGAGAGAGGCAGGCGATGAGTTCCTGGAACGCCCGTGCTTAAGGAAAGCATATTTCTAAGGCTAGGAATGGTGTCTGTGATGACAGATTTGGAGATGACTTCCTTTTGGTTTGAGCTATGTTGAGAGCAAAGGTCAACAACCTGTGAATGAGCGCTGACATATGCTTGTACCTCAACCACTAGCAAAATGCCTGAAGAACACGAACCTATAAGAGACAAAAAAATACTTTTTTTAATCCATATAAGAATCCATATCACTGGACAGTGGTGGCAAAGCTCCTGTGTGAAGAAGTTGGCACAGCAGGAGTGATGTCTAAATGGTGATGGAAGTAAGCAAAGATTTTCACATAGTTTTTCCTTTATAGTTTAGAAGTGTTAAAGGTGTTCAAGACTAACATGTTTCAGAGCTTCAGATATTAAGAATTAGAGTAGGTTATTTTTGCCATAGAGAAATGATGACCCCTGAGAGTTAAAGAGAGGTAGCCTTTCACGAATACCAAGAATCTGTCTCTCTAAAGACTGACTCCTCACATACGTTGTTACATCGAACAGTGCATGGCTTTCACCCACATCAAACTGCATGCTTTACTCAGGGAAGCAATAACACACTTTCCGGCCAAACCCAGTAGACACGGCACATGCGCATATATTCCGGAAGCCACTTACGACTAACTGTTCAGTGAAGCAGGCAGGATGGCTGTTCTTAGTATAGAGTAAATAAGCCTGAAACTGGGGGAGATTTGGCTGGTCTTATCCTGCAGTGGGGTCCAGGGCATACTTGTGCCTTTATTGAGCCTGCCTTTTTTGCATGGCTCCTCTTTTACCTGCTCAGAATTGCTACTAGTGAAGTGAATTTCTAAGTGTTCTCTCCCCCGCCGCCCATCTGATGCAGCTCTATTATGCAATATGTTCCTAAACTTAGCTTTAACAAAGTATAATAACATTTTGCATTTTTACTGGAAAATCAGTGATAGTTTCCTCTGTAAAGGGAGCCAATGAGCCCCATCCTGAAGCAGGTGTGCAGATCCACGTATACGCAATGTGTACACAAAGTTTAACACACCCAGTGTGGGATGCATCAGCTGTTCTGGGATATTTGGGGGTGGTAGAGTGGAGCTAATGGAATACTGTTGCTCATGGATTGTACGTCACTGACACCTACTCATTTGGGGAGGGGAATGGGCCTTCAGTGCAGAGCCTGCTTTCTGAAGGCTTATCCTGCTTACATAGCAACTAAAAACTATACATGGAATTCTTACGTTTGTAGGAAGCTACACTGAGGACGTTACACGTGGGCAGTTACATGCATGTCATCTTTGCCTTTAATTCTCATGAAGGTCTGCAAGAGAAGGAGCCTCAGTTCCTGGCCCATTGCACTAAGTAGAAAATGCCTCTGAGGAATGAGAGACTGGAGACAGAATAAGCTCAGACACTTGAAGGGTAACAGTTCCTTGCTTCATGGATGCTTTTATGAGGAATCTACTAAGTTTCTAGGCCAAGCGAGTTTTCCGGTTCAAGTTGTTTTCCCTCTTGTAGCATCTTAACATTGCTCTAGAGGTCTGGACTCTCTGGGGCTACCTTGTGAACCCCTACTTTTTGGAGTACTGGGTATCTTTCAGGTATTATCTGTGAACTTGGCTGTTGAACTTTCTGAAGCTAATGCCCAAGACTTTCTGCAGAATATTTTAAATTTTGTTTGTTTGTGTGTGTGTGTGTGTTTCTCAGAATTATGCATCAACCTACATAGGTCTGGAATGCTGAAAAAGTTGTATTTATTAAAACAGTAATGTTTTAGAATCTGTCAGTTTCCAGAAAAATGTAGATATTTGTGTTGTTTTCCCAAAGCTCCTTTTGTCCTCCTGTGGCTTTCCCTTTAGAGCCCTTGCTACCGGCCACTCTCAGGGAGGATGGATTGTGTGAGTGGCTTTAGTGTAGGGACTGTGATTGGATTAGACTGATAAGCCACGCCCTTCTTCCCAGCTAAGACTGGCGCAGAAACAGTCACATGACACAGTCTCAGCCAGTGAGGAGTGAGTCATCATTGAGGCATTTCAGAGGACGGCGCCAGTTTTTCTCCTGGACCATGTGTCAGTGTGGTTTAGTGGGACTTGGGGAACTGGATCCTTGACCTTACTATTTTAGCACAAAAAGACTCTGAAGCTACCCAGGGAAACCGGTGACAAACTAGGGCCTAAAGGACTGGGCCTATGATGTCATTTCTTGATCAACTTCTGTTCTTTCCTATCTTGTGAACTAATAAGTGTTTCTTACTCCAGATCTTTGATTTCGAGTTTGATCTTTTGTGTGATGTGTTTGGGCACAGGTTGGCTCCCTTGGTAAATCTTTTCTTCTTCTTTACCGTTCTACTGCTCTCACCCTTGGGAGGCTGAGAACAGGAGTTCAGGCGCCCGCGTCCATACTTTCCACGTCTTTCTTCCATGTTGACTTGAGTAAGTTAGTAATGTGTGCTTGCAATAGAGTAGTGCTAAAACAACAACAACAACAACAAAACACAACAGTAATAAGGCTACAGCGTAGCCTAAAGTGAACAGTAACCAAAGAATCCCATACAAGTAATATTTCCAAAAGACATGAATTTAATCTACAAGCCATTGCCAAGCCCATTTCCCCAAGTTCTTTCTAGAGATAAATTTATAATGATCTGCTGCAGATCTACAGCCAGGTAGATCCAGGGAAGATTCTGTACAAATAGGTCCGAGGTAGACTAGTAAAACTCGAGTGCCATAATTATTTTATGTAGGGTCTGATTTAGTGCATGATGGGAAATTCCACAGAATGAAATCATTGCAGGCTGTAAGTAGCAGACTAAGATACTGAAAGGCAAAGTTCATTCACTGTGATTTGGCATAGTAAAATAATCTGGTTCCAAATAGAAATCATCATATTGTACATTATGAGGAAATATTTCCGCATGGTAAATTTGCTCAATTTTGCAGCAGCTGTTCCAGAGCTGGGGACCCCTGGGGCTGAAATTCTGGGAGTCTAGGAAGCAGAGCTGTCTCTTTTCCACATCACCATGGAATGAGCAGGGCCCCCAGGCTCTCCTACGTGGTCTATGCTCTCTCTTCTGCTTTGCCTGTACAAGGCTAAAACTTTCAAGAAATGCTGGCCGGCTCTATAAGCAAGTTCAAAATCGACTTCATATTTTTCTGGTCTGACAGAATCAGGCTGTCATGACATAGAAAAGACAACCACTAACTCCTCTGTAGTTCAGCTCATTCTGCTTGCTCCATCTTGTGGAAGAAAGAAAAATAGCCTGAATTTCCCCCCTTTGATTACATATTCCAGAAGAAACCGAACTCATTTGTCTCTCTCCATTGTGCCTATAATCACTTCTCTTTTATGCAATACATTTCAAATAAATTACTCAGATGTAATTTCCACTGTGGTTATTAGTAAAGGAGGTTCATGATGGTTTGCATCCACAAGTGCTGGGCAGAAGTCTCTGGCTACAGCAGAGCAGACCGAGCCTAGCATCATCTAGACTCATATGAGATGACACTCTGCAAGTGTCTTAGCCTATTTAAATATTATCAGAACCATAGTGAAGCAATAACACTGTCCATTCCTCAGACAAAGCTGACTTAGACTTACTTCCTCTACAGAAAAGAGATGTGGCAAAGGAGTCACCCTAATGCTTTCTAGATGTCACCATGTCTTCTGGGCCACCAAAATTTAACAAGGTCTACTCTTTATTCTGGGCTCTTCTATTCCTGATTCACAGCTGCATATTTAGAAGGAAGGATGCGTAATTTTTCAAATATACCTGTGTGCATTCACACACTTGTGCATACGTGTGTGTGTATGTGCATGTGTGTGTGTGTGTTACATCTAAGGTTCACTCAGGATCTAAGAGTGTTACATCTGTGTACATAAAATCACTGTCGATTCTGTCTCCAAGCAACAAAGATGGCTTGCCTCTTGAGCACTCAGCCTGAAAGTTGCACAACACTGACATCTGCTGCTTGTGTGTGGTTTGAGATTGGATCAGACCAGAAGGCATCCACAAGGATGCAAAGCTCAGTGTTTGAAAACATCATGTGCCTACAAAAGCTAAAGACTGATCTGGAGCTTCTTCTTCTTCTTCTTCTTCTTCTTCTTCTTCTTCTTCTTCTTCTTCTTCTTCTTCTTCTTCTTCTTCTTCTTCTTCTGCTGCTGCTGCTGCTGCTGCTGCTGCTGCTGCTATACTTGAATAGAAGGCTACTTTCAATATGATGTCTCCTTAGTATTTGTTCACGAGTCAAGGTGTTCACGTGATCTACCAAAGGTAAAGTCTTGCCTGGCACTGTAGGACAACAGCACTGTAGGAGACAAAATAAATTGGTGTTTTTATCTTACTATGTTACCGTAGGCATAGTGTTAAATGATGAAAGTATGTAGCTTCATCATAAAAGCAGTTTAAAATAGTGATTTTTATGGGTGACATCACATCTGCATATTATTTTTCTATAACTTCAAGATATATTTCCATATTCCTCATTCATTCAATCACTAATTCATTCACACAATACACTCTCTGTGTGAGTTATTGGTTCAAATTGCAAGGAATTGCTTGATGCTGGACCAGTAAGAGGGTTATCATGTAGGTCTGAGTTTTGTGTGCTGTGGATTCAGGATGCCTGCTCTAAGTGTCTCTACTCTTGTGTGTTAAGTGTTCAGTGACATTTGCACAGCCTGTCTCATGGAAATGTTGCACAGCCTACATTTTAAAGAGAAGCAAAATGCACCACAGTGCCCCAAGCAGCACACACTACCAGTGAACTGTGCCTTTGGGTGTGTTTGGGATGGAGTTATTCCAACTTTCCCACTTTGAAAACCAATGTTTTTTGTCTCAAACATACTTAATAATGGGAAACAAAACCAGGTATGTAGTTCACAGTTTGCCAGTCCAGAAAGACATGAGGCGTACTGGAAGGAGTCAGAGGGAAAGGCTAACAAGGAGGGCCGACCATGTTGTCAAGGAGCTCTAGAACCTGCAATGGTTTGTCTTTATTCTGTAGGAGGAGCTGAGAAAATGCTGATGTCTGTGTACTACTTCAGAAACAGAGGTTCCTGGAGTTGAGTGGTCAGAAATGTGTTGGGGTTAGTTTGATTCAGGAAATAACCAGATTAGCTAAAAGATAAAAAAAAATGTATATTTTTATTTATTATGAGGGGAAAACTCACAAAACAGGAACAAGAAGATCAAACTCAGCTGTGCTGTGAGGGAACCACAGAGAGAGAGAGCACCTGGGCGGTGCTCTGTTTTTCTCTGGGTTCCAGAAAGCCACACCCTAACTTGGTCCCACCTCTTAAAGATAATTGGTTGGCAAAGATTCCCCATCATGTTCCCCTTTTGTCTAAATAAGAGTGATCCAAACCCTATACAAAACTATATACAATAGGAATAGATATCAAATATAAAATTACAACCAACATAAAAAATATTAAGCAAGGAACACATGATAAATGTTTTAATAGACATTCTATTCCAAAGAGTTTAAGTCTTGCATTGCAAATAGGATTGGCTAAACCATAAGAGAATGGTAACTACAACTATCTAATCTTCAATCCCATCGAAGGCCTGAGGGGGGAGATAATATTACTTGAGTAGGCAGGAAGTGCAATCAAGCAGCTTTCAAAGCAAGCAGTATATGACAGAGACAATTAGCTATCTGAGCAATCACCCAAAGTCTCATTTGCAACATTGAAGCAACCAACTTTGGCTAAGGCCTTGCATAACTGACAGACAATTTTCAGAGGCAAGAAAACTTTCAGAACTTTCTTACCCTGTCTTGGCAAGGTTTGGCAGTCCTTTTCCTTGTATCTTGCTTATCCAGTCCGGATACCATGCACTTTGTCAGTCGTTAAGGCATGGGCAGTTCCTTGCCCAAAGACCAATAGTGCTAAGAAGAAAACAAACTCCAAGAGGAGTGTCTTCAATGCTCAACATTCTCTCAGGAATACATTGGTGCTGTCAGGAGCAATCATGTCTCATGTCAACAGAACCCTAAGTTATTTAAATACCATGCTCTACAGATCCTTGAAGTGGTTGAAGATTACCTATCTAGGCAGAATGCAATCTCTATGTATACAAGGAACCTAATTAATCTGACTATATGTATAACAAACACAAATAATTATTGACCTATAATATTGAACACCTGTATAACTTAAAGACAAAGTCTTCATGTCAGAATATTAAATAATCTGTAAACAAATGTGCAGCAAATGAGGACAATGACCTCAAAATATAAAAAATGTATAAGTATCTTGATTAGAGGTAAGAATAATATACAATGCAATACAAAAATATATCCTAAAAGGTGTATCAATATACAAAATGTCCTAAACAGAGGTAGAAACATGCATGCACACACTCTAACAGAATAACTTTGCATAGGTGTAAAAATATTGTAAACAGAAATAACAAATATAATTTGAACTTGTATCAAAATACAAAAACTATACCAATGTAAATTATCCATAAATAATAGCTCACAGGTATTCACTCTATTACTCATTATTATTATTAGTGTTAAGTTCACACTAAATTATCTCTTATCCCATTCGATTTCCATGCATTTTTTGAGCCTATGTAATTTCCATCCCAACCCTCTACCTTATACAAGTAATAATCAACATGAGGACAAACTTTGTTGGGAGAGGGGACATTGTCTTCTAGAATTGCTTCTAGTTGTCATGGGGGTGATGTTCTTTTTATGGGATAATGTAAAAGTAAAGTGATGGTTAAGTTTCAAGATTATTGTTTAGTAGAGTTGCAAATGATTTCAAAGCAGTTGATAGGGCTTTTTCCAAAGTTCTTATTTGGAGAGCTGGCAAGAATGTCATGAGAAGGTGCACTATTTCAGCAGCTGGTACCCCCCCCCAAAAAAACAGTCTTGTAAAAGTGCTATCAACATCATGATGTCATCTCAACCAGGTGGAGTTGTTGCTGTGGGGCCCCATCTTCTTCCTGGAAACTTCAAAGATTATTGCAGGAAAAGGATCTGTAGGAAACTCTATTGTTCATTGTGGAAAACTTACATTATTCATATAGACCTACATTCAATGACGAATATGATATAGACAAAATAGGTATGGAGAAAGTAAAATTTTCCCTAAATTCTTCCTTCTGTACCATACCAGATGGCTCCTGACATGAGACAGAAACCCTGAATGTTCCTTTTAACAACACATTTGAATTTAGAGAAGAACAGAGCCATTGTCCAACTCCAAAGCCAGATATATATTCTGTTTTGATCACCTGTCCATATAAGTTATATTCCTTTTCCTTGATGATCCTTATTGGGTAGTTATTTTTCCTTCTCTCAGCATCCAAACATCCAGGGTCTCTTGAATTTTTGAAGATGTGTATTTTCCTGTAGAGACAAAAGCAGAACCCTGCCCCAATCCTATATGGTTTCCTTACCACCTGTATGGTTGTCACCATTGTGGATGAGCTGCCATTTCTCTTTCTCAAGAGGTTTCTCTTTTTCAAAGTGAATCTTTATTAATTTTGATGGTATTCATAGTTTTTCTTCTCCTGTGGAACCAAGAGTGAAACCCCTTCCCCAACGTAGCACATCTCCTGGTTTCCATTGTGAGGTCAACACATCCTTGAAATACACTGGTTGATTCCATTCAGAAGTTTTTCCCATTATCCAGTATCTCTCTGCTACCATTGTTCCTTTCTCATTAGATGGTGCGGGAAAATTGTCTGTATTCGGTCAATCATGATTTAAATAAACGCTGATTGGCCATTAGCCCGGATGTATAGGTGGGACAACCAGACAGGAAGTAGAAGCGGAGCAAGGAGAATAGAATTCTGGAAAGCAGGAAGCTCTCTTGGGACTTCTGCCCAGACCACTGAAGAAGCAGGATGTGACCTGCCCCACTGAAAAAGATACTGAGGCCATGTGGCTAACATAGATAAGAATAATGGGTTTATATAAGTTATAAGAGCTAATACGAAGCCTGAACTAATGGGCCAATCAGTTTATCATTAATGCAGACTCTCTGTGTGATTTTCTCTGGGACTAATGGCTGGGGACCAGGCAGGACATAAACCCTGACAAGTAGGCCCTTCATGTTACAGAATGGCGCCCATGTGGATAACTGCATCCACAGAAAGCCTGAGAACGCTTGGGAAAGAATAGAGTAAAGCATGTTTTCTTGGTAGCAGCAATTTCTTGGGTCTGCTCTGCTTGATAGAGGCAAGCAAGCACTCTCATTTAAGAGAGGCTTCCTGACTCAGCTTTAGCTGCAAAACCTTGCAGCTCTTTTAAGAGGTCCTGCCACGAAACACTTAAACAGTGTTGATAAAAAAAGCTAACTGCATGGTTTTCAGTTTTCAGCCATAGCAAGAAAAATGCTGTGCTATTTTAAATTGCTGGCTTTCTGGGTCGTCCTGCCAGGGCAAACTCTGACTCTTTCAGGCAGGCGTTCCGACTTAGGAGCATTTGAATGTGGTTTGTGAGCAGAATGCTGCAGCTTGCTTGCTGGCAGGGACCTTGAAATGCCATAGAGTTGTGGCAACAAACGTGGCTACAGCCAGTACCTCGGCCATGAGGCTGGAATTTCATAAAGCTAAGGAATGAGCTGGATCTAGCCATCAAAGCCACGACTTTTATCCTACCCATATTGCTTGGTAAATTAAAGACTCATGTAGTCAGAAAAAGAGAGATATACAGTAAAGAGAGATTGAAAAAACCTCTAAATGGTTTACATTGCATTAAAAATATATGCAGGCTAACGGTTAAAGTTCTTAAAGTAAAAAAAAAAAAAGGAAAGAGTAGTTGGGTGTGGTGGTAAACACCTTTAATCCCAACACTTGGGAGGCAGAGGTAGATTGACCTCTGTGACTTCAAGGTGTGATATCACACACCTTTAATCCCAAAGCTTGGGAAGCAGAGGCAGACAGATCTCTGTAAATTCAAGGTGTGGTAGCACACACCTTTAATCCCAGCACTGGGGAGGCAGAGACAGGCAGATCTCTGTGAGTTCAAGGATAGCCTGGTCTACAGAGGGAGTTCCAGGACAAAGATACACAAAGAACCTGTCTCAAAAAGCCAAAAGTTAAAAGTAAAAATAAAAGAAATATAGGTTAAAATAAAGCCATATAAAGATGGAAAATACACAAAGAATCTTGATACTGCATGCTATTATGCTCTCTTTGAATTGTTTGAATGCTGAAGAAGGAACAACAGCTGCTAAAAGATATTTGCTTATCAATGCTGCTGAACTAATCCAAGATAGGTATTTTGAAAATACCTTGACTTCAAAATTGAACTCAAAAGATATGTTACTTTGGAGAAGAGATTTTGCTTTTGTTTCCACAGGAAATGAGAGGCTGTGGATTCATTCTGAGTTAAGAAAACTCAGGTTTGATCAAGGAAGACCACCTGAGAAATCTCCAGTAGGAACAGATGGCCCAGATGTCTGAGTTCTACATGCAGAACAGATTCAAGATGTTGCCTGAGATGATCAAGCCTCACAGGATACTCCAGCCAGGACGTGATCATAACTCTAAATTTTCTTTAGGTCCCCATAAGATTATCAGCACCCCCAACCAGCTGGAAGTAGCCTGGAATACTATGCTCACATTCCCAAAAAAATGGACTATGGATATTTTTCTTTGTATAAAAAAAAGAGGGGGAAGCGGTGTGGGAGAATTGTCTCTATTCTGTCAATCATGATTTAAATAAACGCTGATTGGCCATTAGCCCGGATGTATAGGTGGGACAACCAGACAGGAAGTAGAAGCGGAGCAAGGAGAATAGAATTCTGGGAAGCAGGAAGCTCTCTTGGAACTCATGCCCAGACCACTGAAGAAGCAGGATGTGACCTGCACCGCTGAGAAAGGTACTGAGCCATGTGGCTAACATAGATAAGGATAATGGGTTAATATAAGCTACAAGAGCCAATAAGAAGCCTGAGCTAATGGGCCAATCAGTTTACAACCTAATGCAGACTCTCTGCGTGATTATTCTTTGGGACTTGCCGGCTGTGGGAACTGGGCAGGACAGAAACCCCAACAAGCTGGCCCTCATGTTACAATTAGAGTTAAGAAAATTCAAGGTTAATAAAGCATTATGCAATCTATTTCTGGGGGTATTTACCATCCCTTTCTGTTTGTTTAGCATATCCTTTATAGTTTGATTTGACTTTTATATAACTGCCTGACCTGTAGGATTATTTGGTATACCTGTAATATGCTTTATATTATAATAAGCAAAAAAAACTGTTTCATTTTCTTAGATACATATGCTGGATCATTGTCTGTTTTTATTTGTGCAGGAATACCCATGATGGCCATAACTTCTAATAAATGTGTGATTACTGAGTCAGCCTTTTTCAAGCTCAAGGCAGTTGCCCATTGAAAACCTGAATAAGTGTCTATGATGTGGTACATATTTTAATTTTCCAAATTATGCAAAGTGGAACACATCCAGCTGCCAGATCTCATTCCTTTGAGTACCCTTTGGGTTACTCCCTGCAGGCAATGGTGTTTGGTTAGAGAAAGATCAAGTAGGACATCTCTTTATAATCTCCTTAGTTGTTGCCATGTAATAGGAAACTCTTTCTTTAAACCTTTGCTACTGACATATGTTTTTCATGAAATTCTGAGGCCTGCAACATACTTCCAATCAATAATTGATCAATTTCTGCCTTACCTTGGGCTAGAGGACCTGGCAGACCCATATGGGATCGGATGTGTGTTATGTATATAGGACAAAGCCTATTCCTGAGTATGTCTTGCACCTGAATGAATAATGAAGTCAATTCTATATTATCTGGTATAAATTCAGCAGTTTCATTATACAAGACAACTCTTTCAGCATATTGTGAATCAGTAACTATATTGTCAGGTTCTTTAAAATCCCTTAGTACCATAAGAATAGCATATAATTCTACCTTCTAGACTGAATTATAAATGCTTTGTTCCATCTTACTTAAGTCTTCTGATTTGTAACCCACCTTCCCTGATTTATTTGCATCAGTATAAAATGTATGGGTTCCAATTATTGGTGCATCAAGTACAATTTGGGGAAGAATCCAAGAAGTTCTCTTTATAAGGTTAAGTCTATTGTTTTGGGGATAATTGCTATTAATTTTTCCCAAAAAATTAGGACAATTTACTTGCCATGGTTCATTGTCTTTCCATAACTTTTTTATTTCATCAGTAGTAAAAGGCACTATAATCTCTGCTGGGTTTATACATGCTAATTGACAAAGTCTCAATTTATCTTTTAAAATTAATTCAGAGACTTTTTCCACATAAGTTTTAAATTTTTTACTTGGTTTATGTGGTAAGAAGATCCATTCTAAGATAATACCATCCCTCTGCATTAAAATTCCTGTGGGAGAAATTCTGGAAGGCAATATGACTAGAATACAATTAAGATTTGGATTCACCCTATTCATATGTGCCTCCTGTAATTTCTCCCCAACAATTGTCAATTCCTTTTCTGCTTCAGCTGTTAATTCTTTGGGACTATTTAAGTCTTTGTCACCATCTAAGATTTTGTTTAAATGAATTATTAGATCAGGTGTTATCCCAACAGCTGGTCTTAGACTGGAAATGTCTCCTAACAATCTTAGAAAATCATTAATAGTCCACAACTGGTCTCTCCTAATTTGTGCCTTTTGTGTTCTAATTTTCTGTAAACCTGTTCTGTAACCTAGGTAATTAACAGAATCTCCTCTTTTAATCTTTTCAGAAGCAATTTGTAATCCCCATTTAGGCAAAACTTTCTTTACTTCTTCAATCATTCTTTCTAAAGTATGTACATTTGAATCAGAAAACAAAATGTCATCCATGTAATGGTAGATTATAGTCTTAGGATATTGCTCACATATTATTTCCAATGGCTGACTGACAAAATATTAGCACAGGGTAGGGTTATTGAGCATTCCCTGTGGAAGGATGGTCCATAGATGTCTCCTAGCAGGCTGAAAATTATTATAAGTAGGCACTATTAAGGCAAATTTTTCTCTATCTTTCTCTTGTAAAAAATAACTGAGAGGCAATCCCTTTGATAACAGAGAAGGCAGAGGAATTCCAGATTGTAGAGGGCCCGTAGGTTGAATAACCTTGTTGATAGCTCTAAGATGTGTCACCATTCTCCATTTTTCAGATTTCTTTTTAACAACCAATACAGGAGAATTCCAAGGGCTGATAGATTGTTTAATATAGTGAGCATCCAGTTGCTCTTGTACCAGCTGTTCTAAAGCCTGTAGCTTTTCTTCTGTTAGAGACCACTGTTTAACCCATATTGGTTTCTCAGTTAACCATTTTAAAGGCAGGGCCATTAGTACCTCTGAAAGTTTGTCAATTGCTTTGTGTTCTTGTACAGGCTGAATGGCTAGTAACCTTTGTCTATAATATCTTCTAATATCTGCCCCAGAAACATAAGATTTGGAGCTGCAGGAATGTTAATCTGGGTATTCCATTGCTGCAATAGGTCATGACCCAACAAATTCACTGCAATATTAGCTTCATATGGCCTCAGCCTTCCTTTCTGTCCTTCTGGCCATATGCATTCAACCCATCTCATGCTTTGTTTCACTTGAGATAGGGTTCCAATTCCTAGGAACTGAACATCTGCCTCTTGAAGAGGCCAATTTGCATGCTAAGATCCTGAATTAATGATACTTACATCCACACCCATGTCTAGTTCATTAAAAACGCCATTTATACATACTCTTAGCTTTGGTCTTGGATCATTTATAGAAATCTGCCAGAATATTGTTTCCTATGTCCTACTGGAGTTTTTTATTCATTTTCCACATCTATTCCATCATCTAGACCGGTATGGTTTTTTAAAGCAGGCACTGAATTTTTTAATTTTCCTGGTGAGACACATTCTCCACAGTAACTGGGAATGATTGGATCACATTTATCATGGGGGCCTGTGAGAGGCCCCCCAAGGAGTTTCCTGATGGTATCAGGTTGCCTTGTCTGTCTTTTGTTGGCCTACATTCATTGGTTTAATGTTGGCCTTTGCCAAACCTCCTACATATAACTGAAGGTTGAGTTCTCCTATTCTTGCCATTCCCAGAGGAGACATTATTTCTAGGAATTCCTTGTCTACAATCCCTTCTCAGATGTCCTATTCTACCACAATTAAAACATTTGGTATTTTGGTGTCTCCTCATAGCATTGAAAATTGCCTCTCCTACCTAATCTTCAGTACTATAGTCAAATATCTCAATATTCATTGTATGCAAGACCCATTCATCCATTGGTGCTGATCTGACCTTTAAAGGCCCAAGAATCTTTTTGCAGTCTAAGTTGGCATTCTCAAAAGCCAAAGATTCAATTAGTATATGTCTAGCTTCTGGGTCTGTTACTCCTATTTGTACAGCCTTAGTTAATCTTTGTAAAAAGTCACTAAAGGGTTCTCTCTGACCCTGGTTAACCCTAATATATGATTCAATTCTCTTTCCTGATTTCTGAATCTTGTCCCAAGCATTTAAAGCTGCTGTTATACATAGGGAGTGGTGTGTTTATTGTAAAGAGCCTGATCTTGATCAGAGTAAAGTCCCTCACCCAGAATTTGAGCTTGGGAAAGCTTGAGTCCTTTTTTTTTTTTTTCCTGTTGCTCTAAAATTTTCACTTCTTCCCTTAAATAACACTTCCAAAGAAGCTGAGGTCCATTTTCTAGCACTGCTGAGATTAATTGAATCCAATCTTGTGGCATCACCTTGTTGCTTGAAGCCCACATTTTGACCTTTTCCCTAACAAAGGATGAATGTATTCCATAAGAAACAATTGCCTGTTTAACTTCCTTTAGATCAGGGTTCCCATGTATATTCTTTGATTTCTTTAGGGAATTTGGTGCCAGATGCTCTTTCTGATGATATCACTGGAAAGGCAGGTTGAACTCTGGGTAAGCTATCCTGAAGTTTGGTACTTACTGATAAGGCTACATTTTGTCTTTGTACCTTTTGTCCCTGGTCATCAAATTCAATAAATTCCTCAACCTTTTTAAATCTTTTTATCATTGCCTTTTGTAAAGTCTGGATCTCCTGTCTAGTGTTCTGTTCTAATGCCCTCCCTGAGGATTCCAAGGTATGAAGTCTGTCCAGTAAAGATAATGTCTCATCCTTGGACATAATTTTTATTGCATGCATATTACCTTCCTGGAGAGACATTCTATCAGTCAATTTATCATAATCATTCAACAGAGTCTGATTAATACATTAAATAGTACAAATTCTCTCAGACAATGTCTCAGCAACCTCTATCATTGATTGGGCTTTGTTTGTCAAACTGGTTGTATCCTTCTCTAGAGTGCTACATTTCCCTTTTAGTTGGTCATTATCATTCTGTAAAGACTGTATAATTTCTCAAAGTGCCTCATTCTTGGCCCTATTATCAAACCATGTTTTTAAGGAGAAAATATGAAGGACAAAGCTAATCCCCAGAATCAAATAGAGGGATATAGGAGGGAAAATCATATAAACCTTGCATAACATCATACATGGTATAAGTAAAAAAGTTATTGAATTCTTTTTTTAAAGATTTATTTATTATGTATACAACATTCTGCCTCCATGTATGCCCACATGCCAGAAGAGGGCACCAGATCTCATTACAGATGGTTGTGAGCCACCATGTGGTTGCTGGGAATCGAACTCAGGACCTCTGGAAGAGCAGCTGAGCCATCTCTCCAGCCCCTATTATTATTATTATTATTATTATTATTATTATTATTATTATTATTATCCATGCTCTGTGAGAATTTTTAAATTGTTTATTTGTCTGTCAAATTGCCCTTTTAAATTATAAACTGTACCTGTGATTGAGTTTGACCTGGAGTAGGTACAATAACTGTTACCTGCCAGTAGGTGTTGCAGCACATTTGTAGCCATGTGGCTGGCTTGAATCTGATTTTAGCATTAAATATTGAAAGATATGCTCAAATTAAAAATAATTATTCAGTGTAAATCACAGACCATGTGCTCTGCAGAAGTCCCTGATAGTCAGCAGCTGCATGAGCACAAAGAGAGCAAGAAAGCAATACCGAGCAGAGGCATGCAGGGAAGCCTGCATCCTGCCTAATCTTCTGTGAACTCCAGAAAAACTGGACCCATGAGCCAGCTACACAGTCTTTGGTGGCCAAGGTGCCTGAGGACTTGGGGTGGCTCTGAGATGTTTAATGAAAAAATATGAAGGGCAGCAGCTAGTGGCTACTCAGGGCTGCTGCACAGGAATTCTTTAACCAAATTAATGACACGGAGCCTGACAGTGGCTTGTTAGAACTGCTGGAGACCCCGAGCCCCACATTGGGTGCCAACTGTTGAAGTTAGCTTGATTCAGGAAATAACCATGCTAGCTAAAAGACAAAAACAATTATATTTTTATTTATCATAAGGGGAAAACTTATGAATCAGGAATGAGAAGTCCAAGCTCAGTTGTGCTGCAAGGGAACAACACACACACACACACACACACACACACACACACAGAGAGAGAGAGAGAGAGAGAGAGAGAGAGAGAGAGAGAGAGAGAGAGAAAGAGAGAGAGAGAGAGCACCTGGACCGTGTGTCATTTTTCTCCAGGTCCCAGAAGCCACACCCTAACTTGGTCCCATCTCTTAAAGATAATTAGTTGGCAAAGATTCCCCATCAGAGATGGAAGGCAGAGTCATCAGTCAAGGGCACTTCCACGGTTCTGAATTGAACTGGGCTTTGGAGCAGGCCAAGGAGGATGGTAGGAATATCAGAAGGGTAATGGGAAACATTGTGAAGAACAACTTCAGATGACAGGCTTCTAGTATACTGTTTGTTGATCTTCACTGGGATGAAATCATTTTCACCTACAGGAGTGTCACCTTGGAAGTGCAAGAGAAAACATGTTCCTTTTCCTGGTTTTCATTTTACACTGAGTAAAGATCAAACTCCAGCCCAGAAAATTCAGTGTGTCTCAGCAGTGCAATTGAGTAGAACATGTTAACATGCATGGCTTCCCCTGCTTGAGATGCTTAGCCTCATACCTGGATGCTCTGGGATTGTCATAAGAAAGACTCATTCAAAGGTGCTTCTAGAACAGGAAGAACATTAAATGTCTAAATGCAGTAAAAATAAAGAGAATGCAAATCAAGAAATGACAGCTTTTAACTAACTCTTTTAATACATATGTATAAAGCTTTATGGTCTACAACAGGTAGTGCTTTCTTTTGACTGAAATTTTTGTTGATACTTATCATACGATGACAAAAACTTAGTGAATTCTAAAATATAAAGACCTCGTAGGACCCTAGACCCACAAATTGTTTAGTAAGGTGTCTAGCCTGTGTGTGGCTATGTGGTTAATAAACAACCAAGAGAGGGTAAAAAGAGGAAGACAGTGAGAGAAAACATCACATATGACATTAAAGTAAACGATATGGGAGGTAGAAAACTACAAGTGGAAGAAGATAGGACTGGGATGGGGAAGAAAAAAGGAGAGAAGGACCAACAAAAACATACTTTTAAAATATTGATACCTAATATTTTCATAGCCCATTTAACCCTCTTTTCTTCCCGTGTGTGTGTGTGTGTGTGTGTGTGTGTGTGTGTGTGTGTGTGTGTGTTCATAGGCTTATGGGCTTGCCCAGGTACACATGGGAAGGTCAGAGGACACCCTCAAGGTATCATATTTCACCTTGTTTGAAACTGGGTTTCTTGTATGGTGATGAGTGCTACAGGTCAGCTGACCCATGGGCTTCTGGGGATTCTCCAGTCTCCATCTTCCATCTTGCTGTAGGAACACAGATTACAGGCACATGGGTCCTTGGGATTCAAACTCAGGTCCTCATGTTTGTAGAATGAATGTTTTACCCAGTAAGTCATATTCCCAGCTCAGTAGGCTAACATTAAAAAGAAAGAAATTTAAGATTATTCTAAATATCCAAAATAAAAGCATAAGATAATAATGGCTGTAAAGCTGAATTAATGACCTAGTGAATCAAATACAATTAATAAGCAAAATATAACTTCAGAGCATATGTACCTTCTTTCTGAAAGTTTAGGAGAAAAGATACAGGAAGAAGGAAAGTAATAAGTGTAGGAAAAAATCAGATGATTTAGCTATAGATGTTAAGAAATTAGAAGTAGAAGGATATTTTGTGCATTATGACAGTAAGCTTCAAAACCTAGATTAAGAAGATGAATTCCTGAGAACATGCCTCACTAAAACTGGTTCTACTGAGATAAATATTTGTTCCATATAAGTGGATAAAATTTGTAAACAGGATTTATAAATAACTATGAAAATCTGATAACAGATTTAACAAACTCCTTGAATGACACAACCTACTAAAACACACCCAAGAAAAATTTCTTTTAATAAGTCTACTGTTGCCTCATCAAACAAAATCAATTACTAATCTCCTTCTAGAAGAGGGCCAGATTGGTTCAAACAGTACAGTTGATTCCCAGTCTGCTTGCTTGGATAACAGAAACAAAAGGTGTGGTTCCTAGTGAATGCTTTGGGCCCAATATTACCCTAATATCAAATTTAAACAAAAAGTTTTTTCAAGGGGTGGGGGAGAACAAAAGACAGTATGCCATGGATGCAAAAATCTGCAACCAAATATGGTCAGATCAAACTCAGTAGTGATGGAGACATGGATTCTGGCTTTGGATAGAGACATGGCATTCAGATCTGCTCCAAAGATGAGAGCCTCCCACACTACAATCTCACCCCATTAAGAGTTGATCCCGGTGAGGCCCGAGCCACCCATTTGCCCGGGAGCTTCAGAGGCCTGAGCCACCAGCCCACCCAGGAACAACAGAGGTCCAAGCCCCCAACTGCCAGGAGCACTGAACAACCGGAATCATGGCCCCAACTCCACCTCGAGGAGCAACTATCTAAGTCTTGGGCCCACTGGCACCTGGAAGAGTCATCACCAGAGGCTCTGCTCTGCCTGCATCTGAAGGAGTTTTCAACGGAGACACAGCCTCCAACTACACCAGTTGGAGGAAGAGATGGGTAGACAACAAGATAAGAATATACTCAATAACATAAAGAGCAGTACAGTACCACCAGAAACTAGTGGCTTTACAACAGCAAAACCTGAACACACCAACACAGATAGAGCAGAAAAAAAACTTTTAAAATAACTCCATGAAAATGATTGAGACCCTTAAAGAGGAAATGAAAAAAAAATCCTTTAAAAAGTAGAGGAAGAGAACAAAAATATGGAAGAAATCAACAAATCCTTGAAAGAAAACCAAGAAAAAAAAAACAATCAAACAGGTGAAAGAAATTATTCAAGACTTGAAAACTGAAATAGAGACAACAAAGAAAACATAAACTGAGGGAATTCTGAAAATGGAAATTTTGGGTAAATGATCAAAACCACAAATGCAAGCATAAACATCGGAATACAAGAGATGGAAGAGATAATCTCAGGTGCTGAAGACATGATAGAGGAAATAGAAAATGCTATTTTCTATTCAGCTGTCAAAGAAAATGCTAAATCTAGAAAAAGCTTAACACAAAA
Source organism: Ondatra zibethicus (assembly GCA_004026605.1). Lineage (NCBI taxonomy): Eukaryota > Metazoa > Chordata > Mammalia > Rodentia > Cricetidae > Ondatra > Ondatra zibethicus. Next base: position 162,544 of record PVIU01001934.1, on the reverse strand, counting down.
TATCCAAGAAATATGGGACACCATGAAAAGACCAAACCTAAGAATAATAGGGATAGAAGAAGAACTCCAACTCAAAGGCACAGAAAATATATTCAACAAAATTATAGAAGAAAACTTTCCCAACATAAAGAATGTCTAGAATGTCTATGAAGAGTCAAGAAGCTTACAGAACACCAAATAGACTCAACTAAAAAAAGTTCCCTTACCACATGATAATCAAAACAAAACATACAGAATAAAGAAAGAATATTATGAGTTTAAAGGAAAAAGGCCAAGAAACATATAAAGGCAGACCTATCAGAATTATACTCAACTTCTCAAATGAAACAATGAAATCAAGAAGGTCCTGGACAGACACTAGGAGACCATCACAAATGCCAGCCAAGGCTACTATACCCAGCAAAGCTTTCAATCACCATAGATGGAAAAAACAAGCTATTCCATGACAAAAGCATATTTAACCAATACCTAGCCACAAATCCAGCTCTACACAAAGTTCTAGAATGAAAACTCCAACCCCAAGAAGTCAGCTACATCCACAAAAGCACAGGAAATAGTTGATCTCACAGCACCAAATCCCAAAGAAGGGAAACACACAGACAATAACATCACCAACATTGAAAACTAAAATAACAGGAACTAGCAATCACTGGTCATTAATATCACTTAATATAAGTGGACTCAATTTGCCTATAAAAAGACACAAGCTAACAGATTGGATACAAAAACAGAATTCATCCTTTTGCTGCATACAAGAAACACACCTCAATCTCAAAGACAGACATCACCTCAGAGTAAAGGGTTGGGAAATAATTTTCAAATCAAATGGACCCAAGGAAAAAAAACTGGTATAGCTATTCTAATATCCAACAAAATAGACTTCAAACTAAAATCAATCAAAAGGGATAAAAAATGACATTTCATATTTGTCACAGGAAAATCCATCTAGAAGAAATCTCAATTCTGAGCATATGTACCCCAAATACAAGGGCACCCACATTTGTAAAAGAAACATTACTAAAGTTTAAATAACACATTAAGCCCCACACACTAATACGGGGAGACTTCAACACACCACTCTTACCCACTGGACAGGTTTGCCAGACAGAAAATTAACAGAGAAACAAGGGAACTAACAGATGTTATGACTCAAGTGGACTTAACAGACATCTATAGAACATTCCACCCAAACACAAAAGATTATGTCTTCTTCTCAGCACCTCATAGAACCTTCTCAAAAATTGACCACAAAATAGGTAACAAAGCAAACCTCAACATTTGCAAAAAAAATTGGAATAACCCCATGTATCTTATCAGATCACCATGGCTTAAAATTAGAAATTAACAGCAACACTAATTTCAGAAAGCCCACAAACACATGGAAATTAAACAATGCTCAGCAGAATCACCAATAGATAAAGGAAGAAATAAAGAAAGAAATTAAAGACTTCCTAAAATTCAACAAAAATGACCACACAACGTACCCAAACTTATGAGACACAATGAAAGGAGTGTTAAGAGGCAAGTTCATATCACTAAATGCCTACATAAAGAAGCTGGAAAAATCCAACACTAGCAAATTAGCAGAACACCTGACAGATCTAGAGCGAAAAGAAGCAAGCTCACACAGAAGGTGTGTAAAATAATCCAATTGAGAGCTGAAATCAACAAAATAGAAACAAAGAAAACTATACGTAGAATCAATGAGACAAAGAGTTGGTTCTTTGAGAAAATAAACCAGATAGACAAACCTTTATCCAAACTAACCAAAAGTCAGAGAGAGAATATCCAAATTAACAAAATAAGAAATGAAAGGAGGGACATAACACCAGACACTGAGAAAATCAGAGAATCATCAGGTTATACTTCAAAAACCTGTACTCCACAAAATTGGAAAATTTAAAGAAAATGGACAATTTTCTGGATAAATACAACATACCAAAAGTAAACCAAGACCAGATAAACAAATTAAAGAGATCTATAGCCCACAAGGAAATAGAAACAGTCATAAAAAACTTCCCAACCAAAAATAGTCCAAGAACAAATGGTTTCATGGCAGAATTCTACTAGAATTTCAAAGAAGAGCTAATACCAATACTCCTCAAATTGTCCTACACAATAGAAGGAGAAATAACACTGCCAAACTCTTTTCACGAGGCTACAGTTACCGTAATACCCAAACCACACAAAGACACAACTAAGAAAAAGAACTACAGACCTATCTCCCTCAGGAACATTGATGCAAAAATACTCAATAAAATACTAGCAAACCAAACCCAAGAACACATCAGAAACATCTTCCACTATGATCAAGTAGGCTTCATCCCAGAGATGCAGAGATGGTTCAACATAAGAAAATCCACCAATATAATCCACCATAAAAACAAACTGAAAGGAAAAGAAAATACATGATCGTCTCATTAGATGCTGAAAAAGTCTTCAACAAAATCCAACACACCTTCATGATAAAGGTTTTGGAGAGAACAGGGATACAAGGACCATTCCTAAACATAAGAAAGGCAATAAACAGCAAGCCAACAGCCAACATCAAACTAAATGGAGAGAAACTCAAATTGATTCCACTAAAATCAGGATCAAGACAAGGCTGTCCACACTCTCCATATCTATTCAATATACTACTCAAAGTCCTAGCTAGAGCAATAAGGCAACAAAAGGAGATCAAGGGGATATAAATTGGAAAGGAAGAAGTCAAACTTTCACTATTTGCTGATAATATAATAGCATTCATAAGTGACCCCAAAAATTCTACCAGGGAAGTCCTATAGTTGAAAAAAACCTTCAGTAATGTGGCAGGATACATGATTAACTCAAAAAAATCAGTAGCCCTTCTATATACATATGATAAATGGACTGAGAAAGAAATCAGAGAAACATTATCCTTTACAATACAAACAAACAACATAAAATATCTTGGGGAAATTCTAACCAAACAAGCAAAAGACCTATATGTTAAGAACTTTAAGTCTTTGAAGAATGAAACTAAAGAAGCTATCAGAAGAAATAAAGATCTCCCATGCTCATGGATAGGTATGATTAACATAGTAAAAATGGCAATCTTACCAAAAGCGATCTACAGAGTCAATGCAATGCCCATCAAAATCCCAGCACAATTCTTCACAGACCTTGAAAGAATAATACTAAGTTTCATATGGAGAAACAGAAAAAAATCCAGGATAGTGAAAACAGTTCTCTACAATACAGGAACTTCTGGAGGCAACATCATCCCTGACTTCAAGTTCTGTTATAGAGCTATAGTAATGAAAACAGCCTGGTATTTGGCATAAAAACAGACAGGAGGACCAATATAATTGAATTGAAGACCCTGATATTAACCCATACACCTATGAACACCTGATTTTTGACAAAAAAGGTAAAAATATAAATGGAAAAAAGAAAGCATCATCAACAAATGGTGCTGGTATAACTGGATGTCGGTATGTAGAATATGCAAATATCTATCACCATGCACAAAACTCAAGACCAAATGGATCAAAGACCTCAACATAAATTCATCCACACTGAACCTCGTAGAAGAGAAAGTGGGAAGTAACCTTGGTACAGGAGACTATTTCCTAAATATAACCCCAATAGCACAGACACTGAGAGCAATTATTAATAAATGGGACCTCCTGAAACTAAGAAGCTTTTGTAAAGCAAAGGACACAGTCAACAAGATGAAAAGGCTGCCTACAGAATGGGAAAAGATCTTCACCAATCCCACATCTGACAAAGGGCTGATCTCCAAAATATGCAAAGAACTCAAGGAACTAGACATCAAACTACCAAAAACTCTAATTAAAAAATGAGGTACAAATCTAAACAGAAAATTCTTTACATAATAATCTCAAATGGTTGAAAGACATTTAAAGAAATGCTCAACATCCTTAGTCAAATGCAAATCAAAATAACTCTGAGATAGTACTGTATACTGATCAGAACAGCTAAGACCAAAAACACTGATGACAGCCTATGCTGAAAAGGATGTAGAAGAAGGAGATCACTCCTCCATTGCTGGTGAGAGTGCAAACTTGTACAGCTGCTGTGGAACTCAGTTTGGCAATTTCTCAGAAAATTAGAAATCAATTTACCTCAAGACCCAGCAACAGCACTTTTAGACATATCCCCAAAAGAGGCACAATCACACCACAAGGACATTTGCTTAACTATGTTCATAGCAGCATTATTCATAATAGCCATAACCTGGAAACAACCTAGATGGCCCTCAACTGAAGAATGGATAAAGGAAGTGTGGTGCATTTACACAATGAAATACTATTCAGTGAAAAAAAAACAATGAAATCTTTAAATTTGCAAGCAAAATGGATGGAACTAGAAAAAAACATCCTGAGTGAAGTAAACCAGACTCAGGAAGACAAATATAGTTTGTGTTCACTCATAAATGGATACCAGACATAAGTCAAAGAATAGCCAGCCTACAGTCCACAGCTCCAGAGAAGCTAGAACCCTCTTCCAGAAACAGATGGAAGCAGATGCAGAGATCCACAAGTAACCACTGGCCCAAGCTCCAGGCAAAGAGAGGGACGAGCGATAACATGAACAAAGGGATCAAGACCATGATGGGGAAACCCACAGAATCAGCTGACCTTAATTTGTGTAACATCACTGTCTCCTGACTGCCAATTGGGGAACCTGCATAGGACTGAACTAGGCCCCCTGAATACAAATGGCAATGGTGTGACTTTGGCCATATATGTGGCCACAAGCAATGGGACCAGGATCTAACTCTAATTCATGAACTGACTTTGTAAAGCCCATTCTTTATGTAGAAATACCTTGCTCAGCCTAGGCACAGGGTCAGGGAAGGACCTTGGTCCTGCCTTAATGACGGGGTGGGGCAGTTATAGTTGACGTCCCATGGGAGATCTTAACCTTTCTGAGAAGGAGATGGGAGGTGGGATGGGAGAAGGGGGCAGTGGGAGGAGAGGAGGGAGGGGGAATTGGGATTGGCATGTAAAAATTAATTAATTAATTACAAATAAAAAAGAAAAAGAATTTATTCAGTTGGGACTTTACAGGTGAAGTCAGATCCACCTGAAGATGTGCTGAGGATATGGGAGGAATAACTGTCCCCACAATGAGATAATGTACTTATCAGAAAACACTCCCTCGATACAGCAGCTTATGGAACTTCCACCAAGCAATCTGACCCATTTCTCTGAGTTCTAACTAAACTCAATATGGCTGCTTTCTGACCTCCATTGCTGAGCATCCAAGCTTTCTCGAACTCTAACTCAAAAGGGCATAGCTTTGCGTGTTCCTCTTTCCCCTCCTCCCAGCAGCAGCTTAGATTTACAACTTGTCTGCTCTATCGTTTCCCTTTCAGGTTCTAATAAAACAATTCCCGAGCTTCTTTCAGAATCCATTTTCAAATTCTTTTATCAATGAAACTAAGAACCCATGAAAGGGAACCCAAATTCTCTGGTAACAATATCAGTAGATGAAGCAAAACCATATGACAAAATCTAACACTCATTCATCACAAAAACTGGGCAGACTCGGACTGTAAGAGAACTTCCTGGACTCACTAGAAATCGGAAGAAAGTCTACAGCTGCTCCTATCCCTTGTAGTGAAAATTCGATGATTTCTTTCTAATATCAGGAACAAAGTCAAGATGGCAGCCACACCATTTCCTTCCAGCCTATTGCAGAAGTTCCAGCTCAAACTATGGGATTGCAAAGGAGTAAAATGCATACAGACTAAGGGAAAGAGAAACAGTCTTTGTCCATAGATGAAATTATGGTCTATGTAGAAAACTCCAAAGAATCAATACTAAAAGATTCCAGAATTATTAGGCAATCACTTTAAGATCTCAGGATGCAGCCTCTTGGTGTGGTCCCAGTGTCTCCCTAGTTCTTTCATTCTGATCTCTCCAGACTTACTCCTAGCCCTGCTGCAGATCGCCTACAAGAGTTCCTCCTCTCTCCTCACCTCCGTTACCTGGGGACCCTGCCTCTTTTATCTTACCCCAGTCAGAATGGCCAAGTTCAATAAAACAAATAGCAGTATGTGTTGGTGAGGATGCGAAGCAATGGGAAAACTCATCCATTGCTGGCGGGAGTGCAAACTTGTGCAGCCGCTATGAAAATTTCCTTAGGAAGCTGAGAACAGGTCTACCTCAAGATCTACTTTTACTACTCTTGGACATATACCTAAAGGACTCAACATTCCTACTACAGAAATACGTCTTCATCCATGTTCATTGCTGCTTTATTCACTAGCACCAGAAACTGGAAATAGTCTAGCTGTCTGTCAACTGATTAATGGATAATGAAATGCACAATGGACTATTGTGCAATAGAAATTACACAATGCTTTATTATTCAGTTGTTAAGAGAAATAAAATTATGATTTTTTTGTAAATGAATGGAGTTAGAAAAAAAATCATCCTGAATGTTATAAGCCATACCCCAAAAGACAGTACTGCATGTCTGCTCTTACATGTGAGGATTGGCTTTTATGATTTTGATATGTGTGCTAAAATCTAAATAACCACAGAATTTAGACATCTATTAAGGGGCTAGAGGTGTGGGTGGGATGAGGAAAGGATCTCCCAAGGTTAAAGGAAATAGAATACAGTGTTATAGAGAGACAAAAAGGAAATTAGGTTAGGGGGATTAAATAGGGAGGAAAGTGAGAGAGAAGGATAAAGGAGGTGATATAGGGAGGTAGCTAGAATTGAAGGTATAGTCATATGGAACCTGACTATTGTAGAAAATTCCCAAAATATTTAAATATATAAAAGGAATCTAAATGGAGTTATCCAATAATGGGGGATGCAATAATGGGGGATGCTCCAATGTCGGCTGGAAATGGGTTACGTTTCATTGCATCATTAGCCCAAGGGGTCCCATGGAAAATAATAGACAAGGCTAACGATTGATCTCTATAACCTAATGGTAAGACCCTATTGATGATGGCAATATGTAGCAGGCTCTTTTGGACTGCCAGCCCTCAAATCATGTCACAGAGATTTATTATTAATTATGAAAGCCCAACCTGCAGCTTAGGCTCGCCCCACTTGCTCTTACAACTTAAATTAACCCATTTCTGTTCATCTACATGCTGCCACGTGACTCATGGCTTTTACCCCTCCTCCTGCATGTCCTGCTTCCTCTGTGTCTGGCTGGCGACACCGACTTTCTTATTCCCAGTGCTCGCTCTGTCCAGAAGTCCCAGTTATACCTCTGTCTAGCTATTGGTCGTTTAGCTTGTTATTAAACCAATCATAGTGATATATCTTTACACAGTGTAATAAAATATCTTGCGACAATACTTATATACCCTATTGAACACAAAGAAGCTGTCCTGTAGAACACTCTGCATGATACCAAGAAAGGCAACCATCAATGTTACCCAGCTGCAAACCTTGTGGCCTACAGCAGCAAGCACAAATGTTATGGGAGTAACTAATCACTTTTTAATTGAATTTAAAGCCTACTCCTGACACTGCTAAGGAGGCTAAGAACCCGAGACTGGATAGGTCATGGGCCTAGGAGAAAACCTAATATAATTATTCTGCTAAAGAAACATAGTAATAGAATAACTCCTACTGACGTTCTGCTGCATCCATAGATTGGCGCCTCATCCAACCCACATCAGACAAGCTTCTTCTTGCAATAGCTGGAAATTAAAAAAGAGACCCAACAACTGGACTATGTACCAAGTGCGAGATATTTTGGAACATTCTGTTTTAAATGGGACGATTTCATCAAACCTCTTCCCTCAAGGCTCTGGAGTATATGCGAAAGAGGAAGTAAAAAGATTGTAGGGACTTAAGGTATTGGATGACCTCAAGGAAATAGTGTTTGCCAGACATAGTGCACACACAAACTCACAGAGACTGGGCAGCATGCCCGAGACCTCACAGGTTCTATCTGCAATCGATACCTTGCAGCAAAAGGAAAATCAATTTTTTCCAACAGAATTTCTTCAGGTATATAAACCACACTTGAGGGTGGGCACCATGTTCAGAACTAGCTGGCCAACAGAAAGTGAACCCCATGGTAGTTTTGAGGACTTTTGTTTCGTTTTGGCCTTTTTTTTTTGTCTTATCGGTGTTTTACTTGTTTGTTTTGATTTTCATTTTTGTGGGTTTTTTTCAGGTGGAGTTGTTGGTTTCGGGGCGTGTTTTTGTTTTTGCTTCTTTTCTTTTTTTTTTTCTTGATAGAGAGAATATGGAATTGGGCGGGGAGGGGGATAGGGTAGGTCTGGGAGGAGTCACAGGAGGGGAAAAATATAGAAAACATTTTAATTAAAAAATAACAACATAGAATAGCAAGCACTACTGTGCTACAGCTATCTGGAATATTTAACTAAATAAGAAATTGTATCAAAAAAGATAAAGATGTAAGCCCTCAAAGAATGCAAGAACTAATCTTACAGGAAACATAGTGGCAGTGAACAGCACAAGCACATGCACTTTCTTAGCTATTTGCCTAACTGTGTGTGTTTGTGCCTCCTGGATTATACACACACACACATGAACATAGCCCTACCACACAAAGATTTCAGGATACCAGGTGAGGTGGACAGTCTTCACTGTCACCTTCAAGTGGACTTGGAACCACCCGGGAGGTAGAGGTCCACCCTCTAGGCATGTCTTTAAAGGTTGTCTTAGCTAAGGTTTCTGCTGCTGTGAGGAGACACCACGACCATGGCAACTCTTACAAAGGACACCATTTAACTGAGGTGGCGTGGCGGCGCACAGTTTCAAAGGTTTAGTACATTGTCATTACAGCAGAGTGCATGGTGGTGGGCAGGCACACATGGTGCTGGAGGAGGAGCTACTACGTCTTGATCCGCAGGCAGCAGGCAGTAGACACAGAGGAAGCAGGACATGCAGGAGGAGGAGGGGTAAAAGCCGTGAGTCACGTGGCAACATGTTGATGAACAGAAATGGGTTAATTTAAGTTATAAGAGCAAGTGGGGCGTGCCTAAGCTGTAGGTTGGGCTTTCATAATTAATAATAAATCTCTGTGACAGGAGAAGGAAGGGAGAAAGGATGGGTGGATAGATGGATGGATGGAAAGAAGGAAAAGAAAAGAAATGGACAAATTATGTAAACAAATACCTCACTAAAGACGATATGCAGATGCTAAATAAATAAGCACCCAGAGATGCTGAACACCAAGCAATGACATGCCACAGCACATCAATTAGAAGGCTAAAATCTGAAATTTGACAGGACCAAATGCTGTTGAGTATGTGGGTGCTCCACTACCCTGAGGGTGTGGAGCATCAGGAGCATGTGGAATGCTGTATTATTGCTTAAGATTGAGAACAGACAGACTCAAAGCATGAAAAGACGTGCAAGAGCCATATTACATGTGTCTACATGACAGGAAGCAAGTTCATGAAGGCTGGGTATTGTATGACTCAACTCTGAACTGTTTTGGAAAGGCCAATAAAAAGACTGGTATGTTCTGGTAGTGGGGCTGAAGGGAAAGTGTTAAGAAGGGATAGCCAGATGGGTTGGGGTTTAGGCAGCGAGTCTATTTCATACAACTTGTAATGATGGATATATGTCACCAAGTATTTGTCAATTCTATCGAATGTGCTGCTCAGGACCAAATTCTAAGATGAACAATCAAACTCAGTTAATAATAATAGGTCAGCAGTGGCTCATCGACGCAAAAAAAAAAACCCCAGTGATGCAAGATGCAAACATGATAACAGAAATACCACAGTGATGCAAGATTTGAACATCCAGGGACCTATCTGGACTGGAGTAGGCAGTGGGGGATGAAGAGAACTCTACTCTTTCTCCTTAGCTTCTCTGTAAACATAAAAGTGCTCTATAAACGAAGCCTATTAATTTTTAAAAATGTTTATAAGAAAATACAAAAAAAAAAACATACCAGGGCTGAATAGTTTTATGAGGTTTTTAAATGCTTGGGGGCAGCTAACACCTCCATTACTCAATTAATGGAAAATGAAAAACTTTTAAATTCTTTTCAAAAAATGGTTGGAAATAAATGAAAATCCTACTTAAAAACAATAAGCCAGAAATAAACAAAGATTCGAGTAAAGCCCACCATCTTCACAGAGGGAATGCAGCAGTGTGTTAAAATAATAAAACTTCCAATTACAAAAAGGAAAGAAGAAGGTGTTATTCTCCAAGTTTCAGAAAAGAACAGTGTTGAGAGATGGTGGTTATGAGAGCATAGAGTCCCATCTGTCCAGGAAGCCAGCCTTTGGCAATTCACCATGGATACTAACATCAAAGACATCTTCAAATTCTACAGGAAAGTGACCTGAGTTTGGTCTAGACAAGTTCTTCAAAGTTATTTGACAAGAGAATGCTTGGTTTGTTTTATGTATTACCCATCAGTATCTTGGGATAATAACGCTCTACAGAACATATCACTCAACAAAGATGTGCTTCGAGTTGCATGCAACACTGTGAAGAGCAGATTAATGCCTACAGATACCCCGATCATAATCATGGGAGCCTGTGCGTATGTTATCTCACGTGGGGAGGAGTTGCAGATGGGGGTGAAGTTGCTGGTCAGTTGATTTTCAATAAGGCTGTGACCTAGAATTATCTGGATGAGCTCCATGTAGTCACGGGACCCTTAAAATGGATGAGGGAGAGATGGGGTGACAGCTCAGTGGGTACAATGCCACACAAAGCTGAGGACCTGAGTTCAGCCTTGGTACCCAAGCGAAAGCTGAACCTGGGGCCTATACCTTTAACCCCAGTACTGAGGCAAAGACAGTGCATCCCACAGGATCAGTGCCCAGTCAGTGTAGCACAAAAGAAGAGGCCCAGGTTTAGTGAGAGACCCAGTCTCAAAAATTAAGATCTAAAACTACCAAGGAAGACACCCAACATGAACCACTGGCCTCCACACCTGCACACATGGACAAGTGCATGCACACGTGTGCACATGTGCACAAACACACACACACACACACACACACACACACACACAATGGAGGAGGAAATAGAAAAGAGAGTCAGAGAGGGAGAAGAAAGTGGAAACAGGTATGAACGCCAGCTTTCCTGGATAAGTGTAGCTATCACTCCTTATCAGAGAAGTCTCTCTTTGTAGTAAATGGAGACCATTAAAGAAAAACACAATTAGACACAAGGCAGAGATCATGGCCAGGCCAACCTCTACATACACATCTATATCACAGCCCCTGCATCTATGGCTCAGGGAGCATCAGGGACTTGAAAGATTGTTAGAGCCAGAATACCAGGAAGTCTGATGTGAAATACTCTCTCCTAGAAATGAATGCATGAGCAAGACTTGAACAACGGCAGTATCAGCAGACATGTTAATGTGGAGGGGAAATTTCATGGGCTCTGTTTTAGTCAGGATTCTCTAGAGCAGTGGTTCACAACCTTCCAAATGCTGAGATCCTTTAATACTTTCCCTCATACTGTGGTGACCCCCAACTATAAAATAAATTATTTTTGTTTCTACTTTGTAACTGTAATTTTGATGCTGTTATGAATCATAATGCAAATATCTGTGTTTCCCAGTGTTTTTAGGCAACCTCTGTGAAAGGGCCCTTTGACCCCCTCAAAGGAGTGACCCCACAGGTTGAGAGTCATTGTTCTAGGGGAATATATCTATATCCATATCCATACCTATATCTATATCCATATATATATATGTCTATCACATACACACACACAAACACACATACACATACGTACATCTATTTCTCTGTGATTTATTACAATGGCTTACAGGTTTTGCTCCAGCTAGTCCAAAGATACTTGTCTACCAATAGAAAGTACAAAATTCCAGTAGTGTTCAATCCATGATGCTGGATGTCTCTGCTATTATTCAGTTTGTGCTGGAATCCCAAAGAAATAGACTTTAGTACCAGTGAAGGAATGAACTTGCCAAAAAGAGCAAGGGCAAAGCCGGCACAGAAGTGTCTCTCAAAGGGAGAATAGTTATCTACAGATTATGGTAGAATCTTGCTCCAAAATCCAAAAGGTCTCCTCAGGGATCCACCTAGAGGGCCCTGCCAAAGGCCTCAAACAGCATCCCTATCTGCTGTTAGCATCTCAAGTACCATCAAGTCTGCTGAACATATGGTCCAAGTGGTAGAGCAGCCTGCACAACAGCCTAGATCCGTTAAAGAGCAATCTTCTGTTCCAGGCACCACTCAAAGCTAGCAGGTCTGGGTCCTACCCCAAGAAAAGAACTAGTTAAGGACTAATCTCTCCTGAGAAAAGGAGAATTAGCCTCTCCCAGGGAGGAGGCCCATTATTGATTGCCCAATGCGGAGTGGTTAGTCTCAAAACTAAATACACACAAATAACAAAAACAGACCCAACAGGATGTGTGTATGTATGTATATACATATATATTTGCATGTAAACATAATATGTGTATATGTTTATGACAATAATAATCAAAGAAGCAGAGACAATCAACTTGAGAATTGTGGGACATGGGTAGGGTCCAAGAGAGTGCAGCTGGAAGGGACTGGACAGGAGGAACATGGGAGGAAAGTGATATAATTCTCTTTTAATTAAAAACATAGTTAATTTTTTAAAGATAGAAAATAGAAAATTGGAATAGGCCAGTGTAACCTGAGAATGATCTGTTGGCTTGATGTGACTTTGCTGGCTTGCAGATGAAAGAAATGCAGGCAAAATAGGAAAGGAAATGGATGGAAAACATATTCTCTTTGGAATCTCCTAAAAGGATATATCCCTGCCTTGAACTCCAGGGCTGGCAGATTATTGCCGCTGCGCTTTAGGTAATTCATCTCAGTAGCTAAAGGGAATGAATGTCTCCTTTAAGAAATGTACTGCTTGTCTTATAATTAATCTTAAAATGTGGACTATGGGAAAATGAAATTGAATTTGGCACAAAGTCAACCCCTCAGGACCTGTAGGGAGCAGCAGCAGCCTCTGCTCTGGGCTGTGGTGTAGAACAAGGGAAGCAGTGTCCGCAGCCTTAACGTCTGTGCCATTGTGGGAAAATGGCTTTCAGGCTGTCTGTTCTTCCACAGTTGTGCCATGGAGTTATTGTGGAGGCTTGTAGTCAGGACTGGGAAGAACTTGGAAGCCAACCTGAAGAACAGACTCCTGGGGGCCGAATCCTAGGAGGGAGCGCCACTGGCTGTGAGATTCTGTGCAGTTCTGTCTGCTTCCCCTGCCTGTCAATCTGCACTGAAGCCACTGCTCTCTTCTTCCTTCTTCATGCAACTCTCACAGCACACCTGCAAGCCAAACCCCAGCGAACTCATTATAGAATTCTAAACAGGGAAATATCCTTCTCTTCATTTTGCTCTTTGTCTGCGTGGTTCCTGGCCACCTGCCCACAGATCACTCACAGGTAAACACTGTCCTTGATGTCTTATGTGTATTCTAAGATTTATCTTATGAAATTCAAGACAAAAGTCAGGCACTAATAGTTTACATAAATGGTGACATTTTGCATATATCATACTACATCAAACCTTGTCACTTAAACATTTATCTTGAAGACTTTTCTCTATCTGCATATAGAAGTCCTTTTATTATTTTCACTTATTCCGCCTGTGTAGCATTTTTTTTGACTTAACTGCCCATAATTTAGCCTTAGGACAACAATGCTGTTGACACTATTTTTTTTTTGCCAACAGCGATGAAGTGAATGATCTTGTGCATTAATAATTTCATATTTTTGCAAACAAATATGCAGGAAAATGTGCCAGAAGGAGGATTGTTGAATCAAAGCATTTGTATTGTGGTTAATAGACATGGGCAATAGAGGTAAGGTCTATTACCTGGACTCATCTATAAAGGGGGCATAATGACAAATATCCTCCACAGACTGGTTTTGAGACTCAAGCAATGTATGTAGAGCAGTTAGGCTTAAACAAACGTCACCAGTCATTAATTTTCATATTAGGTAATATCACGTCATAAATTGCAAAGGGACAGCCATGAGACTTTAATCTAGAATACTAATGCTGCTATCAAACTCTATAAATGCTAACCTGGGATCAACACAATAACTCCCCTCAATAACTCACCTGGTTTACAAGTAGGAATTCTTTGAAGTTAGCCAATTTTCTTCTAACATATCAAAATGTCTTTTTGCTTTAAATTGTATTAACTGCTTTCCAAATTATAAGAAAATGTTGACAGTTGAGAATACTGGGCTGCTATGGCAGGCTGCCTTTCTTCGGTTAAAATAACTAACATAATATTTTAATTTAAACATCAATGGAGCATTACTCAGCTGTTAAAAACAATGACATTGTGAAATTTGCAGGCAAGTGTATGGAACTTGAAAAACCCACTCTGAGGGATGTAACCCAGACCCAGAAAGACAAACATGGTATGTACTAACTCATAAATGGGTATTAGGTATAAAGTGAAAGATAACCATGGTATGATCTACAGACCCAGAGAGGATAGGTATCAAGGAGCAATTACAGGGGCACACAAGGGTCTCCCTGGGAAGAGGAAATACAGATTTCGCAGGTGAACTGGGGAGGGCGGGGTTGAGAACAAAAGGGATCAACTTGCTGGTCGGGGGTGCAGAAAATACTGAGAAAAATGATTGGAATTGGGGAGCATTTTAGGGGTGATGTGGAAATGTAATGCAAAGGAAACACGAATCTATGAGAATAACCCTAGCAAAGACTCCTGGTAATGGGGGACATGGAGCCTGAACCCACCATCTTCTGTAACCAGGCAAGGCCACAAGTAGAGGGTTTGGTCGCCAACTCAGCCACAATTCCTTCTACAGTTTTCCTGCCTGCTGAGTGTTCTGGGCCTGGAGCCTAGCAAAATCCTCATCAAAGAGACCAAAGAGGCTTCATCCAGCAACTGATGGGAGCAGATGCAGACCCACAGACATTAGGTGTAGCACCGGGTGTCCTGAAGGGCATAGGAAGGATTGGAGGAACCAGATGGGTCAGGGACACCATGATAACCTGGCCTATAGACTCACCTGACTAGCACTCATGGGACAAGCAGAGATCAGGGAGCTTGTAGGGGTCTGCCTAGGTCCTCTGCATATATGTTGATATTCTTGTGCTTGGTGTTCTTGTGGAATTCCTAACAGTGGGTGGAGGTGGTTGCTGACTCTTTTGCCTACTTAGGGGACCGTTTCCCTCCTACTGTGTTGCCCCGTGTAGCCTTAACTTGATGATATTTGCCTAGTCTTATGTGGCATGCTATACTGTGCTCGGTTGATGTCTTGGGAGGACTGCTCCTTTCTGAGGGAAGATGGAAGGGGCATGGATCTCGGGGGGAGGGGAGATTAGGGGGAGACTGCGGGGAGACGAGGAAGGGAAACTGTGGTGGAGGTGTAATACAGGAGAGAAGAACTTTAAAAAATCTTTTTTAAAAAAAGTTATCTAAGAAAGAAGTGCAGCCTGGTGTCTTCAGGTGGTTTACAGTTTTACTAAATGCATGGCAGAAGATGTTTTCTGAGTTCAGAAGATGACAGATAATCCAACTGGAAAATACTCCCAATTCTCCAATGGAGCTGCTTCCATCAGATAATTTAAAATTGATAAAATGTATTTAGCCACCCTACCTTTTGTATTTTTACATATTTCACTGAAGCGGCTGTGATGTAACTATTGTTATTCTATATTCACACAAAGATCAGCATTTACTCTTGTGCTATTGTCATGGACTAGAGTTTTAGTGTCCAGAAGACATATAAAAATCATACATATAAAAACAGTTATCTAGAATTAGAACCTTCCTGAACTTTCTGTTTAGTAATTCCATTTAAGTCACAAAGAAAACAACATGGCATTTTTGAAGTAATACACCAGCCCTGGGTTTGGGAATGACATTTAGCCCTCAGCAATCGGCAGGAGGTAGAAATGAACTGTATTGGAAGGACTGAGAGTGTCCCATAGAGCCTATAACAAGAATTGGAACTGGGGGATTTGTATAAAACCTAACTAGGCCCCCTGAATGCAGGTGACAATGGTGTGGCTTGGACAGTATGCGGAGACACTGGAAGTTGGACCAGGATCTAACCCCAGTATATGAATTGACTTTGCGGAACTCATTCTCTATAAATACCTGGCTCAGCCTGGGCATGGGGGCTGGGGGGCTGGAGAAGGGGGGTGGTCCTGCCTCAGTGAGGTGTTGAGACAGACTTAGTTGACTTTCCAAGGGAGGCCTTACCCTCTCTGAGGAGTGGATGGGAGATGGGGTGAGGGGAAGGGGGAGAGCCGGAGGAGAGGAGGGAGGGATAACTGGAATATATATATATATATATATATATATATATATATATATATATATATATATATATATATATATATATATATAATTAGATAGATAGATAGATAGATAGGTAGGTAGGTAGGTAGATAGATAGATAGATAGATAGATAGATAGATAGATAGATAGATAGATAGGTATTTAGATAGAAAGAAAGGTAGGTAGATAGATAGATAGATAGATAGATAGATAGATAGATAGATAGATAGATAAAAAGAACTATAAGAAACTTTCCTAAAGATTGCATCAAATGTAAGTAACTTTGCTAACACATCCACTCTTGACTGGGCTGTCCCTGCTCTCTGCTGCCATCTCTAGCCTTCTTCCAGAAAAACAGGCTTTTCACAAAATCATTTTTCTATGATTTGAATGCACCTTCCTAACTTCTTGGAACCTCTCCAAATTTAAAGCAGTAACTCTGTAAACTTCAACCCAAAAGGATTCTATGATAGCAAGACTATTGCACTGCAGAGCAACCAGTGACCCTGGTACCGGGCTACACCAAACACGCTATTTTGCAGTGTGACTATGTTAGCATCTTATCTGGGCACTGTAACCAGAAACAAAAAGCAAAAAAACAAGTGTGGGGGTGAGGAATTTCGTTTTGCTCATGGTTTGAACCTTTTCCAGGGGAATAGCAATCTGAGCAACTGTGTTCATCTCTATGCTTTAATTCTTGCTTTCATTTCATTAGGAGTCAACCTGGAAACAGAACTGCTGACTTACAGTGCTTCTAGATTCTTCTGGAGGAATCAAGAGGCTAATTCCACAGTAGTGAGGGATTTACATTCCCCACCAGCAATGCCCGAATGCTTCCATTCTCCGCCATTCTCTGTGTCCCTGCAGTGCTTGCTGTTGTTGGTCTTTTGGGTAAGCAGCCATCTGAGTAGGAATGGAGAGCTTCTCCTGCTGTTTGAACAGAACCCCTCATAAGGTATGATTTCAATGCATCTCGATGATGGAGTGCCATTATCAAATAAGCTCAGGGAGAAACTGTGCCAGGCCACAAGACTCTTGGTTTCTTGATGTCACTAGGGCCTCTGGCCTGTGCTGCCTAAGAAGAATCATACCCCTTGGAGAGCAAGAAGAAATGCTGCCCCTTGTACCTAGAAGGATGGGCGGCTCATTTTCTGTCCCTTGCAACTCAAGCCACGCTACCACTCTGTTCTCTTATCAGTGATGAGATGTGGGGGAAAGCTATGGGCTGACAGAGGTAGGGAGGAGCAACTGCCAGGGCAAGGTGACCAGCTAATTGCAAAATATCCAGTTAGCTTCGAATTTACTTACTCTGGGTATTGTAATTTATTTACCCTAGAGCCCTTAGCACTGGAGGGCTGGCTTCTGGAGCTTTCTCAAGGGCAATGCAGCAACTCCAACTGTCAAACATTTAGAAGGAAGTTCTAGGAAAGGTTGTTGTTGCTGCTGTGTGGCACAAGGCTACTTACAGTCTACGAATGCTGCAGGAAGCCTTGGCAAACTTGAACTGACGAGTCCGGAGAACCTCAAGAGGCATTCAAAGATGGTCTACCAAGGGAAAGACAGCCTGTCCCAAACTCTGCATCTCAGTGACTCTCTATGCACTTAGAAAGGCCACTCTGAAGTCATGAAGTTTTGCTTAGGATCTTACACATACTGCCAATGAAATTTTAATAACTTAATCACCACAAAACAGAGGGAAAGGAGGGTGAAGTTGAAACCAGAGCAACTAGCTTTAGATCCATTTCCACAACTTGAGTCCTTTTGCCTGCATTTCACCAGCTTTCTCCATCAACTGATTTTAGCCTTTCTTGGTCTCCTTTCTAAATATTCTGCTACACCCACATTTCAGCTGCTCATTTATAAACATGTTTGCCGTATAGGCTAGAATTCTAGGAGAGAGAACACGTTTCTTCTCTTTCTGAGCTTGGGCCTCAATATTACAATTTACAAAGCCATCATTTTTCTGCAACTGTCATGATTTCACTTTTTAGGACTGAATAGTTTTCAATTCCGATACTTATTTTGTGATGCAAAGAGGTGGTGGCAGAGCCCTGTGTGCCTGTCCCATGATCACTCAGTCTTTTTGTGTAGAGTGCTGGCTGGCAGGCTGAAGTCTATAAATTCTTCCTCTGTTCCCCACCCCCCATCCTGATGTGTGTGGTTGAATTCACATTGAGGGGATATTTGGTGCCACCGAAAGGACTCCAATCAGCCTTTCATGAGGTGTCAGGCATTTCTACTATCCATAAACATGTCACTTGGAGCATCTGGCTTACTTTGAACAATAAACATATAAAGGGGCGGGAGATTTCCAAAGCCTGCTCACAGTTTCTGGAAAGCCCCCTAGGATGATCACGCACAATTTGACCAAGATTGTTTCTCCCAGCAACTGAGTTAGGAGAGGCAGAGGCCTGTGGGGGGATGCTTTAGATCATCAGAACCTGCAGACGCAGGTACAGTGGTTGTTAGCTGCCTTTGGCCATTTGTAAGATGGACATCTGGTTGCTAGAGGAGACTGAGAGCAGAGTGGACCAAGACTGTCCCCAGAGACAGATGGAAGCTATGATGGCTGAGAATCAACCAATTCTTTTGAAACCCAGATGGACTTTGGCATTAGTGCTCTGAGTGGTTCCCCTGTACATATTACATCTTTCTCTTCGGCTAGCCTGAGAGAGTTCTGTTTTATCCAGCCTTGGTGAGAGCCTAGGCCCACATTATCAGAACCCTAGTTGCACTCACAAATGTCAGATATATATTGTCATCAGATAGAGAGTTTGTGTAGAGGAAATACTAAAGTGCCAGGAATCAGGACACTGCCCATCCCCTCATTTTATGTTCATGGGCAAAGTGCTTGCCCATCCTGGGTCTCAGTCCCCCGGTCCATGAGATAAGGAAAATTTTGTTTTCAATGTCTACTTCATGGGAGGAAGATGGATACAAGTTATATTATCAGAGTGTCTTAGAAGATTTAATAACATGTCAATGTAAGTCATCGTTATTACCTTTTTACACTCAACCAGAATGAAAACAGATTTAAAGTTTGTTCTTTGTAGTAGCAAGATTTCTAAGGGTTTCTTAGGGGATTCCATTAAACATCTGATGTGGGATTTCCCTTTGTATGCTGTGATTATCATTAGTGAACAAAGAGACTGCTTTGGGCCTATAGCTGAGCTTTAGAGGAACAGAGCTAAGTGGGGAAAACTAAACAGAATGCTGGGAGAAAGAAGGGCAGAGTCAGAGAGAAGCCATGTAGCCCAGCAGAGCCACATGAAACTTCAGCTGGTAAGCCACAGCCACGTGGCAATATACAGATTAATAGAAATGGGTTATATTAATATGTAAGAGTTAGCCAGTAAGAAGCTAGAGCTAATGGGCCAAGCAGTGGTTTAATTAATACAGTTTCTGTTTGATTATTTTGGGGCTAAGCGGCCGGTAACCAACAAGCAGCCCTGTCCCCTGCAACAAACATCCTTTGATGTGCTCAGATTGATACAGGACCAGAGGCCACATGCAGTTTTCCATATCTTGTGACCTTATACCTTGTCTCTTGCCTAGCTTTTAAGGTGTCTGAGGGCAGGAATTTGATGATATATGTATTTGCTTTTTGCTAGAACCAACACAATATTGATGTTTACAAATAAGCATTGAGGATGTATCTGTCTAGAAGGAAGGAAAAGTGGAAGAGGATCAACCATCCTAGGGAACTTTATCTCCTGTGGGCATTCTAGACACTTGAGTTCTTTGTGACTACCCTCATGCTAACTGAACAATGGGAAACACATTCCGTGCTCATATTCATATTGGGTGCTGTGTATGCCTGTTTCACTAATACCTTTTACAGGCGCAACACAAATAAAGTGAGTGTTATTGCTGCTCCCAACTGGGCGAGAGGCTGTTTTGAAGACTCTGTGCTCATGAAGTATGAGTACCTTTGGATACCTGTACAGTACTACTTCCATGATGTTATTTATTTATTTATGTTATCTTCTAGAGTAGAAGGTCTAGATTTCAATATTTGGAAAGTTTAAAAAATATTGTTCCATTATGGAAACCAACAGAAATATAACAGCAAAATTATCAGGTGCCTGCCTGCCCTTTGACTAGGACAGCTAATCTGTGCAGAATGAGCCCCAGTGGTTTGAGCTGTAGAAATAGCTGTCTAGTAAGGAGGTGTTTTTTGTTTTTGTTTGGTTTGGTTTTTTAAAGAAAACAAGCTATTTTTTTTTCATTTTACATACTGATCCCAGTTCCCACTCCCTTCCCTCCTCCTACTCCCTCTTCCTTACCTGTACCTTACCCCCATCCACTCCTGAAAGAGGGTAAAGCACATTGCTTTGGGGAAGGTCCAAGGCTCTCCATACTATATTTAGGCTGAGCAAGGTATCCATCCAAAGAGAATGGGTTCCCAAAAAGTTAGTACATGCAGTTGGGATAAATCCTGGTGCCACTGCCAGTAGCCCCACAGTCTGCTCCAGCCATACAACTGTCACCCACATTCAAAGGATCCAGTTTGGTCCCATGCTGGTTCCTTCCCTGTCTTGTGAGTTCCCATTAGCTCAGGTAAACTATTTCAGTGGGTGTCCTCATCATGGTCTTGACCTCTTTGCTCATATTCTCACTCCTCCCACTCTTCAGCTGGACTTTGGAAGCTCAGCCCAGTGCTCTGCTGCAGGGCTCTGCCTCTGTTTCCATCAGTTGCTGGATGAAGGTTCCATGGTGACATTTAAGATAGTCATCAATCTGACAACAGGGCAAGGCCAGTTCAGGCAACCTTTCCACTATTACTTAGGGCCTTAGCTGGGGTCATCCTTGTGGATTCCTGGGAGTTTCTCTAGTGCCAGGTTTGGAAGGAGGTGTTTTTAAGAAGGGAGGAGGTTGATTTTTATTCTTTCCCACCTACACGCATGTATTAGGCACTTGTGGTATGTATCCCTAGATATGCTGGGATGGTACAGAACCTCGGGGAAGCTACACATACAACAGTGGTCAATAAACTGAAGCCATCAGTCAAATTTGCCTGTCAATTTATTGTTCAAATAAAATCTTATTGATCATTCATTTGCTTATTGCCTATGCCTACTGTTGCTGCCATCAGCAGAGCTAGTTATGACAGAGACCACCTAACCTGCACCCTGAGATAGTCACTGTGAGGTCCTTTCTGGGAAAACAAAAAATGCCAATGCCCATAAGAATAGAAAGCAAAGTCAAATGAAAAGTTCCCTGTTTGGTTGTTAAATGTTTCAGGGATTCACATATAACTACTTTTATTCCTTTTTTTTTTTTTTAACCTTTCAGTCAGTCTCAATATGTACTCTAGGCTGACCTGGAATTCTAGATCATCTTCCCTCAGCCTCACAAACAATGACATTCTGCTCAACTCTTAACGTCATTTTGACTTTTGATTATTTACAACAAAGCCTTATTTCTCTCCCTTCTTGGGTGGGAAATTGGTAGCACCTAGTTCACTGGGTCAGGGTGAAGAAGAAAGCAAAGACGAAATGGAATGGCCTACACCCCGATTCCGAATCGATGGACTGTGCTCTCTCTGACAGAAGTGGCATGGCTGGTGTGGGAGGAGAGACCGAGGTATGTTTTGAGGAGAGTGGGAGGACTCCCATCATGAGGATGCTGTCATCCACAGCTACAGGGAGTGCTAAACCAACCAGCCAACTGACTCTTTCTGGCAAGGCCACCCATCTCCCCCCACCCCCACCTTGAGCCATATCTCCATCATGTGTTGACGGGCCAGAGTGGTTTTGCTTGCTAGTTATTCTCTTGACCCGGAGAAGAAAGTGCCTCTAATTTCAATCTGTGCTTTCTATCACTAAGATAAACTTGTAATGATCTGCCAATAAGACGCAATTAGAGTACCTGCAGAGGTCAATATTCAATCAGCAGCCCCATTCTGAGTGCTGCTTTGATCATTTGGTCAAAAGTTTCCTGTCTTTAGATGCTTTGTAAACCTACAATTGATTGAGAGGTTTAAGGGTTTAAGATTGGGATGTCATTTCATTTTTGATTCAAATTTTAAATGGCACTTTACACTCTGGCCAAATGGGAGTGTCTCAGGAAAAAGGCTAGAGACTGGAGACCAGAAGTGGCATTTCTTCACGGGCCTTGTCCAGACAGAGACAGACTCTAAAGCCTGATGGATGGTGATGGGTGTTCTCCAGGGTCTGCGGGACATCAGGAGGCCACCCTGGCAAACCCCTAGCAAATAGGTTTTTCACTTCAGTTCTTGGGGTGAGATGCAGCAAGGATAGCTTGCTTGCCTACCATATACAAGAGGCTGGGTCCTATACCCAGCACTGAAATGAACAAAAAGTCAGAGAAAATGCAGTTCTTCCCTGCCTTCCTCTGGGTGTTTGTTTACCCTGTCTGGTTTTATCTTTTCCCTTCTGCTCTCCTAGAGTTTCCTTTGGAAACTAGGAAAGTTAGGCTTATCACTTTCTTTGGGGTTCTCAAGCAAACGAGTGAAGCTCTAGATAACTAACCCATGCCATTGCCTTTTGCTCCAGCCACGTCCCTCCTTGGGAGCATCAGCCTTGATCACCATGCTGGGACTCTGGTGCTGGTCATGGGAGCAAAGCCTGGCTGCGAGAAAATGAGTGTCTTGTCAAGACTGTGGCCCAGGGACCTGGACAATGAGCCTGGTGTCCAACTGGTTCCTACTCAGAGTTTGGGTCCCCTCCCTCTTCTCCCTCTTCACCTCTCCTCTTAACCCCACATCCCCTTCTCTCTCTCTCTCTCTCTGTGCAACTGAACTTACCTATAAAATTGACTTAAGCCAAGTTCAAGGTAGACTTTACCTCTGGTTTTGATCAAGAGTCACAAGCCAAGATTTACACTCAAAGACTTGGAGTAGCTGTTGCAGGCTCTTCTGTGTGACGTAGATTTTCTTATTTTATGTTTAAAATTTAAATCTTTAAGCTGGGCATGATGGTGCATGCTTTTAATCTCTGTATTCAGGCTGAGGCAAGTTTAAGGTCAGCTTGGTCTGTATAATAAGCTGGAGGATAGCCAGGACTATACCCTCCTGGCAGAAAAAAACAATATATATGTATATTAATTTTAGATAATAAAAATTTGCAATTAATATATATTTAAGTAAAATAATATATTTAAATAAATATATATTTAAATCACAGATTTTACTTTCATAGGGAACATTGTATCTTCAACTTAAAACATACATAACTTTGTTCCAAAAGTCACTCCTTATAGAAATCTATCTAATGTAGTTGTAGCCCCTGGAATTTTACAAACAAGCATGTAAGTTGTCATGGCAAAAACAAAATAAAAGCACATGTATGTAAACCCCATCCTGTCAATGAGGAAAAGACTGAACAAGGCCTGGTATTGTACTGTGTGTAATAGTCAGTGCTCCAGAGAGTAGGTAAATCAAATCTCCATTTATTGTCAAGAGGTTGGTTGACAATGTATTGCTGAATGGAAAAAGGACAAAGTGACGATACCTGCTTCAATATCTCCTATCAATGTTTCTGTTTTTAATACAAGAAGATGTGAGTAGAAACATGGGCGAGTATAGTGCATCCTTACGTACACATGGGGGATGATTGGCAAGGTCTTTGCATTCGTTTATATTTTGTTGGGTTTAAGGTAGACATGCTGATTTTGTAAACTAATGAAGAATACATTATGAGAACGGGAGTTTCTAAGAGTACAAGTAGAAGCCGGGCGGAGGTTCAGGCTGGAGAAACACTGCAAAAGCAGAGCTCTGAGTCCAGATCTTCAACACCCATGGGAATCCAGGCAGGCACAGTAGATTGTGCATACAATGTGGGCCTCGGGTGGTAGAAGCAGGAGGATATCTAGGGCTCACTGGCCTGAATTGATGAGCTCAGGGATCAGTGAGAGATTCTGTCTCAGAAAAAAAGAAAAGTGTTCAGAGCTGTGCAGCCTAGTCTCAGATCAGCACATGCACGCCTGGCCAACATGTCTTCATGAGGCAAAGCCCGTGGAGGATGGGCTCTCACTTGGCAAGGACCAGTGGAGTGCAGGGCTGTGCTGGACTTCACTGAATTCATGCAGCTTACAGGGTCTTTTCTCTCTCTTTATATTGATGATTCCTTGGGTGGTTTTTAGTTTTGCTTTGTCAGCCACACATGCAATAGGTTGCAATTTCCCCCTGGAAATTCTGCTCTTTCTTGAGAATGTTTTCCCCTTAGAATCAGCAGAGGGCTAATACTTCTCCAGTTTCTTATCTGGAATGACTAACTACAACTCCCAATCCTGGGAGCTTTTCTGACTCAACAGAGAGAGTTAGGTACATATGAGAAAACAACACTTGGAACATTAGCCAGGTCTCACAGTTCTGGAAGCAGGAGGGTATGCAGACACAGAATAGAGAATCACCTCAGGAATACATGTAGTGCCAACTGTTGAGAGTAAGTTCCCCGGACACCAGCATATAGGATATGGCATACTCCAAATTGTAAAAATACAATGCAATATTTGGGATGGAGAGACCCATCTTTACCATACACAGGAACTTATATTGTTGGAAGAAGTGTAGAATAGTGGGATGGGGAAAGAGTGCCTTAGCAAAGTCTGCCTTTTACAGAGAGATTGAGACATGGGACCCTCTTCTAGAAAGAAGAACTGTATAAAAGCATATGTTACAGACATGAAAGAAATGTTTGGGTTTGAATATTTTTGTCTTTAAAGCATTGTACCCTTGTCTATTACTTTTTAAGTTTGTAGCCACGAGTAGCTGCCAGCAGATATAAGTGCTACAAGAACAGGTTGTATCTGGTTCAACATTTAGTTAAACTTGTAAAAATGCTGAACTCTGTGTCTGGAATAAGGTTATGTTGGGGATGGGATGCCCCTTCTTCATCTCAGGACCTGAACCTAAGCTGAAGCTGGACCCTGGCAAAGAAGCTAGAGAGTGGCTGAGGAAGACACCCAATGATGACCTCTGACCTGCATGCACACATGCATGAGTACACACACACACACACACACACACACACACACACACACACACACACACAAACACATACCATGCTCACATACAAAATTCAACAACTGAAACTACCTTTGTCTTAACCCCTTCGAGAACCATGCAGAAGTGTGGAGAAGGATTTGACATAACATCCTGCCCTAGAGAGTAAGGAAGATGTAAGCTTTTGGTGAGAGCTGGCGACAGGACACTCTTAGAGCTATTGTTTTTGGTCACAGTGCCTTTGCCTTGATTTCTCTTGAGATGAAGTCTGATGTGGACTCCCTTGTCTGGTCACTCCTCTGCCAACCCACAAATGGATTAGACTGTACCAACCAAACAACTTCATGACAAATTGTTTAATCCACTTTGTTTCAGATATTTCTTCAACATGGGCATTTTGTTTGTTCTCTGCTGCTATAATAAACACCATGACAAAAAGCTAGTAGGGGAAAAGAGAGTTTCTTTTGGCTTCCATTTTTTTCAGTCTTTCTCCAAAGGAAGCTAGGTCAGGAACTCACGAAGGGCAGGAACCGAAACAGAGACAATGAAGGAAAGCTGTGTACTGACTTGCCTCACATGGCTTGCTCAGCCTTGCAAGCTTACCTGCCCAGGGGTGGCATCACCCAGATATAGGTGGGGCCCCCCAGTATCAATCATGAATCAAGAGAACGACCCTCTAACTTGCCTACAGGCAATCTGATGGAGGCAATTCTTTAATTAAGGTCCCCTCTTCCAAGATGTGTCTATCTTGTGTTAAGCTGACAAAAAACTAACCAGCATGGAGGTGAAAGCCTGTGAAACCATGAGAGCCCAAATTAAAGGATATCATAGATTTATTAGGAAACACTCACAAATTACATGGTAGAGAGCCATAGCGGTTGTCCGTTCTGCCCTGGGATGAATGGAAGCAGCAATCTCCAACCACCACACAAGAGAATGAGAGAGACCCCCTCCTCTTTTTTTTATAAGAGATCATGTTCACAGACAGAAGCCACACCCTAAGGCTGGTACCGCAAATCTATTGGTGAAATAAACTCCCGCAACACCTGCACATTGAGTTCTGACTAGAATTTAAAATTTTTTAATAGTATAAAATGTTAGGCTTGGAGTCAGGGTCGGTAGTGAGCCTCCTGGTACAATCTGCATGATCTTGGATAAAGGCCCTCAGCTTCAGCTTCTCAGCTCGGGGATGTAGACAGGAATGTCTCCTGAACGCATCTCACTCTGGACAGTGGGAGGCTTAAGTAATGGATCCTATTGGCAAAAGCATACACGTCCAACTTTACAAATCCAAAATACTCTCTCCTTTCTGTACAGCTATCCCATCTTGGAAGGAAAATAATCCACGATCCCTGGGTGCGGGACAATATCTTCCTGCCCCACACAGCGTGCAGAGAGGCTGGTGATAGGAACAGGCCACAGCCTTCCTGCCCACACTAAACTTCTGGTCTGTTGGCCACAGAGTAAATGTTCCTGTGCTCCCCTACCATCACAAGGGACAAGGCCCTGACAAAACAAACAGGATCTCAGCCTCTCTGGGGTTGTTTATACTGTCCTCATGGCTCACTAGGGACAAACAGGTCATCTATTTCAGAGTATTTTTCCGCTTTAACTTGGATGTTTGATTCGATGCTCCTCCCATTGTGCTTATGCACCCCAACACACACAGTTGTCCCCTCTTTAAGGGGCAGAGGCATTGCCTACATGACAGGAGCATTTTCTACGTTAAAGAACACAAATCAACTGTCACCGTTTGTCTGTTATTTGGAGGCAGCTAACTGTACAATGTTCTTTAACGTGATGCTCAAAGCTGAGGTCCCGCAGGACCACCCGGCTTGTCCAGAGTAGTACTGCTAGTGAACGGCTCACGCGTTGGTATTAGACGAGCAACTACGTTGATTCAGCACAAAGTTAAAGGCCCTTGCTTTGAATCAACCATCTTACCAAATGAATGGAAGGGACAAGCCTGGCTAGTTCCCGTCCCACCTGGCCTAGAGCTTCTTTGTGGGATTTCACACACGGACCCATCCAGTCCCACTACATCCTAATCACTTGTAAAACTCTTCTGAATTCCACAGCAGGGGAATGGATTCCAAAACGCATTGCTTCCGCCGCTGTCAGCCTCTGGTGTCTGCACTTTGGCCCCTCCTCTGCATGTCCTCGCTGGAGACCCTTGGTTAGCGCCTATAAAAGGCGGAGTTTGAACGAGCCTTCTAGTTCTCTTTTGGATGTGTGAGCTATTAATGAATTCTAGTTTAGTTGGAAAGTGAAGGGGAGCCACCATGTGTCCTTTGTGCTTTTGCCAGAAAGCACCGGGCCCATTGTCCTAACTCCCCTCTCGTTCACATTCCATTTTTCACGACAGTGCGTATTTATTATATGACATCCAGATTTTGAGTCCTGCTTAGTGGGATTTGGGGCAGTCTCATTCTGGGGAGGAGCAGAGGAGAAGGTGTCTGCTATGACATGCTCAGACAAGGTTGCTGGAAATGAACCTGGTGTGTTTGAGTGGGCTTTTCTAGTGGAGAGGCGAAGGGCAAAGAGGAGCATTCACCGTCCGGATATTAATCTTCTCCCCTTGGAAAAAGCAGCCGCGAGATGGATCACCGGGTGTTTACCTAGCACAGAGCCTGCGGTCCATGCTCATTTGTCTTCCACTCAGCCGCCTTTCAGAGAGACACTATGGGTGAGCCCCACTCTTCCTACGGCAAATATCACCAGTGACAGCTTTGCAAGTGGCCTGAAGAGCTTGTCAGGAAACTAATCAATGTAGCTTTTCACAAAGGAATCTACTTGATCAATATCACCAAGCAACCCCAGACCTAACAAACAGATCACATAAGAGCTGTCATGATCAATAGAAGTCACACAGAAGATAAATTCTTGGGGCTTTTTCAATGAATGTATCATAAGAGGTTTACGGTGATAGATCTTTCTCTGAGAGTTCCCCAAACTCACCAAAGCAAGAGGGGGGATTGTGCATGGGCAGCCACGGGCTCTCTCTCACACACGAGGTTCTGAGCCAGGTCCCAATAGAGCATTCCCTGAGAGGAGGTAACTATGGCTTTGAAGGAAAAAAAATGTATTCAAATGTGTCCTCCTATCTTTTTCTCACCAACTAGACTGCGGATATTTTCATGAATGGGGTTTGTTTAGAAATCTCAGGACCAAAGGCAGGGGTACACCATGGGAACACCAGTGAGTTTTTTTGGGAGTTGATGTCCTTTCCTCAAATTTCTCCAGGGACACACGCTATGAAGCAGAGATCAACCTTACCATCCCATCGTCTGTCTTTCTTTTCCCCCAGGGCTCTTAGAGAAACCCTCAATTTAAATGTAGTAAACGTTCCTGAAAAAATAGTCTGAAATGTAGATATTAGGAGATGTTGAAATCACCACAGATTAAAATTCGCTTATAAAGTAATTAATAGTAACACATTGAGACATTGTTCATCTTTGCTGGACTCTAAGGTCTACGTCAGTTATCTTGTTTCTTAACAAATTGCTCCACCGTGTAATGACTTAAAACAATTATAGCTTTATTTACATGTGAGTCTATGAAGCACCAGTTGGGTGGGCTCAGAGGTGGAATTTTTTTTCCTGCATTTGACTGGGGTAATGTGTCTGCAGTGCCTTGAGGGTCCAACAACACTCAAGTCTAAGAGGGCCGCTGTTCATGCCTGGAAATTGCCCTGGTCTCCGGGTTTCCTTCCACACATACTTTCTCCTCTTTAGAGGGGCTACCCTGGGCTCCTTTGGGTTATGTTACCTTACGGCAAGAGGATGGATGCAAAAGCTACTAAGACTTGGAGGGCCCACCTCAAGAGCTGCACGGCGCCATATTCTGGGGGTCAGAATGAGACGCAGGCTCAGCCTACATGGAAGTTGGGAGAAGGTAGGCCCTGCTTCTGGCTGGAGCAGCAGCAAAATTGCATTATAAAGGAGCAGAGTGGGGCTTGAGAGATGGCTCAGCGGTTAAGAGCACTGACTGCTCTTCCAGAGGTTCTGAGTTCAATTCCCAGCAACCACATGGAGGTTCACAGCCATCTATAATGAGATCTGGTGCCCTCTTCTGGCCCAAAGGCATACATGCAGATAGAACACACATATGCAATCAATGAGTAAATCTTTCTTTTTTTAAAAAAGAAGAAGAGTGAAAACCATGACACGAGAGCCCCACTTTCTTGACAAAACCCCTCTGCACTCTTTCTTCTAACCCCTCCTCCTAACACCCACTTAATTCAAGGCACCTGGTTGTCTTTGCCCTCCAAAGGAGCTACTGTGGAAGGAAAAGAATGAGAGGAGAACAAGAGAATCCTTCTGAGGGTTTTCTGTCTACAGGGCCATGACTTCAGAGATGGGGAGAAATGAGACACAGCCAAGAGGCTGGAATGAACCTTGAGTCTGCTCTCCTCCACAGACTCTGTCGGGGCTCATGTTGGGGAAGAAAAGGAAGGATGGGTTCAGACCACTAGGAGAGGGGCTTGAAACAGGTTCCCAGTGATGGTTATGCTTCACCGCCATGGCAGAAACAGAACAAATCTACGCATGTCAAACGTGTTTCAGAAACAGCCTGAAAGCCACCCAAATGGCATACACCATGAACCGAAGGGGAACGGGAGACAGTGTGGAACACCAGCAGAAGAGCGGGTGTCTGCATGGTCAGGAAATGCAGAGGACCACATGGTCCCTCCTTGATCCTCCTAAGGCACCCATACCTGAATCTACTTCCTCCCAACCAACACCTACAAGCTCCCCTGGGGACTGCAGAAGAGCCACGTTGGCTAAGCTATCTTCTCATAACCTACTGAGATAGAGATGTGATGTCTGCATAACTTGGTGCCTTGATTATTTTCTCATTGCTGTGAAAGATTTTTTTTGGCTCTTGTTTCATAACAGTGTCTCACTCAATAACAGCAGGGAAGACGTGGCAGGGTTCATGGTGGCAGGAGCCTGTGCTGGAGCCTTCTTACATTATGGTGGACCAGGAAGCGGGGGGGGGCAGTGTGCAAAAATACATATATATAATATAGCCTTCAGTGGCTCATCCCTAGTGTCTTTTTTCACTGGCCAGGTGCCACCTCCTAAAGTTTCCACAGTCAAAATAGCACCCTCAACTGAACAACTAAATGCTGTGGGGGGCATTTCAGATGCAAACTGCAACCTTTGGTTAATTTCATGATGAGATTTCTCAGGCTGTGCAGTTAGTTGAAGGGTCTTGTTAAATATGATGCTAGAGGAATTCTGGATAAAAAGACACTAAGCAATGTGCCTTTAGGGAGGAAATGCTTGGTTTCCTAATTACCTGGAATTTGTTAAATACTTAACTCCTCTCGTTCAACAGATGAAGAATTAGATGCTTCTAGGACCCAAGTGTGAATAGCTTCCCACTCTACAAACAAGGTGATGAAGCAGACAGCATCCATCTTGTGATAGCTGGTCAGTGTGTGTTCCCCATGCTCAGTTATTGAAGCTGAACAAACGTTTTTGAGCATCTGTCATGGACCAGGTACCATGGAGATTCAGTGACAGCGAGCAACAAAAGACCTGATCTTGGACATTTCAGAGTTTGATGGTCTGGGAGGAGTCTCTTAATGAGACTTCTCATAAGTTCCTCTGCAAGATGAGTCTGTGATCTTAAATGGGTCTGACTGACTTGTGGGAAGGAGGGAGATACCTCAGACTCACCCTGGGGAGCCTTTGAGCTTCACTCTCTGACCTTCCTCAGGACAAATCAGAGTCAAGTGGCTCATCTCTGGCAAGAACTTGCAATTTTTATCTACAAAGAAAACAGAATGAATTACACTAATGAGAATGGTCAAGGTCTCGTATCTTTTAATTTCTTAAACACACCTGTCTTCTGATTCAGTGCCCATCTCGCTTTCCGGGTGAGGGTCCACTTGGAAACTGGCCATTGTCAAGAACGTTTCTCGTGCTCCATTCATCTGAAGTAAGCATGATTTTCTAGTCCTGTTAAAATATTTTTCAGAGCCTTCTTATCTCTTGGGTAGAATGGAGGCTGATCTGATAAGCAAATGCAAAGTGACAATGGGTAATTATGATTCAATGATGAAAGCAATGGCATTCTCACTTTGTGTCGAAATGTGAGGCACTAATTATCCAGGAGTGGAAGCAGTGTGCCACACAACTCGTGGGGTTTCCTATCAACAGTGCACCAGTATATTTGTATGACCTTTGTTTAACCCGACTCCCAGCCTGATGAGAACTTGTAATTCTTCTTCCTTTTAACTTTCTGAGAAACCCAGCCGTCAGCTGGGAAGGACGGCTGCGCTGACATTTGTGAATGAGCACACAGCCCTCTCTCATTGATCATCTCTCCACGAGCATCCTCCGAGAGATATACATACACAATTCTCAGGGCAAAAATCTTTTCTCTGACAATGAGCAATCTGTAGCTATATCCTGGATAAGCCCAGCTAGACTCAAAAATTGGTTACGTGTCAGATAAGGAGCTTGGAGGGCAACTTGGAATTTCTCAGGGATGTAAAATATCTCTTAGATCTACACCAAACCAAAACAACCAGGAGAAAACCCAATCCATTAATCTGCTTGCTTGTCATCAGAAACGCAACCTTTGAAAGTTTACAATATTTTGATTTTTTTTTCAAATAGTAAATCAAGAAAAGAAGTCCTTGAAAGTATCAGCTTACAGATTTGTGTGTGTTATTAACCTGCAGGTTAGCACCTGTGGGGAAGGCTTCCCACACTGAAATGCTTTTGGCTATTATTTCTCTTGGCATCGAACAGCTAAATGCAGTCAAGTGCTAACACTGAGGCTGGCAAAGGGGAGGTGATGCTCTTAGGAGGTGTTAGTCCCCTGCCGGGAGCCATTCTTAAATACTTCACAGAGGTTCGACATTTGGGTAGTTCTGAAACATTAAGCACCTTGAGAAATTGGTAGGATGAACTTTCCTGCCTCTGTATTATCTGGAATAAGGCCATTACAAAAGCGACGGAGCTGGGTCTGATCTTTGGATAAATATGTAGAATGGAGGCTACTATGGAATTCCATGATGCAGAGATTTGGGTTAACATAAGCATGGGTCCTAGTCCCAAGATCACCTCTTTCTGGATGCTGGACCTAGGATACATCTTTCTTCTGGTCAATTTAAGAATAGTGAGGATACTCATCTCACAGAATTGCTGTGAGAATAAACATGACTACCACCAGTAAGGCGACATCAATAAGATGCCAAAATAGGAGGTTTTAGCATCATCTCTGTAGAGAAACATGGCTTTAACAACTGCCCGTGGAAAAAGCACTCATGTGAAAATTGAATGAAGTCCCAGTGTACCACCAGAGCCAAGAATGGAGCAATAGACACATTGAGGGCTACGGGGCAGAGTGTAAGGAGGACCGTTTATGTGCACCCCACCCTCCAGCTGAGTGCCAAGAAAGAGCACATAGGCCTCCTTTTTCCCATGGCAGAAAGTAAGAGCCTGGCAAGGAAACCCTTGACTTCCATAGTTAGAAGGGAACATTGCCCCAAAGCCTGCTGCTTTCCTCGTCATACAGAATACTGAGGGGGTCAACATGGCTAAGGAGGCAAGAAAATATTTAGAACAGGGAAGAGAGGTAGAGAATCAGGGAAACTTGGGCTTGGAATTCAGCAGAGCTCTGTAAATCCTGCTTCCCACTTAATGGAAGCCTGCTTATGACTGACCCATAGGAGTTTCCAAGGTGTATGTACTTACACATGCTGTCCTGTGTGGTTGGCTCCTTGCACATTTTCCTGTAGTCAAAAAAAAAAAAAAAAGAACAAGCTTCTGCAGATGACTGGGGAGCATATGCATGCACACACACGTGTACACACACACACACACACACACACACACACACACACAGCCACCTTACCTGGAGCTTGGAGGAGACACACAAAAAGCACTTCAGGACACAAATCTGGATAAAACCAACTCAAGGCACTTAACCCTTGACCCGGCTTTGCAAGGCCAAGAGAAAGCACACAAAATTAACAGCTGTAGATCATGTGTTTCCATGCAAAAGGCCCACGAGAGCCTTGGAACCACTAACTGGGCCTCCAGTGATGGTGCTTCTCTCCGAGCACTGCTTAACAGAAGAAGGAACCACATAAGACTTGAAGAACATGACACTACAAAGGAGCACAGGGGTTGGATCCTGCATCATCGGCTGACAAACAGATGGACAAAATGTGTTGTCCTGAAATAAACAAGATATCACCGTGTTTCAACATGTCTTAGCCTTGAGAACACTGTGCTAAGTGAACGAAATGGTCACAAAAGATCATAGTGCACATAATTCTATTTATATGAACCTCCAGAATAAGGAGAAATCTGTCCATTAGTGGATGCCTAGAGTTCAGAGAACTGAGGGGAAATGGAGAGTGACTCCTAACTACAATTTGGGTGATGAAATATTTTGAAATTGTGACAGACATATGACTCCATGAATATACAAAATCCACCAAATTACACACTGTAGGCAGGAGCCTGCTTGTTCATTTCCTGACTGCTCAGACCCAAAATAATCACACAGAAACTGTATTAATTAAAACATTGCTTGGCCTATTAGCTTATGCATACTTCTAGCTAGCTCTTACATCTTAAATTAATCCGTCTCTATTAATCTGTGCATCACTACAAGGTTGTGGCCTACCGGCAAGGTTCCAGCAAGCTACTGTGAACGTCTTTCTCCTTCAGCAGCTACATGGCGTCTCCTTGACTCTGCCTACTTTCTCCCAGCATTCAGTTTAGTTTTCCCCACCTAGCTCTATTCTGGCCCTGACATAGGCCAAAGCACCTTTATTCATTAACCAATAAAAGCAACACATATACAGAAGGACTGCCCACACCAACACACTTTAAAAATTGCAGGTATGTCACATTCATCTCATTAAAGCTGTTCCATTAAAATGGCTCCACCCACACTTGGCACTGTGCAGTGCCTGCAGTAAGTGTTCCTAAATGATATATACAGTGATAGTCTGTGAACCACCTTGTTCTGGTAATGGAAGATTGCATCTGTAGCACAATTAATAAAAGCTCAGAGACAGATATTAGGGTTCAACCTGAAGACCAGAAATGCCAAGCAGCCAGTCACTGGCTTTTACCTCAAACTTAGTCCAAAAATGATGATCCTGCCTCCAGGGAACCTCAGAATGAGATTGTGTGTGAGAACTGTCTCCTCCCATCTTATAGTCCTCTCTAGTGCTAGGATTAAAGGTGTGTGACTCCCTACGATGGGGATTAGAGTTGTGAATCACCACCACCTGGATTTGTTTCTACATTGATCTCATGTAGCCCGGGGAAATGGGGCTTAAACTCACAGAGATTCATCTGACTCTGTCTCCCAAATCCTAGGATTAAAGGTATGTATCACCATTGCCTGTCCTCTTGTGGCTTTAGCTTTGCCTCTGGTCTTCAGACCAGATTTATTTATCAAAATACAAATAATATACCACTACATGCATCCACCCTTGAGGTCCTAATCTCGAGAGAGGATATAAGGATGGGCACTGTGTTGGGAATGGTGAGGGAGGGGGACAAGCTAGAGTGTAAAACATGATGCCTCTGATGACATCCACTTATAGCCTTCAAGGATTAATGATTGTAACAAAAACAATTTTACGTGATTGTTAACCAGAAGAAACCCATGCTATTTCCCTATGATATCCTACTTTTCCCAGGGATCTGGAGACATGATTCATCTCATATCTCACTCAGCAATGCTTCAAATGATAGGACTTATTAATTGCCCAGTACATCTTGTTAGTGAACACCATCGACCACTTGTTAAGAGAGCTCACAGGCTCACTCTACAGAGGGTAGGGAGAAATCTTCCTTGCATAGCCTGCTGCTGCATCTGGAAAGAGCCGGCCTCTGTACCAGTACTGTTTACTCTGTCTCCTTTATTCAACCCTTCCTCCATGACTACTGAGCACCAAGAATCAGGAAGCAAGAGCTCTAGTCGGTTTTCTGGAGCACACAACCCGCCTTGGACCTTTCCATGGAGGAGAGGGTGCAGAATCTCTACTTCCAGTTAGTGCCTGTTCCTTGTCTTTAGAACACTTTGGATAGATAGGGAAAGAGAAGTGTATAGTCTGAACTGTGTCTCAGATCTTTGCAGTAAAACCCTGTCAATGTCCATATTCCATGAACCCTCTAAAGGAGGCATTTAATTACTCATCTCCAGCCTTTTATGTATTCCATGTAGTCTTCGCTTATGGGTAATATGGGGACAGGTGTCAATTCTATGGCTACACAGATGAAAGAGCACAGGAATAAAAAATTCAGTTTACTCTGCGTCACTCATGGGGTCAATGGAAATCCGGGCTCCAAACACACCCTCCTCTGACTTTGTTCTTCTCCCCACAAAGTCAATTCGAGGGGCTGATCTTATTTCCTTATTTTCTTTCTCAATAATAAATGTGATAAGTGTATCATAATGCATTATGGGAAAGAAACTGCACTGGCAACAAGGACATGGGAGAAACATTTTCTAGGTGGTTCTCCTTTGGTTGGTCTGTTGTGGGATGATTTTTTCGAGGAAGCAAAGTCATTTGTCACTTTCATGGTAAGCCACTTGGATTTTTAAAAGGTATAATCTGCTTCATCATAAAGAGTTAAATGTTGCTGGTGAGTATAAAGAATTAATGTTAGTGTAAGCATTTTTGCTAAAGCTTCCTTAAAGTTAGATTTGTTATTTTTTGCTAACTGAAATCCTGATTTGGGTCTTTATCACTTGTGGTAATCAACTTCTCATTATTCATTGTGACAAATTAAAATCCCTAGGATAATCAAGCACAGGAGGAAAAGGATTATTTTGGTTCACAATTTTGGAGGCGTCTGCCTGCGGATGTTGACTAAGTTGCTTTTGGGCCTGGAGCAAGGCAGTGCATCGCAATGATGGTGTGTAATGGCGGAAGATAGGACAGAAGAAAGCATCACTATTTCCGAGCCTTCTTCAAAAGTACACTCCATGATCTAATATCCATTCACTGACCTTAAACACTTCCAAAACACAACAATTAAAGAGTGAGCATGAGTCTTAAGGGAACACTCATCCAAATCAGAGCATGGCTCTCCCCAGTCCATGACATTTCATGGCTCCATGTGGCCAGGTCAGCTATCTGAGGGTTGCTCCCTCCTGCTTCAATCCCCATAGCCAGCCCAACAGTAAAATATCACCACTCCTAACTTCCATATGTCACTGACACAAGGTCAAAATGATTGTGATATTTTAAATTTTTTTAAAGATTTGTTTTACATTATGTGTATAAACATTTGGCCTGCAGGTATAGATGTTCACTGTGTGTGCTTGGTACCTGCAGAGGCCAGAAGAATGTACTGGATTCCCTAGAACTGGAGTTAAAGATGATGGTAAGTGAGCACACAGATGCTGGAAACTGATCCCAGGTCCCCTGCAAGAGCAGCAAGTGCTCCTAACCATTGAGCCACGTCCTGCCCCTGATTGTGATCTCTTGATGAGCCTACGTATAAGGTAGACTGCTCTGTCCATTCTTGCTCCCTGAACATTCATCCTCTCTCCCACCTTTTCTCCAGTCCCTTTTTGTTATTTTCAGCGATTCTTCATTCATTTCCCTTTGCCGTGTCTTTGACAACAATATTCCTTAACTTGGCCTGCAAAGTTCTTGGCGTCCGGCTTCTTAATACTCTCCTGTCTCATCCCATTCTCCTTCTTTTCTCACGGTCACTCCCACTGCTCTTTGCCGTCAGCCAGCTCCAGCTGGAACAGTGAACAAGCCCCGCATCTCGGCGGCTTAGACGCCGTCTCAGTGCTCAGGCTTCGTATCCAGAATGTGTCAGCAATGGTAGACTGGGGATGGTAGGAAAGAAAACACAACGAACCACGCTGAAGGTTTTTGAGGCTCCCAACCAAGCATGGCACACCTACACACTCATGCTCACACACACTCTGTTGGTTGGAGAAGTCACAAATCCATGGCTAGGTTCCAGGAGGCAAGGAAGCCTAGCCATGGCCCACATTCAGTGCTGGGCACTGTGCTTGCCGCCTCCCTTCACAGGCCTCTAAGGGTGCCTTTCCGCTGCTGGAATGCCTTCTGTCTTAGTAAGTATTCTATTGCGGAAGGGATACCATGACCAAGGCGGCTCTTATAAAATAAATCATTTAACTGGGGGTTTGCTTACAGTTTTTGGAGGCTTAGTCTATTATCATCTTGGCAGGGAGCGTGGCAGCAGGCAGGAATAGTGCTGCAGAAGTAGCAGAGAGATACATCTTGATCTGCAAACACACGCACACACACATGCATACGAGACAAAGAGAGAGAAAGAGAGAAAGAGAGAGAGAGAGAGAGAGAGAGAGAGAGAGAGAGAGCAAGGCTACACCTTCTAATCCTTCTCAAATAGTGCTGGTGACTAAGCATTCAAACATAGGAGCCTATGGGGGCCGTTCTTACCCAAACCATCACAGCTTTCTTCCGTTCTTTATCCACTCTTTATTTAGGAGGTGCCCCTCACTCTTTAAGGGCTACACCTCACTCGCCAGTTCTAGGTTTAGTAGCAAGGAAACATTTTTTAACTGTGTTAATACCCTTGTTACAGATGCTTATAGTAACATATACATGTGTGAAATTTGCCATGGTTACTATTTGATCTTTGAGAGTTGGCTAATATCTTGCTTCCATGTAAGACTTTAGACTCTATGAAAACAATGAACGTGTTAGTTTTTGCTTATCAGTGTAAAGACAGCAACAACAACAATTTAACATATTTTCTGTGCCCTGTGCCAGGCACAGCCCCCAGTACTTGACATAGTATCATTCGTCATACTGAAAAAAACTCTCTCACCAGGTGCTGTCACAGCCGCATATTAGAAGGGGAAAAATGGAGGAATAGATCCTTTCCAATGTAGCTAGTTAACTCTGGAAAGCCACCTGCCCCCAGCCACATCCTCTCGCCCAGGACGTCAAGCAGCTAACTCCTCCATGGGTCTAGCAGAGGAGATCAGAAAAGACTTCAGGAAGTAAACCTGAGGTGTGCGGGGTACACACGGGAAGATTCACATGAGGTCTTTCTCTGGCATGTCAACAGCAGAGGTGTCTTCAACAAGCCAGACCTGAAAAGGTTCGCGTGGGTCCATCCCCATCTCTTACGAAGTGGTAAACTACAGGTCCAGGTCAAGTTCGGTGCAGTCGCTTCCTGTGTCATCCTTGTCAAGGCGTGGCATGTGGTTCTCATATCTCGGAGTCATCGCCTTCATGGTTCATTAAGCCGGGAGGTAAGAAATGGCACCTGTGGGGATTCCTACCAGCAGGCCAATGGGAGCCGAGGCCTGAGAGTTCAGTGTGTCTTGCTGCCTCCTCTCTATCCTGAAATTAGCCTTTCTGGGTCAGAAAGAATGCCAAAGGTGCTGAAGTCTCCACGGTTACACACGATATAAATTCACAGTGAGTCGGTGTTTGGAATAGAAACAGTAACAGAAGCTGACATCTCAGGAACAAATGACTCAATTAACTGTAGAAACACTGCCGCTCAATTGAGATTTCCTTGAAGGGTTGCAATCAGAGACCCATCTTTACAATTTGTTCTTTGAGTGTTGGCTAATATCTATCTTCCATATAAGACTATAGGCTCTATGAAAATAAGAGCATGTTGGTTTTTGTTTATCAGTGTAAAGACAACAACAATAATTAAGCATATTTTCTGGGCCAGGTCAAAAAAAAAGCCCAGAAAGGTGTTGGAAGAATTTGAATCTGTTTTTCAGGGTGACTAACGGTTCACTAGGGTTTGCTGGCAGGGCTGCAGGCTGTACCTCACAGAGGAGAAATCCTACCAGCCACCACCCTGATGGACTATAAAGAAAGCTCGATTTCCCAAACTCCCAAGGAAGGAGGAGGGTAGATAAAAAGTTTTGTCTAACTTCTTCTGAAGGGCAGAATCGTATGGATGCTGTGTGGGAGGAAACACCTCTGAGGATGGGACTGGCCTTTCCCTCCAGGAGAACAAAGCTCACGAAAGGCATCCTATAATTACCTGGATGAACAAGAAGAGCTGTGCTGCTAGCAGCCCAGCTTCCTCCAATACAAATGGGAAGTTACAGAACCAAAGACTGATGGGAATCATGGGGGCTGCAGGGGGAGTGTGTTCTGGAGCATCTGGGGACACATCTGGAAGAGGGAATCCCAGGAGGCTAGGAGCCCGCCACAAACCTTCTTATCTGGATGTTCTGCCGTTAAAAGGCCCATTTTTATTTTGATTTTCCATGTTGACATCCGTAGACGTCGCTGTAACCTGATCTGACACCTGGAAATCCAGCACAGTTCAGTTCTCACTGAGGCTGGGACAATAGCGACAGGTCACCAGAGAAGAAAGCTATGGGTTGCGGCTGGAAAGTCTTCAACTCATCCTGTGCCCTATGTCTCCACCCCTAGCATCCTTTATTCTCTCTGATTCTGAACACCTGAGTGTTTGCAGACCATTCAGCAGCAATGTATCCTGGCTACTGGAGCTCCGGTAGAAACTGAAGCAAAGCATAGCAGGGTCCATGATGGGGAATCTGGGACCACTGTCTGTGGATGCGGGCTCGAGACACACGCGCTTCATTTTCCTTAGCTAGTAGACTGAGGTCCCGCCTGACATCTGCCCACCCTCCTGCATATTTATTAATTCCATCAATACGCAAACACTTGCTTCATACATTTTGGTCAGCCACTGTGCACTGTGCTTCAGAGAACACGATGGTAGGTGGCCTCATCTTTGGTTCTCAGAGGCACCTAAGCTAGGCCTAGAGTGGCTCAAGGAAGTTGAAAAATTCCTCAGTTGCCTGGAACACATAGCAGATACCTAACCTCTGGCACCCTCCACCCTTTTGGCGTCCATGCTGTGCCATCATTTGAATAGCAACCCCCCTCTGTCTCGTGTGTGGAATACTTGGTAGTGCTGCTCTGAGAGCTTTGGAAGCTTCAGGAGACAGAGCCTAACTCTGGAAGACTTGAGTTGCAAAGGGTGGGTCTTCGGAGTCAATCTCCTGCCCTTTCTTGTCTCTTTCTGCTTCCTAATTATCATGAATCAAGCAGCTGCATTTTACCACACAATCCCACTGCCATGATGTTCTGCCCAAGCAGTCGGCCCTAGGAGTGTAGGGGACCCTTTGAAACCATGAGCCGAGACAAATTCCTCCTCCTTTAAATTGTATATGTCACATATTTTGGCCACAGAAACAAAGAGCAACCAATAGTCAATAGTCTGTGGTAGGCCTCATCCCTCCCGAAAAGCCTTTGTGTCCTTCTGTTCCTCACCATGCCGTGGCTGATAACTGAGCCTCTGTGCTAGCATCTCCCATCTGACTCTCCTCCCACATTCTGGCACGGGGCAGGCCCTCTCCCAGGAGACCTTAATTTTTACCTTGCTCTGCCTAAGACCCAGCTGAGGAATCTTTCCTTCAGGAAATTGGTTCTCTTGTTTCAGAAAATGCCAGCATAAGCTAGAAGGATGGCTCAGCGGTTCAGAGTTCTTATTGCTCTTCCAGAGAACCCAAGAGCAGTTCCCAGTGCTCACATTGGGAGGTTCACAACTACCTGTAACTCCAGCTCCGCGAGACCTCTTCTGGACTCTGAGAGCACATGCACTCGCATACCCCCAAGCAGATACACACCTCTACATACAATTTACATAAGTCAGAACAACGATAGTAGAACAGAAGCATGGGGAGCTGTTGCCAGCCACGGCAGCAGAGATGGTGATTGGTTCCCGGGACGTGAGTAACAACTGCAGTAAGGACAAGCGTAAAGCAAATAACATATGTGTGGTCCCTTTGTTGTGCTTGGAACAGGAAGTTGAAGCGTTGTCTTCCAGATACTTCCAGAATCTGGCGCAAAACAGCGATGCTCTGAGAATAAAATATAAGTTTGCCCTTTGAAGGGCTTCATCTCAGGCCTGCGAACTGGAGCAAGCATGAGTCATCCTATTAAAGAAACAAGACCAAGATTGGCTCAGAGATACGCACCAGCATTTTCTGCATGCTCTCTGTGTATCTGGTTCTGCACAGAACGATGCCCAGGCACTGAGATCAACAAGCTCTGAAAAATGCCTTAAAACACTTTGTTTGCAGATGAGAAAACTGAAGCCCAGAAAGCATAAGACGTTTTCTAAACCATGGCAGTAAAGGAGGTCCTGCCAAGTTTCCAGGGCAGGGCTTGGTGATGATGCCAGCTCTACTCTTAGGGGCTTTGGGCTGTAGTGTTCTGAAGAGCCCTGATGGTAGGTGTGGAAGGAACCCAGGACCCAACTCCAAGGCTGGCATTCTCTCTGTGTAGTAGCATTTCATCTGTATTTTAATAAATAAAGCTTGCCAGAAGATCAGAAGAGTAAAACAGACACACTGGACAGCCTCACAGATCAGGTGCAATGACAGACACCTTTATTCCCAGTAGCCATGCTAGCTTGCCATAGAAACCGGGCAGTAGTGGTACACGCCCTTAATCCCAGAGCTAGAGAGGATTATAAAATGGGAGGAGACAGCTCTCAGCCTCAGTCTCATTCTGAGGTTTTCTGGAGGTAGGATCACCATTTCCGGACTGAGGTCAATGTAAGAGCCAGTGAATGGCTGCTTTGTTTTTCTGGTCTTCAGGTTGAACCCCAATTTCTCTCTCTGAGTTTTTATTAATTGTGTTTCATCTCTCTGTTTCAGTTTCACTAGCCTCCACCCTCTCAGTTCCAGCCTAGGAGAGGAGAGTCTGGAAGGCTGTGCTGGTCCCCACTCTAAGGAGGCTGGGTGACAGGTGTGGCATGTAAGTCACTCTCCTTCACCTTAGAAGAGAATTGTTGGGCTAAGAACTTGACATGTACAGGTAAGACCCTAATTCACTTGAAATTCTTGATCTCTGCCAGTCCGGGATGCTAAGAATCGGGAGGCTCATCGGGCAAGAATCAAACATTCAAAGATGCAGTCCCTGGGCTTGAGGAGAATCTCAGTGGTTGAATGTCATGCTCCATCACCAGCATAAAACAATTTAATAAACATGCACATCCTCCTGTAACAGAGAAGGGGTCCTTACTTACTCTGCTGAGCAATCAAAATAGAAACCAACACTGAGGAATTTTAAGGTACCCAGTTCGATAAAGTGCATAGTCTGCATCAGGTTAGATC
Source organism: Ondatra zibethicus (assembly GCA_004026605.1). Classification (NCBI taxonomy): domain Eukaryota; kingdom Metazoa; phylum Chordata; class Mammalia; order Rodentia; family Cricetidae; genus Ondatra; species Ondatra zibethicus. Next base: position 120,211 of record PVIU01001934.1, on the reverse strand, counting down.
TTCTCTTTTCACCTTAAATTTAAAGACACTGAGGTGCAGAGGGTAGTTGGTATGCAACAGGTCACACAGCTAAGAAGGTCCTCTGAGCTGTACACTGTAATTGCTATGGCAACTGGAATCCCATTGCCATGAGCCCTGTATGCTGGAATCAGAGCGGAAGCTTCTCTCTGGGGCTCAGAGTCCTGCACAAGCAATAAGAGAAGAAAGTCAAGGAAGATGTGGATATGAAGCAAGTCATCTCTGGGGTGCTGATGTTGACATCCACTGGGTCATCTGATGTTCCTTCTCCACCCCGAGTCACAGTGAACGAAGGGGACTTTGCTAGAGGGCTGTCAAATCTGTGGAGCTGCTTTCCAATCAGTGGACCTTCTGCCCTTAGAATGGCCACTTGATGACTCACGTTTAAGCTCAACTTTATAGATTGAAATGGCACAATTTCTTGAAATTTTCCCTATTATTGATTAGACCTAGGCAAACATGTACGTATGTATGCATTTTTGCTAGTGCCATGTGAATTCTTCAATTCTGTTTGATTTTTCTAATTGCCAGAGTGCCTCTCTTCTACTAAGAGATCAATAATAATAAAGATGAAAGGCCTAAAAAACGCGTAATCACTTTCTGCTTCCAGCTTCTATCTTACGAATAAAACATTGATGCACTTTTTAAGTTGGCCATCACTCATCTGGTAGGTTTTGCAGACAATAACAGTTCATTAGTAATATCTGGTGGGAAAGATGTATGGTGCTGTAAATATTTAAAATCAAATTTGAAAAAGAAGACAGAGATGAATGCACGGGATGGCGTGGGAGGGTTGAACGCGGTGCCCAGGGCTACGCTCTTCATAGTCGCTTCCACTAGGGTCCTGCGGCTATTTTCTCATGGAAGTCCCATGGAGGGGGACCTAGTTGTGTAGCTGTGCCCAGAAGGACCAAGATGGTTGTCTTATCTAAGGTTTCTGTTGTTACAAAGAGGTACCATGACAACTGCAGCTCTTATAAAGGAAGGCATTTAACTGGGGCTTATTTACAGGTTCAGAGGTTTAGTTCATTGTCATCATGGTAGGAAGTATGTTGGCACGCAGACAGACATCGTGCTGGAGAAGTAGCTGAGAGTTCTACGTCTGGATTGGCAGACAACCGGAAGAGAGAGTGATCTGAGCATTTGAAACCTCCGGCGACAAGGTTATACCTACTCCAACAAGGCCACACCTCCTAATTGGGCCACAACCACCACAATAGTGAACATAGAGTTGAATGAGTACGCAGAGCTGCTATCCTTCTAAAGATAGCTCCTTAGATATAGGTTTGGGTACCAGGAACTTAGTTGAGTAGGATTCATGGCGGCATCAGCATGAAGGCATAAGGGTGCATGCTAGAAAAGAGAAGACTAAGTGAGGGTATGTCCTTGGCAAGTCCCAGCTGGAGATAATTGGGTCCCAGCCCATGGGAAGCCCTCGGGAAACCCAAGGGGATCAGAAGGGCCAGGAAGCTGTGAGGTAGCTTTTGCCATCTCCTTTAGTTCATCGGGAGTACTATCGCTGGACTTGTGTTAATAGGGACGTTCCCAGTTGGCCCTGAGTTCAGGACCAACGTGACCTACAAAATGCCTGGCGTGTATACAAACTTCTTTGTGCCAGTTCCTAGACAGGTCCTGGGTAGAACCCTGAGGGGGGCAGATATTTGTATAAGAATCCCTACTCTTTCTGTGGCCTGGATCAAATCAGAAATCTGGGTGCTCAGTTGTCACGAGTGAGAGGTGAATGTGAATTGGTCTTGTTGGGGTCGTAGAATTCAGTGAAGCCAGAGAGTCCACTGCACCATCATCACCCTCTTCTAGACCTTTACACCTCACATTTCCCCACATTAACACATCCGGTAATTGCATACATCAGAAATTATCTATAAGCACCACGTAACCTACTAGGGAAAGAGGCCTGGAAAAATAGTTAGACTTGAAGTTAAGCAATAGTGATTCCAGATGACAGAACTCAGCCAAGGAAGAAATGGTTGTTAAAGATGTTATCTGTCTGTAATTTTGAAGATGTGGCCAAGAAAAGCCCTGGGGATGTCCCTTTTCTATTTACTTCTTCTTGGGTGTCTTGGAAGGACTCTAAACCTGGGGACTAGCTATGGAACGTCCTACCTCATCCTTTGTTTCTCAGGACTGGCCCAGTTCTTTAGTCCAGGCTAACCCTTACCTCCTTTCTATTCTAAAATTTCCCTGAACTTGTTTAACTTCCTGGAATCCTTGATTTCTACCAAAATATGAATCTGTGCTCTAATGTTATTAACCAAGAATGTTGGGAGTATATTTTTTTTCATGGAGGATTTCGAAACTCCAACCATTTTAACTAAAGAGATATACTCCTAAGTTCTCCTCCAGTTCCAGGAGGAGGTCAGTCCATCTAATTCAATGTCCTCAGTTGGTACAGTTTCAAACCACGTCTCAGAGATAAACACCAGCTTCCTTGAGAATATGACTGTAAAGAGCCTGGTCAAAGAAGAGGGTGCCATAGTTTCTAAAGGACACCAGAGCTGGAACAGAACCTGGGGATGTCTGTCTGATGCAGGTCACCAGACTGGAAGCTTCCATGACATACTCCCTTCCTGGAAGAACAGAGCCACTGTGGACATATTGAACATATTTGCCTTTGTTAGGGAGCCTGGAACAAGTTTAGGCCTTAAACATATTGCTGGTGGCCTTGCTCCCATCTTGTTCCTCTGCTGACACATGCTTAAAAGTGTGGGGCATAAGCAGTCATTCTCTCTGTCTAAATGTCTCTAGGGATGAGATGTTTATGAACCGGAGAGGCAGTTCATTCAGGTTTTCAGGTTCTGGCCCTCAGTCATCTTTTATCTCTCTGTGGATGAAGTCTACCCACTGACAGTGCCCTTAGAGCTAAGGTTAGAGGCAACTCCTATGGTAAACTGTAACATTTTATCTGTACTGGGCCTCACTGCATACATCTCCCACGGTCTTGAGGATATTTGTTTGCCCTTTGTCAGTCAACGTGGTCCCTTGCCATCTTAGAATACAGGACTCAGAACTGGTTTCATGAGTCCAGTGACTGGACCTCAAGAAAGTTATTTAACCTTTGCATATCTTCTTATATAAACTCAGGTTCATGGTCTTAGAGACATCATGAGTTTTTATTAACTCGGAGAACAAGCATTTTTTTTCTAATTGTTTTGAAGTAAATTTCTAGCCATCTCTTGTACCTGGGTTCTGAGAAGTGGTGTTCCATTTTTGACAGGTTTGTTATATAAATATATTATCTTAATATATATATATTTATATATAAATATGTTACATAAATATATCATCTTATATAATATATCATCACATAGCACCTTTATAATAATGCATTTACTACTTTTAGACACCATAATGGTGTTTGATGGATAAAACTTGCCTTCTCATCATATAATCAAAATAAACAGATGGTGGAGGAGGTGCATTGACCATATCAAAACCTCCAGAACACACTGGTGTTATTGCTGCACAGGATGATGAATAGGTGGGGTGGAGTGGAAGGGATGGAAACTCACTTTCCTCCTGTTTGATGGAAATCATGTCACCTAATGTATAGACTAAAGGCCTCCATGGAGGCTTTGCATAAATGATGAATGAATCAGTAAAGATCCCAATAGAAGTATGGAACATGCCAGGTCTGGAGATGAACTGTGAAGCGGAGGTGCCTTAGTTACTGTTCTGTTGCCATGAGAGAAACCAAGAGCAAGGCAACTATTATAAGAGAATGCATTTAATTGGGGTCTGCTTACAGTTTCAGAGGTTTAGTCCATCTTCATGGCAGAGAGCATGGTGGCATGCAGGCAGGCACCGAAGCAATAGCTGAGAGCTACATGCTTATCTTTAGGTAGAAAGAGAGACTCTGGGCTTGGCATGAGTTTTTGAAACCTCAAAGCCCAGCCCTAGTGACACACTTCCTCCAACAAGACCACTCCTCCTAATGCTTCTAATCCTTTCAAATAGGGCCACTCCCCGTTGCCATAGCATAAAATATATGAGCCCATGGGGGCTAATCTTAATCAAACTGCTACGGGCTGTTAGGTGAGGATGGGTTGGCTAATTCTGGGAATGATGCTTGTTAGACACACACACACACATGCACACACACACAGAGAGAGAGCTTGTGGTTGGTTTCTCCCACAGCAGCCTTATATCATCATCCAAACCTCTTTCTCTATAATTGACCCCAACCACATGGAGTACATATTACTTTAGACTTTAGAAAGAAAATGACACTATATATAGCTGTGTGTGTGTGTGTGTGTGTGTGTGTGTATGTGTGTGTGTGTGTGTGTGTGTATGTATGGAACATGGTTTCTCTTGTTGTTGACCGCTATACATGGCAGGCTGGCTGACCCAACAGCTTTTGGATATTCTTTTGTCTCTACGTCCTATCTCACCATAGCAGCACTGTGATGCTACCATTCCAAACCTGATCTGGGTTGTAGAACTTCAAACTCAGGTCCCCCTTGCAGAACAGGTGCTCTCCTAGCTGAGGCATGCCTACAGCCGTCATAGGGCATCAGGGTAGAAGCTCAATCTTAACAGTTAACTTAGTCACTGATAAAGGAAATTATTTAATTGGGGGTCTTGCTCACAGTTTCAGAGGCTTAGTCCATTATCATTATGGTGGGAAGCATGGTGGTGCACATGGTGCTGGAGCAGAAGCTGAGAGCTACATCCTCATCCTTAAGTAGCAGGCAGAGAGAGAGAGAGAGATACTCTGGACCTAGTTGTGGACTTTTTGAAATTTTAAATCTCACCTCTAGTTACATACCTCCTCCAACAAAACCGTGCCTCTTCCAACAAGGCTGCACCACCTAATCCTTCTAATCCTTTCAAACCAGTCTACTCCTTGTTGACTAAGCATTCAAATATATAAACCTCTGGGGACAATTCTTATTCACACCACTACAACTGTCAAGACTTCCTGGTAGATGGGCCTCTTGAGTACCCTGGGGGTTATTATTCTATACCTGCTTCAGTATAAATGGCTTCTTGCCTGGAGGGTTAGAAAACCACAGCTTGGGCTTTCCTCCTTTTGATTGTGGGCCAAGCCTTCAAGGACTGAGTGGGCTGAGACCTCTCTTCAGTCCTGAGCCTCCCTCTTACTAAGGATCCTTCCTTCCATCCTTCCATACCAGGATAGAGAAGAGAACAGATGATCCTAAGGTATATTAGCTTTTTGTCTGTGCTTCTGTTTGCCTATGTTTTAGGTGAAATCTCATTCATTTAGAAAGAAAATAGGTCTTGATTCATAGCTTCACCCTTGAAACTACAAGTAAACTAGGTAAAGAATGTGATCTCCCATATTCCTTTGGGATAAATCTTTCAGGGGTCCCAATCCAAGTGTTTCCCTACTTAACATCTGTCAATCAATATATGTTCCAACTCCCCACTTATTGGGCATCTTCCATCCATCTGTTTTGTCACTGTGGGGGCTAAATCTTTGCAAAAAAGAAACAAACAATCTGAGATGGGCAGGTCTTATTGAAGATTTGGTATATGGTGCAGCAAATGACTGTAGGAATGTGGAACTCTCTGAAGGGCAAAGAAATACTTGCTGGGAAGGAGGAGGTCATTTCCCAAGAGGCAGACTAAGGAACTGAGAGTCAGACAGACAGTATAGAAAACTATGTACATAATGCTGAGAGCACATTTGGAGTTCATGAAATGGTTTGTTCATCTTATCATCACTGTTTTAGAGCACTAATATTGTAACTATAATTCTTGCTTGATACCTGTTTTGTTATATGTAATTTTACTATGTTAAAGTTAAAACTTTTTTTTATTTAAACAGAAAAGGGGAGGTGATGTGGGAGTCCCCTCTGTGTGCTGTGATGACCATTAATGAATAAAAAACTGCCTTAGCTTGTTGATAGGGCAGAACTTAGGTAGGCAGGAAGACTGGACTGAATGCTGGGAGGAAGAAGGGTAGAGTCAGGGAGACCCCCACAGATCTGCCACCAGTGATAGACATGCTGAAACTTTGCTGGTAGGCCACGACCTCGTGGTGATTAATAGAAATGGGTTAAATTAAAATGTAAGGGTTAGTCAATAAGAAGCAGGAGCTAATGGCCCAGCAGTGATTTAAATAATATAGTTTCTGTGTGGTTATTTTGGTTCTGGGTGGTCGGGATGAACAAGCAGCCCCTCCTGTAACAGGGCACAGTAGTTGTATTGACCCATGTGGAAACAGTATTTGGTCTAGATGAGAAACTCCACTATATTCATAAAGAAAAATTAAAATATAAGGATATATTTGTAAACAAATCCTGATCCTTCATTTAGATAGAACAGTTAAGACAGGATGAGGTAGGAATGTGGGCATCACTGATGAAGGAGTTTCAAAAGCAAGCTGTACAGTGTAGAATGAATAATAATGAATAATTTGGTAACATGACCACATTAGCTTCTTCCAAACTAGACAAGCCATGCAAGATGTAGTTACCAGCAATGCACTAAGAGCCTGTAGCCCCTTTCCTGCATTCACACTCCTGCTATGTGAGAGATGCTGCCAGACCACCTCACAATGTAGATGCTAGAGGTTTTGGGTAGCCGCAACTTCTCAGTATCATTCCAGTGCTTATTCTAGAAGTCAGTACATAAGTTAACTGTTTGTACTTGGAAAATCCTAGTCTCTCTACATGGCATCATGCTGCATACATGGAGAGTGTTAACACAGGGAAGGAAGAGAGGGATGCAAGTGAGTAAGAGGCTCGGTTTTTGCTATAAATTCACGGTTTGCTTCATGTATTTGAAACAATATATATATGTAACTACATTTCTAGTTTTATAGATAAAAAGAAGCTCTTTTCACAAAAGAGAAGCTATTAAATGATCCCACCTAATGAAATAATTAAAATAGGTAAGTCATATGGCTGGAAGTAGATTAGATTAGGGGACCTAGAGGCTGTGTTGGGAATGGGATTTAATGCTGAGTCAATACAGAACTTCTATTTGAGGTGTTGAAAAATTCAGGTGAAGATTATATGATATTCAGAATATAATGATACCTCTGAATTTAAAAAAAATTATCTTTATTTTATGTGTGTGTGTTTTGCCTGCACATATGTATGTTCACAGTGTCACCCTCAGAAGTCATAAGAATGCATTGGAGTCATTGGAACTAGAGATAAGGGCAGTTTTGAGACTCTATGTAAATGTGACCTGAACCCAGGTCCTCTCCATAGGTAGCAAGTGCTCTTAACCACTCACGGTGCTACCTCTCCATCCCCCATGTCTCTGAATTTTTAAAAGAGGTTAGAGTGGCAAATTTTATGAACACTTTACTCGGAGTAGTAGGCAGAGGATGGTGGCAAGAAGGAGTAGGAGGAAGAAGGGAGCAGGGGAGGAAGAAGAGAAGGAGGAACTGTCTGGATTGAATTGGTTTGATTTCTGGTGAGCTAGCAACATTCCTACTCTTCTTTCCTCTGTTGGGCAGAGATCACACTGCTGTTTAAGGCACCCAAGGATGCTCTGAGGTCCTGAGAAGTAGCAGGCACAGTCATCAAAATTATGGAATACATCTTATATCTTTAATTTCCAAAAGGTGGGATTCAGTTGTGCTCAGAGGGCTAAATTACACAAAGCAGACTTTCTTATAAAGGATTAGAGGCCCAGTCAACTACTCCATCCATCCATCTGTTCATTCATCATTCATCTGTCCATCCTGTTGATCTTTAAGAAGGATCAACTATGAGGAGGATACTCAGAAGATAGTAACGGCCACATTTCTCATTAGACACAATCAGCATGGGTTCCTGTCATTCTATCAAAGGAATTAGAAAAAGGCACAGGGATTCATAGCTTCTTCTTACATTATTTTCACCATGTGACATTGGACACATATCTCCCTTTCTCTCACTCTATAACATGACCTCAAAGATGTCCCTCACTCTCAAATGTGCCCATTTATCCCTAGAATTACTATCTGGAAACCCATAAACACTTTCAAATATGTTTGAAAGCCTATGGGGGACACAGAATTTTCACAGTTGAAGGAATTTGCAAACTTCATGCTTGTATCAGCAGAAGGGGGTGGAGTTGTGCCTGTCTGAGCCGACATCTGGTGCTTAATATCATTGAGGACCATGATAGCAAGGCAAACACAGGAAGGGAGCATGTGGCTATGACTCCACGGAACTGAAATAAAACATAGTTGTTTACTAGCAAAAAGACTGTATAAGTACAAATGGGAAGCACCCCCTCACGCACACACACCATGAAAGAGCACCTAATAATGGGGAAACAGGCTTTTCTGCAGTGTGTGTATCTTTAACAAATATTGACCTGTCCATTACTGCTTTATTTTAACATGTGAGTAAATCAAAATAAGGTGTCTTCATGGGATTCTCTTGTTTTATTATCTGTCATTTAATTTTTAATACCTAAGTGACACCTGATATATTACCTAATCAAAAAGAAGAGAATTATACATTGCACATAATCAGTTATTTTTGCCATATCACCAAAATTAGACTAACAGATGAGGAAAATAAATAAGATGAACTTTAAAAATGAAAATGCTTAGCCTTTGGAATTTTAGTTGACAGCTTTTGAAAATTAAATTATAAGTCAAGTCCTGATAGGTTTGATATCTTCCTCGCAGCTTTGCCTGTGATGTATGGTGGTTCTAATGGAATATCATTTATCATCTGATAATAACAGATGTAGTATTTCTGAGCTTGTCATCTCTTCTGTGATGACAAATAGTCCAACTTGTAGCGGTGATAATGGAATTTTATAATGATCTGTCCTAAACTGACTGTGCTGCAGCCCAGCTATTTTTCTTAAATTTCATAATGCCGATTACATGGAGATTACAACACGCTGCGCCTCCCACCGAAGAGTGAGTGCCAATCAAGGAATCCAGATTTTAGGCAAACAGCCTGGGAAGATGCGGCAATATTTACTTGTTTATTAACATTAAGCTTAATAAGAGAGCTTGCCAGATGCTGCCAGGGATAGAGGACGGGAAAACCTAGAGGATAAATGAGGAGGCAAATGTTTATCTCTTCACCAGCGGGCAGTGTATTTGGTCTGAAATCCTAGTCACCCCATCTATCATTTTCTAGAGACTCATTTAATGAAGGCCCATGTTAAGAACATCAGCTGGAGAGAGCAGTCACCCTTCCGCTTCATCCTGAGGCTGGGTTTATTTAACGATGTAATCTGGGCTTGTCTGGGAGCATCACTCTGTCGCGCCTGTCCATTCCATAGTCCAAATCATTTGCCCTTGTGATATGTTTTTTTCTTGAAACTTTTCAACAGGTTGAGGCATCACAAAAAGCTTGGGTTTGGAGAACAGAAGCTTTCTGAAATGCTCCATTGAACGTAGTTATTCTTGCTGCAGCCATGACACTGCAAAGGCTCCCTCACTGGAGGGGCACTTCCTATACAGTCAGGAGTCTGTGCCAGAGTGGACAGTCCCCGTCACAACTTTGATTTTTTTCTCTCTCTCTCTCCATAATGACAGCACGACACTGTGGGACAAAGGGGCAAGGCTTATGGTGAAGATCTCAGCTTTGACACGGAAGGGAACAGAAATTGCTAGGATAAAGGACAAATTATACTCTGTTAATGACAGACTCGTGCAAATGGACGCCTGCCAAATCCAAAGTGTTCCCTGGTGGGGACGCAGAATGTAATGGGAAATATGCGGCTAAAGTGACTCTAACATCACAGCCGTAAGTGCTGACTGTGTCTCGTGTTAGCTTGGACTCCATGCATCCTGCTTCTCACTCTTCAGAGGTGTTTCATGCTAGGCCCAATGAAAACATCTAGTTCTGTCTTTCATGCTCATGATTTTATGCAGAACGTGCGAAAGGGATCTCATTGTCACCCACCACAAAACTGAGAGATGCCTCCTGCTCTTAACTGACAGCGGCAATATACAGAGAGAATGAGCTTAGATGCAGCTGGGAAGGACCATGCAGTTTAAGATCCAGATCTTATCCTAGGAACCATTCATCCAACCATTCATCAGCGACCAAGATAATCACTGGCTTCGGTTCCATCGGAAACTTTCTGTACTGATCAGTGGTTGAGCCAATCATTGTCCGGATCTTGTCCTGGCTGGCCTAATTAGGTGTAAATGCAAGCTGTTACATAATCCCGCTGGTAGTTTGATTGCATTAGGCCTAACCTAATCAGTGTGTGATCAGATTCCAATCCACACCTTTTCTTGATCAATGACTCATCTAAACAACCATTGGTCTCCATGATGATGGATCTAACCAATCAATAGAGGATCTAATCACAGTCTTTGATCTCTTCTATGATTGATCTACTCTACTACAACCTGGTTAGCGTTTAATGTGGGCAGCAGTTGGCTCAGACAGGAAGCAACAGATAACAATCAGGAGCTTTAGTACAGTCGGGTTGGTCTGAGGGCAATTTAAGACTATAAGCTGAAATTGCTGGATGAGGATGACGGATGGTTGTGGAGGTGGTGGCAGCGGCCACGCTAGTGGTGGTGATGATGATAAACAACCAGAGAGAACAGCTGGCCCACCTCCTCTCATGGTACCCTGAAAATCAGCATCATGATTTTGGCATTCCCTGTATTCTCGTACTATCACAAAGCTAATATTTCTTTTAACACTGCTAGCATAGCTTTTCTGTGGGTTCGTAGTGTAACAGTTGGGACCCACTCAGATTGCTGAGCTGACATAGGATAACATTAAACTATATCCGAGAACCAACACAGCAGAAGACATCCAAGAGGCTCCCTTACCTAACTAAAAGCAGCCACCGCATTTGGCAAACGTGGCTGTCAAAAATTTCCTGTTTGGAGAATGTGCTTCTGGAAGGATGTACAATCAGGACCCAAAACCCATGTCTGGGGGAGTATGTGAGCGCAAAGGTTATGGAGAGATCGCTCAAGTGAATCTGTGAGAATCAGCACAAACTCTCTTAACTCTTGTATGTTCTCCTGGTAAGCATTTGTTTCAACAGAATCTGTTCTTCCTATGCAAGCCACTGATCCTTTTTTACTCATGGGAGCCCCTATCTGCACTGCTCCTCACTGGGCACTCCTGTATCTGTGTACTGGGAGGATACACTTTCTGGTTAGCACAAACTCTCAGACTTATACCAGAGAGGAATAATAAACTCTCTTCCAGGACTAGTGTATGACCATGTGATCTCACCCGACTTCCACCTTAGCCTCTGCACACAGGAGGACTTTAAAATGCAGCCAAGTGTCCTGCCTCCTCTGCTGCCCCTCCTCTGGGTGTGTCTATCTTAACTTCCCAAATACCTGACCCTCTTATTCACTGCTTGTGATGTTGCCCTTGTAGGCAAAGCAGAGGACAATAGAAATGAGCCAACTTGGTTGTCTTAAGAGAAAATGTGTTTCAAGTAGGAAGAGTATATGAGAGAGAGAAGGATGGAGATAGAAATGGGGGAAGAGAAGAAAGGGAAGCTGGGATTTGGAAGATGGACAAGAGAGTGAAGGCAACTGCTCTTTTGGGATAAGCAATGAAGAAGAAGCTGGAGAAAGGGGTAGTAAATTTCCATACTCAGGGATAGGAATCTTCGCTATGTCTCGGTGGCAATCTACTTCTCAGTATATTTTGGCTGACTTTCCAACTGGCCCTGAGCTAGCAAACTGTTTAGGAGCTGGACAGATAAATAGTCCCTTGTAGAGGCAGCATGACCGTCCCAGAATGAGAGAGCTGGGCTGAGTGCCATTCTGAGCTTGTCCAGTGTTGCTCTCTATCTGTGATGCTGCCCATGCCCCATTGTCCTCTAGAACCTGTGCTGACAAACCGGGTGAACCCACACTTCCATGGAGATGTTCTTCAAAAACAGGCAGCCGTCTCATTGGATTCTGGATAATATTTCTAATTATTCTCTCTCTCCAAGATACCAACCTTTTTCATGCTCTCTCTCTCCCTCTCTTCTCTTTTCTTCTCTCTTCCTCTATCTCCCTCCCTCCCTCCTTCCTAATCTATATACACATTGTCTACTTTAACTATATTCTAAATGGCTGATGAACAAGGCACTCTAAAGTTGAGAGCAACCCTTTTTGTTGGTTTTATGCAAATACAAACAGAAAAGGCAACAGTGAACTTAAACAATTAAACAATATTTAACAAGTAAAACCCTATTCCAACCATGGGGAAGTTACTTAAATATCCGGAGCTGTCTTCTTAGCTACGAAACAAGGCTAGTGGCAGCATTTAATGTGTACTGGGAGAATTGCGTAAGTGAAATTCTATAGGGTGCTTGACACAGTGCTCCATAAGGATTCAGTAACAAACACTAAAACACTACCCCCCAACAAAGTGCTCCTCCTTCCTCCATGATTTCATTAGTCCACAATTGCTGATATCATTGCTTACTTTTCATCCTCCCCCTGCATCACCTCCCACCCAACTTTGGGTTCCTACAAAATGAAAGGCCATCTCCTTTTCTATAAGACATTGCTTAAGGGCAAGTTGGTCCATCATGTTCAAGGATAGAGTCTACTCCATGCTTCTGGCTCACTACCATGAATGAGCTCACTTGGGCTAATTCTGAATTCAGTGCTACCCAGCCTCAGGGTAACGCCCCTTTCTGATCAGTCAATGCTTAAGTCCTACTGACCAGGTGGACAGTCATAGGAAGACACATCCTCTTAGCCTATAAGACCTTTGCTGCTAGAGATCATAGCTCTCAGAGCATAGGGCTTCCTCCATCTCTCAACCACTCTAGGACCTTCTTTCTCTGGGTCAGGAACTGTTCTAGATTCAGAAGCTCAAAGGTTAACCTTCACCTCTACTAAGTTCTCATGTGACATGTCCCTTAGAGATGGGGAAGAGCTATGCCTTCTGGAGTCCCTTTGCTCTGAGTACCATGATAGAACCATTCTAAGGACCTCTGACCCAGGCCTAGCCTGGCGGTACACACGAGATGGGTCAGGGTTCCCATGGGCTCAATCCAGGCTCCTCTCCTTCAGAGAATTTCCCCATCTTCTCTTTGCTAAGGCCTCCATGTAGATTCAGCCAGTACCCCTGTTTGCAGGAGAGTAGCCGTGAAAGAAAACCATTGATTGCTCTTGTTATGGGTGTGGTCTTCAGAATCATCAGATCACATAAAAGCCTATAGCCTACACCCAGACCATATGCTATGGCGTGGCACTCACACCAAACAGGAGGGGATGTAGCGCCAGCTACCTTGTTTCCACTGAAGATTCTGAGCTTAGCTGTCCACACACAGATCTTCTATCCATGCTATCACAGAAGTGGCCCCTTGGGTCCACAACTACTTAGGGAGGCAGCCTCCAGCCCTCACACCTAAGTTGGTCAAGTTTCCCACCAAGTTTGAGGACTGCTGACACTTAGCTCCATCAAGGTTTCAGTTGACTGTTGCTAAGCTCAGTGTCCCTCTGTGTCCTCCTCCTTTACCCTGATGGGTGTGGCAAAGATATGCCCTCAAAGGCCATTCTTAAGCAGTCTCAGAAAGGAAGCAGCCGTGCTTTGTGATGAAGTGACTTCTCATTGGTCCTTGCACTAGGCATGAACATTCATCTTCTACCACAATCTGAGTATGGTATGTACCACCCCAATCTCCTCACCATACTATCTCCTGTACTCCCTTAGAACTCTGTCAACTAGAATATCCTTACCAGATGCAGCCCCTTGAATTCAAACCAGAATTATGAGTACAAATACCTTTTCTGACCTTCAAAGTCAGCTGATGTATGCGCACGTAGCATTCATGACGCCGTGGTGGAAGACCCGGTAGAGGCAGCCAGCATTAAATTTGCTCACAGTGGTAATCTGTGAAGTTCCCAAGATGATGTGAGGGGAAAGTCTGTTGTTCTGCTCTCTACCTATAAAACGGAGGGCACAAGGTCAGAATAGCAACCCCAGCAGGCTGAGTACTTAGGCAAGACTAATCTTGGTGGTAGCTGTTAACCAAGAACAGGGAGACTTGCAGGAAATCGGCTTTCCTGGGGGGCACCTGGGTGATGGAATGTTGCAAGCAGTGTTAACAGATGGTGTGGGAATTCAGCAGTCAGGCAAAGACTCATATTCTTCCAGCTCAACCAATAAGGGAAGGGACCACTGCACTGTGAGTAATGACCTTGTGCTGAGACCTTGTCCTTGAAGCAGAGGTTTGAAATGAACTAGAAACAGTCCATCTAGGTTCAAGGTTCATGGAGAGCTTCTCATGGGGAGACTCATGACTGGAAGGGTCAGTGTCCCCTCACTACTGAGGAAACCCATGTGCACAGTCAGCACGGGTCTCCATCCTGCTGGTTGTTAAGGATCCTCATGAAGGAGCTACTGTGGTGGTGATCCCTTACCCACAGCTGATACAGTCCAGTGAACACCTAAAATAGCTGATGGCCCTGGGCTCTCCTGTAGTATGATGATTTCCCCAATCCATAATGACAAACCAGAGTCATTATAAAATACAATATGTTCCAATGCAAAGCTATCTATAAGTTACGTTTATTCCTGAAATTTTCATTTAATTTACTTTGGGTGGTGATTGACTGAAACTCTTGAAAGCAAAAACCGTGCATATTTCACAGGAGTTACTTTTTTCTGCTGTGTAGTACTCTGTTGTGTGGATTTTCCTTATCCATTCTTCAGTCGAGTGGCATTTAGGTTGTTTGTCTGGCTATGACAAACAATGCTGCTATGAACGTAGCTGAGCACATGTCCTTGTGGTACAATTGAATATTCTTTGGGTATATACCCCAAAGTGGTATTGCTGGATTTTGAGGAAGGTTGTTTCCTAATTTTCTAAGAAATCGCCACACTGACATCCAAAGGGGCTGCACCAGCTTGGATTTGGGATTTTTTAGAGACAGGGTTTCTCTGTGTTGCCCTGACTCTCCCAGAACTCACTATGTAGATCAGACTGGCTTTGAAGAACTCAGCGATCTGCCTCCCGAGCACTGGAATTAAAGGTGTGTGCAACCACTGCTGGCTTAAATTGGCTTTTAAATAACTTCCTTTATGATTCAGCTCTGATGTAAGCATTAACATTTCCAGACTTCGTGGTTTGCTACTCTTTCTCTACCCACTACCATTATCTTAGTTACTTTTCTGTTGAGATTGCTGTGAAAGAATCATGACTAGGGCAACTTATAGAAGGAAGAATCTATTTGGACCTAATGGCTCTGGAGAGATAAGAGTCCGTCGTGGTGGGGAAGCATGGTGGGGAAGCATGGCGTCAAGCATCAGGCATTGTGGTAAGGGCAGAGCTGAAAGATACATCCCTAACAGCAAGCATCAAGCAGAGAAAGCAAACTGGACGTGACATGAAGCTTTAAACTCTCAAAGCTTTTTCTCCAGTGACACACTTCCTCCAGCAAGGTTGTACCTTCTAAACCTCCTCAGACTGTATCACCGACTGAGAACCAAGTGTTCAAATACCAGAGCCTATGGAGGAGATTCTCATTTAAACCACCAAAAACAACCTAAATGCAGGGTTTATAATGTATCAGAAGCAAATATTTCAGCCAAAGTGATGTCCCAGTGGGTAAAAACTCCAGCCATGCAAGTTTGGAGACCTGAGTTCAATCCCAACAATCCCCCTAAAACTGGATATATTGGCTCATATCTACAATCTCTATACTCCCACCCTGAGGTGGAGGTCAGGGTGCAAGGCTAGCGTGAGCCACCCAGCATCTGAAACAACTGGGACCCTGCCTCAACAAGACAGAAGGCAAGAACTGAATCTTGAAAGATTTATTCTGACCTCAGCATGTATGCTGTGGCATGTGTAAATGTGGGTGTGCATACCCACAGACACATACATTTAAAAAAACAGTTGGTTTACCTAACTCTTACATCACGTTAGGCAGCATGTAGCACGGGGGCTACGCAACACCTAGAAAATAGCATCCTCAGAAAGATGAGCTCCTTTTAAAAACGCGTGTGCATAGGAGAACATTACAATGAGCGTGGTGACTGCCGTTGGGTGCGAAAGGTGGACTGGTAAGCTAAGAAACTTGGGTTCTGTTCAGAGCTCTGCTAAAACCCTGCATGACCATGGCCAAATCCTTCCCCTTCCTGAGCCTCAGTTTCTCTACCTGTTCATTGCAGGCTGGGGAGGAGACCGTAAGATTCCACACCTCCGTTCGGGATTGCTGATTCCCCTGCCGTTGAGTCAAGTGTGTTTAAGTAAGCAAGCCACCTCCTGCCGGCCTCATCGGCCTCTTATCTTAATAAGTAATGAGTATGCCAAGGGCTGACAATGACATATTTTGAAAATAGTTTTAATGCATAGCTGGCAGAGGACCTGTTGGGCGTTGACAAATTACACAAACAGAGATGATGAGGAGCGCATCAAATATTAACAGCCCTGGGCCCGGGCGGTAACGGAGAGCCTACCCGTGTCTTACATAAGCCTGTTCATGTTCGACCCAGACAGGCATTTTTTTTTTCAGCCTACCCAGGCAAGAGTCTGTATAGCTTTCAGTGAATTGAAGCAGCTAAACTTAATTTTTGTTGGTGACCTTTGGCTTTAGTTCAATTTATTCTGGGAGGATATTTGAAAGCCAACCTCTTTTAAATGGGTCCCTTTATTCCTAGTATAAATATTGCAAATTGGATTTCCTTCCTTGGATACTGTTTCCCATCTCCGGGGTTCAAACTTTACTAAAGTATTAAAATTAATAAAGTATCATGCATGCACATGTAGACCTGTGCCTGTAATATGTTCCTCAGTGTTTTAGTGCACAACAGGAAAGCAACTTGTGTGGGATTTTTCCAACCCAAGATTGATTGATTTCAACTACTTAAATATTAGTACTATAAAACTTAAGTCATTTTCCCAATAACTATTTAATCAGTCTTTGTCACTCCAAGTTCCTTTCAACTGAGTTCAAATTTAAAGTGAAGTTTTCTAGAATGATCTCTGATGATTTGCAGTGATAAAAATACTTTGTTTCAATCTGGGTCTCTTGCTCTTCCGTGTTAATGAGATATTGATGGGTTTTTACTGTGAGTAAATGATTGTACTTTAATCTAAATAGGGTGGCCAGGCTTGCCAATAAGAATACAGGATGCTGGTGAAGGCCCTTGCCACTGAGTACCAGACCTGGGTTCCACTCTGCCACCCACATGGTGGAAGGAAAGAATTCCTGCAGGTGGTCCTCTGATCACAAGTGTCGCACGCTCTTGTGCGTGCACACACACACACACACACACACACACAAATGTACAATTAATTTTAAAATATACAGGATGCCCAGTTATCTTTGTTTCTCTGGAGCATATCTTAAAATATTTTTAGTTTAAGAATATCCTTTGTTATGTGTTCTTAATTAATTAGCTAATTGTGTGTGTTGTGACACATGTGTGGTGGTCAGAAAACAACTTGCCAGAGTCAGTTCTCTTCTGCCTTTTGGGTGTGGAGACCAAACTCAGCCTGACAGGCTTGGCAGAAGATGCTGTGCCCACCGAGCCTTCTTGATGGCCCTGTTTCTCATTTTCATAGGTTTTTTTTTTTCATGAAATTTTGGAGACATACTCAAATTACTTGGTTTTTTTTTGTCTAATGTAAAAATCCAATTGATCATTTTATATTTATCAGAAAACTCTGAAACCAAGAGTTGATATTTCTTTAAATAATAAATAATTTAGGCTTTGCAGGCCAGAAATACCTGCTTAACTATAATGGAATCTTGTAAGTCAGGTTTGGTTTCATGTAGACAAATAGGTGGTGGCTGGCTCTCAGTAATGCCACAGTTGAACTACATTACATTTTCGTGTATATGAAACAGACATTAAAAAAATTCCTCTAATCATTCAAAAACGCCAAAGCATCATGGCTCCACAAAATCCCTAGGGTCCTGTTTGGTCACTCCTCTGAGACATCTGAAGGTACATCCCTCTTGGAGAAGGCTACCCACCTTCCCAGGGGTCCTCTGCCTACAGCATGGGGAGCAGGATGCCTCTCATTCCTGTAGCTGCTGTGTATCTGAAACGTGATTGGTCAGAAGTGAGAAATGCTGTCATGCCAGATTTTGAAGACTTTGAATTCATGTGAACAAATGGAGGAAAAGACCTCATTCATCTTTATTGATTGCATGCTGAAATGACAATATTATGGAGATATAGCCACAGACAAAAATATTCAAGCCCTATGGCCAAAATGAACTTTCCTTTTCCTATTTGTTTTTTAAATGTGTTATTAGATGATATAGGATTACAGGCATAGCCCCCTTTTGCGTCTCCTTCTCCATTGCTATTGGTCTAGAGCTAGTCAGTACCTTCTCTGGAAGAACCATGGTCCCCTCCTCTCCTGTGTGAGTCACCCTGCTCCAGGCATTCTGGTCACTTAGGACATGAGAACAAGAAAGAGACAGCTCAGACTCTCTGCTCTTGTCCTCTAGAGTCATCTGATCAGTTAATAAGAAGTCAAAGAAGGGGACCAGCGCACTTAGAGTCTTCAGTGCAATTCTCACCCGACTGTCCGGGAAAGCTGCGAAGAAAAAGTCATCAATAATCTGACTCCTGAAAGAGCAGCAGTATGGAATGAAGGACAAAGGCAGGGGAAGAGGAATAATGGTGGGGGAAGGTGGTGGACAGGGCAGAGCACATCAGAATTGGAGGAAGGCCGTGAGGCTACTACATCGGGGCACTCCATCGTGGCTGCAGGGGAAGGCTTGGTGGATATGAGGTCTTTCACTGGTAGCTCTTTTCTCTGTTCCACGCTTTCTCTACTCCAGAAGGCCAAAGAGAAGCCACTGAGGGTTTTGGTCACAGGATGGAGATCTCAGTGGTGACATCACAATATTTGCATTCTGTAAGCCTCTCTCTGCAAGGCTCTCTGACTCTGGGGAAGGTGGACTGCAGACAGACTGCTGTGTGGGTGACCCCTGAAATTAATAAACTCCCCATGCGAGTCTTTAGGAGATGGCAAGATGCAGGCAATGTCTGTTGATATACCATCCTAGCTTTACTCGGTGCCCCGTGAGATCTCACCCCTGAGTGTGTGGTCTGGTAGACCTCTGTTGTGGATGGCTTCAGAATCACTTCGGAAATCTCGACCTTTCTGAGAACAGGAAAAACAAAACAACACAACAGTGTAGCATGGTCACTTCATGATGGCCATGTCAGAGCTGAGAAGGGACGTGAGAAACCTAGGATTCAGGAGCCTTAGGTAACTGTAGACTGAGTATGAAGCAGTTCAAATGCTTTTCTGGAAGTTTCAACCCTAAGTGGACCCAGTAAAGAATGTCAGATGGTTGCTTAATCATATCACAACGTCACTTCTACATGAATGCATACCATGTACACCTGCACACATGCTATTCTGCACTCCACTATTACAGGTTTATATCATACCACAATCAAGGTCAACCACCCAAGTCCTTTATGTGTATATTTTGGTATAAAGTTTCAGTGCTGAGATGGTCAAAGAGGTGAGAATTGTGGCTCACAGTTCCCAGTGCTTGTGTCTAGTTTCCTCCCGAATGTTTCTTCTCTCATCCTAGCTCCCACACTCTATTCCACCCCAGCCCCTCTGCCGAGTGGGCATTATTTGGGGTAGAGCAGCATGGCAGGAGCTTAGGCAGCTGGGTATGCTTGGAGACCTGCAGAAAGGGGTTTGGGGGAAGAGGCTCCGGTGGTTGCTGTCAGTGTGTGCAGGCAGTTGTCTCTTCCCACAATGCTTAGAGCCAAGCCAAGAGAAACAGGGATGCTAGATCTTCTCACGATGTTTAGAGAAAGGCAAGACCAAGAGAAACAGGGATGCTACATAGTGCCTGCCCTGGTGGCCTGAAGGAAGCTCAGTCCCCATTTATCTAAGCCCAGGTTAGAGGTGAAGTGATGGCTTCTCCATAGACACTGTGGCGGTCTGAATGAAGATGCCCCCCATAGACTCATAAGGAGTGGCCTTACTGGAGGTGTGGTCTCTGGGAGTAGGTGTGGCCTTGTTGGAGGAAGTATGTCACTGTGTATGGGTTTTGAGGTTTCAGAAGCTCAAGGCAGGTCCAGTATGGCTCACACTCTCTTCCTGCTTCCTGCCGTTCCAGATGTAGAACTCTCAGCTACCTCTCCAGCACCATATCTGCCTGTGTGCCGCCATGCTTCCCACCATGATGGCAATGGACTAAGCTCTGAACTGTACGCCAGGCCCAATTAAATAATTAAATGTTTTCCTTTATAAGAGTTGCCGTGGTCACGGCATCTTTTCACAGCAATAGGAGACTGACTAGGACAGACACCCCGCTGCTGCTGTCTTGCTCTTCCTTCAGGTGAGTGAGCACCCTGCTTCCACTTGCTTCCTCCCCTCTGGCCATTTTCACTTTCTGGGATCCGCATTAATTTATCTGGGACACTTTCCCAGGTAAGGCGCAGAACACCCTTGGTGGGGGTGTTCTGGAAGAAGCACCCTTGGAGGTCTGAAAGCCTTTGCTGGCTTATGTTTAGTGAATGACTCAGTGTTATCTGAAGCAGATACTCAGCTTCTGTACTTGGGGTGTGGTGGGGGTGCTTGCTGTATGCCTGGCTTGTGAGACGGTAAGGGTTGGGACAGTTTGTGCCGTCCCTTTCTTAGTCCTGATGAAAGGCTTGAGTCTGAACAATGTTCTTTATTCCTGTGGTTTTGCCAAAGCTGATTGGATTGACCCAAGTTGGGCCAATCAGTGGTCCGTTTCTTTTCAAAGCATGAAAGACATAGAAAGCGCAGCTGGCTAGCCGGCTCCGGGAGCTGTGAAGCCAGGGAAAGTTGGATCACAGATCGCAACTGAATAAACTCTGGAAGGGAGAGGGGAGAGACTTAGAAAGAAAGAGTCCAAGAGAGAGGAGGGGATAGACTTGGGCAGAGCAGCGACAATAAAAGGCCAAATGGTCCCCAAATAAAAAGACAAAGGGACAGCAGCTGGTGCTGCCACTCATGATGAACAGCTACACTTCCCCAGGCAGGGCCATAGGATCGCTCTGCAGTAAAATCCCGATCGCCAAAGTTAGCTCGAGTGAAGCTCAACATCATTGAGTTATGAAGTCTGGTGTCAGGGGAAGGATGGCCCACTGGTCTGTGTCCTAGAGATATTGCTGGGTTTGGGCACACGGTGAAACAAGGGCCCAGGCACAAACTCTGTCCTCATACAAAATAATTTAATGAATTAACTCCTTGTTTTAAGGATGGGATTCTCAAGGAGCTGAGCCAAACATAATTTAGCACTCAAGCATCAGCTACTCAGAGATTTACTTAGGGTATCTGCAGAGGAAGCAGCCAAGTGTACGACCCTGCAAGGAGGACCCAGAGCCAGGTCTGACCACCTCTGGGTTTCCCTATCTTCGTCTAGAAGACCACCAGTTCCAAGCCTATCTGAAACTGCTCCAACCAAGGTGTTTTTCTTACATATATCCACATGTAAATACACAGTCATTCACTTAAACTTAGTGTTGGGGTACTATCTATCTATCTATCTATCTATCTATCTATCTATCTATATGCACATATATTAACACTTATCTATATAAATATATTTATATGTTATAAATATGTTATATAAAATATATTTACATATATGGAGTATGGAGCATAATATATATATATATACTCCATACTTATATAGAAGTAAATATCTCACTGTGAGGTAATAACGAAAATGATTATGAAAGATAGAACTACTTAGTTCAGAAATAAACTTTCTCCCTCCCTTTCCATCTCCCTTTGGATCAAATATCCCATTTTCTAAACCCCCAAAGCCCATGGGACATCATCTGATTTGTGGGCAGGGTCTACCCCTTGTGCTCAGTGATTCTGCATTGTATAGAGCCTTGGCAGAGGCCCAGAGAAATGGCACATAAATAACCCTTTGGCTTTTTGCCAAGTGCAGTTGACTTTGTCACTGGGGATTTTCACACGGCCTGAACCACGTGTTCCCATGGTACTCAGAGATGCTGTAGTGAGCCGGTGTTCTTGGCATTCAGCAGGCTAGGATCTTGTGTCTTCTGTCAGGTGCTGTGGCCTTCTTCTGTGTTTCATGTGGAACAGTTCTCTAACTCTTTCATTGGTGGGGAAGCTTTTCCAGAGACCAGAGCCAAAAAAAAAAAAAAAAAAAACCCACTCACTGAGAGAGGCAGGTAAAGCCACAGATTACATTGGAAATGATGGACACGGGCAATGCATGGAGAATTCTGGCACCAATTGAACTGAAAGTCTTCACACAAACTCTACCTAAGGGAAGTCTGGCGCTAGGCTGATATCGGTTTCACCTGTGCCTCTCTTCTTTCTACTGCAATCTTGGCTTCAGACGGGCATACAGTGGGAGACCTTCGCCTCATGGTTAGAGGAGCATCCTTCTTTGTCTGGGTGCATTTTTTTTGGCCAGCTAGTCCATACATAGGGTTCTCAGACTCTCTAGAATCTTTTTGATAAAGTTAAATCAAATCGCTAATGAGGAGTAACGGTCACATGGATCCGGTTTTAAGCGGCTGCTCTACTCCACTTTTAAAATATATGTTCTTATGCATCTGGAACTCAAGAGACCTAACGATATTATTAGGGGGCAATTAAGACAAACACATAGTAGATAGTTTGCTTAGTGCCCAGCATGCATAGTATATTCAACAAACGCTATTTCTCTTAAAGTATATTTTCTTTAAAATTATTTTTATTACTTTATTTTTTGTGTTTGATTGTTTAGTCTGGATGTGTGCCATATCCATGCCTGGTGCCCATGTGTCCATGGAGACTAGAAGATGGTGTCAATCCCCTGGAACTAGAGTTTCAGACAGTTGCGAGCTGTCGTGTGGATGCTCAGAATTGAACCCAGGTCCTCTGGAAGAGCAGCCAGCGCTCTTAACAGCTGAGGCGTCTCTCCAGCCTTCAGATGTTCTTTTTATCTTCCCTGTTCTGTGGGGGAAAATAACTTTTATTTTGGACCACTTAGAATTATAGTGGAATTTTAAACTAAAAATAGGTGTTTTCCATATATCCTTCACTTGGTTTCTCCTAATGTTAGGTTCTTCTAGACCATGGTGCCTTTAACTTAACTGAGAGACAGACATTGTTGCATTACTATTTACTAAATCCCAGGCTGGTTTTTCAAAATCCATCTAGTCTTCTCTGCTAGTGACCTCTTGGTCTCAGGGTTCTGCCCTGTGTCCCTCACTGTGCTATCCATCATGTCCCCTTTCAATCAGTGGCAGTGTCCAGTCTTCCTTTGCTCATATAATGGAATGAGTGATGGCTGCCATCGGTTTGGCTCCTACATCTCAACTATGGACCACTTGAGTGTAACTGTCTGTCTTCTCCAGGAAGCGTGGGTTTTCACGATGCACCCATGCGTTAACAACATGAGGCTATCAAAGCATGTGTCAGCCTTGGCATATCTCAGGGGCGTTCTAAATGTTGCAGTGCCTCAAACTCTGTCCAGGGACCTTCCCTCATCTGCCATCGCAATCTATCCCATCTTCCCTTTCAAAAACTTCCAGTTTCCATTTCCAGCTCCACCCCCGCCCTAAGCTAAACACTCACTTGTCCACAGAGGTTTCTGTTTGGATATCGAAAAGGCGTTCCCAAAGAAAGATGGTCAAAACCCATCTTTGCCTGCTTTCCTAAACTTGCTTGCCTCCAGAGTGTCATCCTGATAACAACATCACCGTCCATCCAAATACCTTCTGGAATTTTCTGAGCCTTTCCACATCTCTCATCCACATAAACCTGTCCACCCTCCTCTCTTCAGATAACCAGTGTCCTCTTCGGGATCTCACTCTGTTCGTGGCCACTTCCTTGGTGGAAAATTCTAGTGGATTTCAAACCCCCCCCCTTGCTCCCACTCCTTTCCTGTAGTATAATCCCTTCACAAGTCAGGTCCGGCTGCTCTCTTGTTCAGATTTTCCATGGCCCGTATGCTCTGTCCCCTGGACAAGTTGTCTTTACCGCCTTCTAGCTTCCTGCTCTCAGGACACTAAAATTGCTTGGTTGTTCCTCAGATACACCAAGCACAATCCTTTCTTAGAGGTCATGAGTATGGGGTGCTTTCTGGCTTAAAGTCTCTTTCCAAAGCTGTCCATGTGCCTTGCTTCCTCTCGCTTCATTTAGGATTCTCAAAATGGAACTACCCCTAAGAGTCCATGGGGAGACTTTTCATGACCAGAATAGATACCTGAATCCTCAGATGCTTACATTCCTCAGATAAAATAAGCTAGTTTTTACATAGACATTATATCATCCTGAGGTTCCTGATAATGTCAAATACAAGGCAAATGCCCTGTAAACAATTGTTACACGGTGTGCTGGTGTGGATGAGAATGGCCACCGTCGGCTTATATATCTGAATACTTGGTCTCTACTTGTTGGAACTGTTTGAGAAGGATTAGGTGGTGTGGATTTGTTGAAGATGTGTCCCTAGGGGTAGGCTTTGAGGTTTCAAAAGCTAAGGCCTTGCAGGAGTGGAAAATAGGACATGGGCCTGACTGGGGGCAGTGTGTCACTGGGGAGGAGGGCATGTCATTGAAGGTTATTTTCTACTACCTTCCTCCTGTGTGTCCCTCTCTCTGCCTCCTGCCCATCCTGATGCAAGCCACTTTGCTCTTCCACCTCACCCAACCAGGACTTGTGTTCCACTCTGCACAGGGTCAGAAGCAACAGAGCCAAATGGTCATGGGATGAAATCTCTGAAATCACGAACTCAAATAAATCCTTCCTCCTTAAATTGCTTACCTAACGTATTCTGTCACAGCAATAAAAGGTGATTAGCACTGTTTCTAGACTGGCTACAAATCAGGGATGCTGCTAAGCATCCTGCAGTGCCGAGGGAAGCCCCTACTCCAAAAAAAAACACCTGACCCCACCACCATCAACAGTGCCCCACATTAGCATGTGAATTCCTTATGAGAGAAAGAGATTCCAATAGACATTTGTCTGCTGAATGAAATTCATGTTCATTATGCCAGTAGCCTAGAAGTTATCCCCGAGTCCCTCTGTTCTAGAGCCTCCCATGTCTAGAAAGATTCTGGGCAGGATTGGGAGGGAAGAGAAGATAGCACAGGAGTCTACTTCGCTTTCTCCATCTTTTATCTCCATTACCCGAACCAGAGTGTCACTAGCTAGTTTCCAGGATGTGACTGCAGAAGGCTGCTTGACTCTGGCCTTGGTTGTACCCTGGGATCTTTCTGTTCAGTGCACATACCCACTGTGATCATGAGCATTAGTGGCCTTCTCTTGAAGCAACAGGTGCTGTATTATTTACTTTTTTGTTTGTTTGTTTTTTGGTTTTTCGAGACAGGGTTTCTCTGTGGCTTTGGAGCCTGTCCTGGAACTAGCTCTGTAGACCAGGCTGGCCTCGAATTTACAGAGATCCACCTGCCTCTGCCTGCCGAGTGCTGGGATTAAAGGCATGCGCCACCACTGCCCGGCATTATTTACTTTTATGTAATTTCGGGCAAACTGTCTCAGAGACTAAACTAAAGGAAGATTGATTGTGACTCAGGGTTTTAGAGGGCTCAGCCCATGACTGCTTAGCCCCGTGGGTGGACCGATGCCATGATGACAGGAACAGGGGACAAAGGGACCTTCCTTGTGGCAGAGAGGAAGCAAAGAGGCAAATACCTACATCTTGCTGTCTTTCTCTTTCCCATTTCATTTTCTCAAGGCCTGCAGTCCTGGAGACGGTGCTCTCCACATTGAGGGTAACCCTTCTCTCCAAAAACCCTCTCTGAAAACACCTCGCAGACACACCACAGTCCAGCCTTCCCTGTTTCCTCGGGGATTCCAAATCCAGTCAAACCGATAATGAGGAGTAGTGTTACAGGAGCTCTCTCCAGACGAAGGATGAGGGAGGGCCCTGAGCTGGTGCAGAGTACCACAGACCACCTTAACCTTTGAATTTAGCCATTCCTCTTGACCTCGTGATCAGGGAGAATGCCACTGGAACTTTCAGAGCATTCCCTGACCACATAGAATTTTCTAGGTGTGGTGGTTTAGGTGACAACACCTCCCCCCCAACCACCCCGTGCATAGGCTCATACATTTGAATGCTTAGTCCACAGTTGGTGGAATTGCTAGAGGGTATGACCTTGGAGGAGGTGTGACACTGGGGTGGACTCTGAGGTTTCGATAGCCCAGATGTTTCCCAGCCTCTCTTTCATTGCTTCCCTGTTTGTGGATCAGAGGCAAGGTCTCCCAGGGCCATGCCTGCCATCCGGCTGCCATGATCCTCACCGTGACGGTCATGGACTTGCCCTCTGGAACTGTAAGCAATCCTTAATTAAATGATTTCTTCTCTAAGCTACCTTGTGTTTCTTCACATCAATAGAACAATAAGTAAGACAGTTGTTCTGCAGAATTCTGCTTGTGTGTGTGTATGTATATATATATATGTATATATATGTGTGTGTATGTATATATATGTATTATATATATGTGTGTGTATATATAAAACATTTAGAGGCTTACTGTTCAGGTTTGTGATTATAATTTTATGATGTATGGCTTTTGTGATTTATGAGGATTGACAATTTCTAAACTTGTAGGGCGAGCCAGCAGGCGGGAGCTAATCCTTCCATCTTTGGTCATATTTCCTTCTTTTCTGGGGAATGTGCTTTTCTCTAAGGCCTTTGACTGATCAGATGAGAGACCCTCTCAGTTTGTGAAGGGGAATCTCCATTGAGTAAAATTAAATGAGCGCACATTACCATAGCTACAAAATACCTTTCTAGGAGTGCTTACATTCACTTTTCATCAAACAGCTAAGCACTATGAACTAGCCGAGTTCTACATGAAATTATTGCATTTAATAAATGGTAGATTGAAAATTTAAGCTGTGCTTGCTCCCACTGATGGTCTGTTTGCTATCAGCTAGCAATAGCAGGTGCAGCCTTCCCCAGAGGCAAGGTCTCTGCTATGCGTGAGCACTTTGACATACACACAGCTCTGAGTACCTGATTTCTGAAGGCCTGAGTCATGGCACAGATGCTTTGGGGTAGAACTGAAGCAGATTCTAGAACAAGCTTTGAAAGTCACACTGTTACAGCTCAGTGGGCACATTGCCCTACCCCTCACCTTCCAACGAGGGGTACTGAGGCCCAAGTTCCACAGTGTGATCCAGAAAGCCTGAGAAACAACTGCTTCTCTGTAGGTTTACGTCCCCAGCACACCCCTGCACATGCCAGTATACCCCAGTACACCCCAGAACACCCCAACACACCTCAGCACGCCTCTGTACACTGCAGCACGTCCCTGCACATCCAAGCACAACCCTGCACACCCTAGCACACTCCTACACACCCCAACACGTCCCTGAACACCCCAGCACACCTCTGCACATCCCAGCACACCCCTGCACACCCCAGCACACCCCACCACTCTGTCATCCCCCAAGGCCATTCCTCAGAAGCCAGCTGTTGTGAGTGAGAAGAAGAAGTCAGTTCTATGTGCTGCTAACTTCCAGGGGGTAGCAGGAGCCTTCCTTTGTTTTCTCTGTTGGAGAGAAACTGTTTTTCTGAGAGGGGGATAATCCTCTCTCCTCAGGGAGAAGCAAGCACTTCCGCTCCTGACTTGCAGGGCGGGTCAGGCAGGTCTGCTTTGTGCAGGTTCATTTACTGAGGTAATACCCATCAAGGGCATTAAAGATGGAGGCCGTATGACTTTTGTGTGTCAGCCTGAAGGCCCAAGTGAGGTTCACTGAGTCACCAAATAAACCAAATAAACAACTGGCGGAGTTGTAGAGAGAGAAGTAAGATACTTTCTAGCAGGACAAAGAGTGGTTTTGGTTCAGGAACGGAATTCCCGAGCCTTTTACTACCTCTGTGTCTGACCTGCCTGCCGTTCAGGGCCCCTTCTTTTGGTTGCTCTGAGTGTGTGTCATTTAAACACCTCCAAACACCATGTTTGTGGCAGACTTTTCATTCATCCCAGTTCTGCCTCTGTCGCCTCTTCTCAGTTGCCCTAATGGAGGTGTGGAGAAGCATCGTCTAAGCTATGCAATGTCTCATTTCAGGGATATAGGAGCTTGGGGAGTTGATCTCATCTGACTAGCGCTGATCCAAAGCCTCCATAGCATGGTGACATATACAGCAACTTTAGAAGTAGTTCTTAGTAGTGTATTATTAATAATAACACAGAGATTGTGGGCACTGAGGATGTAAACACATAAAAATTAGCAAATGTATGTGTGTGTGTATATCTGATTGTGTAAGGAAACCAGACCTGGATTTACCAGCAACTCTATACCAAATTCTTACTTTCTCTTCTTAAAAAAAAAAGTTAAAACACTTCTACCAAAAGATGACTAGAAGATCAAGGTTAAGACCAAGAGAACTTTATAACCTGTATATAGTTATACTATTGGACGATATAGTTACTTTTTCTCAGTCTCAGGTTATCAAGCAAGATAATCTGCTTCAGGAAGAGAAAAAGTCACCTTTCCCAGACTGTGGTCTTCAAACCACAGGGTGCTTACATTTTAAGATACACCCGACAGGAGATCCCGCTTGTCTTCATTCTGTGATTAATTGGGAAACATTACATTCATTCATTTCCTTAATGAGCATGTTTTGAACACTTACTGTGAACCAGGCAACTTCTAGCAGCTGGGGGGTACAAAGCCACTAAACCAAAGGCAATCAATACAGAAGGGCATACACATACATACATACACACATACATACATACATACATACATACATACATACATACATACATAGTTGTGTATGTATATATTCATGTATGTATTCATATTCAAGTCTAAGTTTTCACAGGGAAAGGAGCATGTGCTCTGGCTTGAACTATGGAGTCTAGCAGATCTGGAGGGGAAATAAAAGCATGAGGGGTTTCGAGAAGGATGGGTTGCAGAGGAGCATCTGATTAGAGCATTCCGCTCGCAGAAGACTATGAGAAAAATATGCTTGGGGTAGAGCTGGCTTGGACCGAGAACCGGAACAGCACAACCACGCGTACTCATCAGTAACGTGACAGGGTGTCAAGCTTGCCGAGTCAAAGGTCAGCAAGGGGTACGAGTGCTTGGACTCACTGACTTGGTTCCCTTCCTTTCCAAATTCGGGATTTGTGGAATTCTGTGACTCGCTCCTCAGCGAGCACCTTCCGGGGAGGTGGGAGGGCGCTTGAGACAGACAAGCCGTGCTTTCCCAAGGGAGCCCGGTTCTTTCCGGCCTACTGAACAGGGAAAGTGCTTTCCGTGCTCGCTCGACATAGCCATTCCTGGAGCGGCTTTGTTTTTGCTTTAGAGCTTCTTCGTTTTAGAATCTGCTGAACAAGAGGCTCTTGTCCAGAACATGCTGGGCCATTTGGCAGGAAAAGGAAAATCTGGTGGACCATGGCTTTCAAAGCTCTTGCTTGGCAATAGTGCCCGCTGTTCCCGCCTACGCTTGTTGGGCAAGACCAAGACTCACTGTCCAGACATGGATCAGAGCAATAGGAAGGCATTTTCTTTCTCCAGAAAATAGGAAAAAATGTTTTAATTAATGATTTCACCTTTACCGTGGGGTTCAGCAGCACCCCACCCCAGCTTCTACTAGTGCTACTCCGTGATGAACAGTTTTAGATGTTGGGCCTTCCCACATCTTGGTTTGGTGCAGTTGTGGCAAAGGGTACCGCTTGTTCACCGAGGTCTGCTCTGCTGTGCTCCTGGCCCACCTGCACCTAGATGTGGTTGTGTCTCATCCCTACCAACTGTTCTCATCAGTCTCTGGCCACGACTTGGAAGCAGCATGCATTTATCTTCTACACGATGCATGGCACTGTGTGGAGCATAGAAAAGTCCAGGTAATGGCATGCAGAGTGGAGGCAGGCAGGTAGGTCCAGTTTAATTAACTTATAAACAATAAGGACTTTCTAAAGTCCACAATTTGGCTCTCAGTTATTGGGTCACTTACTGATGACATTGCAAATGATTATGAAAATGCATCTCAGAGCTTTTGCTATGATAAAAAAATATATTAATTCCATTTCTACTACTGTATGGGGGCAGTGCTGACAAGATGGTTCAATAGATAAAGTTGCTAGCTGCCGCCAGTTAGTGGTGGCACACGCCTTTAATCCCAGCACTCGGAAGGCAGAGGCAGGTGGATCTCTGTGAGTTCGAGGCTAACCTGGTCTACAAGAGCTAGTTCCAGGACAGGCTCCAAAGCTACAGAGAAACCCTGTTTTAAAAAACAAAAAACAAACAAAAAATGCTAGCTGCCACGTCATTACACTGAGGTTGAGTGCCAGGCCCTACATAGAGGGAAGAGAGAATGAACTCACAAAAAGTTGTCCTCTGAGACTTCCATACATGAGCCATGGCACACATGCACGCACCACACACACAAATAAAGCAGCAAATGCAACCTCCATCATATCAGGCAGAGGACTAGAGTATAAATTACAGAGCCATGGACCTGGTTTCCTTTGCTACTTACTAACTGTGGAGTGCTGGTGCCTTTCCCACTCTGGGCATATGTGCCGCTCAGTTTCCATCACTGTGACAAATGCCTGGAAGAAATATCTTGAAACAGGAAAGTTTGATTTTGGCTCATGAGTGCAGAGGCATCAAAGACTGGCTGCTTCTTTGCTTTCGGTCTGAGTGAGGCAGACATTGTGAAGATGGCTGGGTGTTTGGTAAGGGATCAGAGGCCAGACGTCCTTCAAAGGCATCAAAGGTCAGGGGTTAGTTCTGCTCAACCCCCTCCAGTCAGGTCCCACCTCCAGCCAATGGGTTAGCTCACTGAAGGCATCAGAGGCTCCAGGAGTCAATTACCTATTAGTGATCGGCCCACCAGCTCACAACTAGATCCTTTTGGGAGACACTTCATGTCCAGATCTTACCAACTGTCTTCTTCACATGTAAGGGGTGAGACTGCTTGCCAATCACATGCCATCATCATACTTCACATCTGCTCTGCTGTTGCATATGTAACAATTTTTCTCTAATGTAACTAAAATTTTGCATATTTTTATAGTCACTTAAACCCTCCACCACAATTAGGACGTGTTAGATTCCTAAATACCCCTGTCTCTCTTTGACAATCTGGCATTGACATTCTTGTATCTCTAAAGGAAATAGTCTGAGCCATCGCCTAACTTCCTATGAGCATAGTCTAATCAGCGATGTTCGGACATTGGAAAAGCCATTGACTTTTATCCCGAAGGCACCGTAGCAGCTGTAGCTGATTCTTAGGAAAAGTCTTAGAAAGTTGTTGACAACTGTGCTGGAGTGACTACTCCTCCGAGAGATTTAATCTGGCTTCCTGCCTCCTTGTCTTTTATATTTACCGCTTCTAATGTTCCACTTACCTTCGTGGTGTCATACAAGCCTGAATGTCTTCTGCTTTGCCTGAAAAAGGAACGAAGACAAAGTTTTCTAACTTTCCACTAGAGGGCAGCAGAGTAGTGGGAATCGGGATACTGCCGGGCTTTGTAGTAGACGTGTTGACATGTGATTTGGCAATTGAATAATTTTTGATACTGTCCTGACACATAAACACCTAGAAGCAGGTTTTCAAAGGTTATTTGCACACTAAAATAGGAATTAAGGAAACGAACTTGCATGCCAAAAGTAATTTTCAATATTCTACAAAGAACTGTGGCCTCATTATGAGATTGCTTACAGACAATATTCAGCTACGTTAAACCGGACTGGCAAACACACGTTCGAAATAAATTAGACTGCATGGACCTAAGAAAGTAGATCCAATGACTAATAAAAATTTCTTCTGGGGCTTGGGGACCAGCCAATGCACCCAAAAGGAGAAACTGGGCTTTATGTGACTTTGTCTTTCTCCCAATACCCCAGAATTTGAGTCTCCCAGACTAGAAAATTACCATAGTCAGAACATTGTCCACAGGATCTCAGGCTTTGTGGACTATTGTGGCGATTTGCTTTTAAGCTGTTGCTGTACCCCGGGCATGAAAAGTCAGCAAATGATCCAAGTTTATTCCCCTGACATCCTAGCACCTTGAGAAATAGCCCATTTATATTATCACGGTTTGATGTATTTCCCGTTTGTGGGGCTTCTTTGGTGAGTTGGCATTGTAATTTAATTATACTTTTTGCTAATGGTCTTTATTTTTCAGTGTCTGTGTGTAGAACGCCTGTAGGTTTGATTATCTGCCCCTTCTTCCCAGTGAGGAGACGCAGTGCGAATTTATAAACTGACAAAATGCAGTGTAAAACTCAGGGAGGCGAAATGAGAAATCTGTAAAGAAATCCTGTTTGAAAGATGAGCATTTCCTCGCTTTCAGGGTGCAGCTCACCCCTCACCCCCCGCTTTTGATACATAAGTTGACTTTCCAGTCTAGGTGTCTCTAATAATAACAGCAACACAGTTGTATCTCAGGGACCACAAAGAGCTCTGGAGTTCAGTGGATCCCCTCTGAGCCTCTCCAGACACAGAAATCATAGTATTTTGTTTTCCTCTTCACTACCCTCCCTGCACCGAGGACCAAGCCAGCGTTGTAGGCTTGCTAGACTAAGCAAGCCCTCTACCACGGAGCTACTCATTCCCCAAACAGCAGGAGCATTGAGTTCCCCAAGCAACTCAAGCATCTTATGAGTTGGGTTAGGTGGGCATCTTCCTTTAGGATAATCTTTGAGTGGAGACCTGACTCTCTTCAGGAATACTGTCAGAGTCTGGACCAGACTCTCCCAGGACTTTAGGGCTGCACTGCTGTGCATTTAGTGGCAAAGAGGAGCAAATGAATGGGTATCCCCCAGAGACACAACTGTACACACCCATGTTCACACTTCACACAAGTGTCCTCACCCTGTTGTCTTGATCCTAAGATGCCACTGACTGTAAGACACATAACTGAGTCAATAATAGCCTTTTGAGAAGAAAAACAGGTGAAGAAAGAACACTTGCAGGTCAGACATCAACATTGATTGAAGGGTCCATTCCAGTTTCAGAAGAAAACAAAGGCTCATCCTAACGTCTTAGAAATTTAGTCTCTGCCGTGTTCATGGATGTAGTTCTGGTCAACGGTCAAGCCAACTTCCGAGACGCGTCCTAGCATAAACCTTAGCCTCTGTAACCCAAGTGCTCAGAGTCAAGTTCACAAGCCCTGACCTCCAGACAGGTTCCTCCTGTTCATTCCGAGACATGGGGAAGTGATGTTGCTGTGTGTGGCAGCAATCCTGGGAAATGTTGGATTTTGTTAGCATAACCTGCTGGCATGAGTTGTCTGAGTCTTGTTTTACGCTGTTTCATGTCCACCTGTCCTCATCACCCTCTTCCCTCTGTCTCTGTCCCATTAGCTTGGAAAATTCACCTTTCAGAAGTGAAGCAAAAACAGGGCTGTGTTTTGTGTGAGCTCTGGGTGACCGTGTGGAGAGTGGTAACAATGGACGGCTCTGCGAAGATAGAGAAGAGGGTGGGGTGAGAGCAAGAGGGACATGAGTGAGGACCACAGTCACATTCTAGGTGACAACAGCTAAGACCAGGGAACCCACCAATTACACATCTTAGAAAGAGTGGGGCCAGGGTCCTAGCCATGGGACACCCTGGATCTAGCTCCAGCATGAAGGAAAGAAAAGACACAGAATGGAGAACAGAAAGTGCTAATTACCTTCCTCGGGGGATCTTATAAACCAGGATGTGTATGGAAATTGCTACAATGAATATGATTACTGTGGGGTCTCATTTTCATTCAGAGGAACAAGGGGAAGGAGGCAGGGAGAGGGAAGCCAGTCTCTTTGATCTTCTTCTCTCTGCCACCTGAAGTTCCCACACTATCTAACTGCTTGCCTTCTCCACAGCTGGCCTGCTTGGAGATAGTGCCATATCTTCCCTGACTATACAGCCTCTGCTCAGTTCCTTGAGCATGAGATCTCTGTGCATCCCGAGAGGCAGGGTGTCAAGCAGGAATTGGATCTTTGGGAGGCCTGGGATCTCTCTGGTTAACCTGGCAGTGTGAGTAGGGGGTACAGGAAGGTTGGGGAGATGGAGAAGGTTAGGGGTAGGGGTAGGGACATGGGATAGAGAAACTTGATAGAGAAGGACACTGGAGACTTGGTGGCGACAGTAACAGCAGCAGGAGAGGACTGACACAGATTTTGCCTTGAACAGATGGGAAAATGAAGCTGTAATTTTTTTTGTATGGTAAAGACATTTATTTTGCATTAATAATTGATTTAACAGACCTGGGGATAGAATCTGGGGCCTTGTGCATGCTGGGAAGTGCTCCCCCACTCCAGTACATGCTTAACCAGTTCATTTTTTAAAATGCCTGTGCTCGATTTTGTACCAGTCAAAGTAGGAAGGGGATGGTGTGGACAGAATAAGACAGTGGCAAGAAGCCAGCCAGGATGGAAGAAAAGAAGCAGCGAGAGAAATTTAAAAGATGAAACAAACATGAAAGATTCAAATCCTCTAACAGATTCCAGGCTGGGCAGCAGGCCGGACTGGCATTACCCAGGAAGGACATTTGTGCTTAATTACCTAATAATTTCAGTGCTTGTCTTTCCTCAAATTCTGAAATGGCAGCTTTTGCAACATCAACTTCTTCCTGGACTCTGGCACGAACTGTTTTTTTAAGGGAGCACTTCCTACCTGGCTGGCTGGAGATGCCTGGCAGCAGAAACCCAGCTCTCTCGCTTCACATGTGGTATGGCCCAAGCCTCAACAGAAGAAAGGGGCCCTCATGTGGGAGGAAGCATGGGTTGAGTCTTTCTATCTTCGTTCACACCCTTGTGCCTTTTCAGCTTCCAAAGGTCAGGTCTACCCCACTCTCCCATTCATCTGGCATCCTGGCTTCCATCTTACCTCGCTTGTCTGGTGCAGAGGGTCTCAGAGACAGGAGAGTGGTACAAGCTTCCTAGTAAATAATTTAGCACTGGATAAGGGATGCATCTTGGTGGATGTGCACTTGCCAAGTTCCCCGGTTCAATCCCACTCACTGCAAAGAGGAACAGGTGAGAATAAAATAATTAAATAAATTAAAATAATTAAATAATAAAATAAATTAAATGGATCTGAGCCTCACATTCTCAGTATCTTAGAGAAAAGATACCATGGGTGCCGCTGAGGATTCTCAGTCCTTTGGATCATTGCATTGGAGGGAGCCTTATTCAGGACTTGCGGTGGCAGGTTCTGGTTAGAAGTTGGTGGCATGAGAGACACTGGAACAGTTTTTAAACTAAGAAGAAGCCCATGTCACCCCGTCTCCTCTTGTACATCCACCAATGGAGATGGCTGTGGAGTCTGAGGGTATTCGCTAAACCAAGGATTGTCATCCCAGGCTTTGCTCACTTGAAGGACCGAATCCAAACAGGGGCACTCCCAGATGATCACCGCCTTGTCTGTCAGGGTCTACTCACCACACCCAGAGCCCGCCCACCCAACAACTGCCAGGCTGCCAATGTTTTGTATCTGAAGACAAGGGCAACCCACACAGCTCACAAAACAAAACAAACGCAGTGCCTTCCAAGGGCTAAGGTCTAAGGAAGGCTTTGCTGGAGCCCCTGGGCCATCCATCACCTTTGTGCCTCCTTGGGTGCTAATGTGTAGTGAGATAGTATCCCATTATGCATACCTATAGCCTCATTTGGTCTAACACTTGTTGTATAACACAGGCTGACCTTAAACTTGAAGAATCTCCATGCTTCTGCCTATCCAGTGCTGGGGTTACAGGTATGAGCTACCCACCTAGCTATAGTGAGTCCTGAATAGTACATGTTTCAAAAACGTTGAAAACCCATAAGAGTTGGGAACTGGCTTAGCATTCCCTTCCTTTTAAGTGTATCTATCTATCTATCTATCTATCTATCTATCTGTCTGTCTGTCTGTCTGTCTGTCTGTCTGTCTGTCTGTCTATCTATCTATCTATCTATCTATCTATCTATCTATCTATCTATCTATCTATCTAGTGTGTGCATGTGTGTGTGTGGTATAAATACACATGTACATGGGAGGATACATGCCCGTGTATGCCTGCCACTCTCTGCCTTATTTCTTTGAGACAAGATCTCTCACTGAACTTAGGCTAGCAGCCAGCTAAGTCCCAGTGGCTCTCCTGTCTATGTCCCCAACCTCAGCATTGGGACTGCAGGCCTAGACAGAACCACATCTGGGTTTTTATGTGATTCAGTGTCAGGTCCTGGCACCTCAACGTGGTTGATTGACTCCACGTAAAACCTGAGAGGGCTTAAAAAGGAGAGAGAGAGAGAGAGAGAGAGAGAGAGAGAGAGAGAGAGAGAGAGAGTTTAACACAGCTTTTTGCTGTTTGCTGGGGCATGCTACAGAAAGATTTCCTGACTCGGCAATAGCAGCAGGAAAAAAGCCATGCCATTTTAAAACGAGGCTTCCTGGGCCCTGCTGCCAGTGCGAACTCTGGCTATGGAGCATTTGTGGGCCAGGATGTTTGTGTGCCCACTCAGGGTCGGGAACAAAGTAACTGAGACCATGCCTGTGGTTTGGTGCCTGCCTGGGCAGGCAGCACGATCAGGTCTACTAGGCGTGCACAGGCGAGAGAGCATGGCAGATTTCTGCCGCCATACAGAGAGATGTTTCCAGGCTGCGTAGTGCTCTGTGTGGCAGATTTGGCTGTAAATCAGATAAAAAGTGTTTATATGTTGCATGCTCACTCTCTGGGTTGGACTGCTGAGTGCAGCTCCTGCCTGGCGGCCCCAGAGCTAACAGAAATGGTACGTCCACCATTTTGAAATTGGAGAGAGGTGGAGCCAACATCCAGAGCAGCTGCAGCCAAGCTGCTTAACATTTTAAAGGCTCTTCAAGACAGCAGAAAATTAAGGACAATGCAATTCAGACATAAAAGACCTCTAAATGGGTCACACTGTTGAATAAAGGTACATAGTAAGCTTAAAAGAGATAAGAAAAGAAATAAAGAGTATAGAGAGATGCTTTAAAAAAAAAAGGGGAGCCAAGTCTTTAAAGAGACAGAGTAAAGTGATAGAGTAAAAATAAGCCACGTAAAAATGGAAAATTAACAGAGAGTTTGGATTCTGTATTTTTTGTGTTTTCTTTAAATTTTTTTCACTGTGAAGGAGCTAAGTACAGAGAGAATTTTCATTGTATGGGCTGCCAAACTAAACCAACATATATGTTCTAAAGGTATCATGACTTCCAAATTTGGGTCTAAGGATATGGTGCTTTGGAAAAGAGGTTCTTCTTTTGTTTTCACAGAGGATGAGAACCTGTGGATTGCTTCCAGACCAATAATATGATTTCATAGAACATGCCTTCCTGAAAGGTCACTGTGAACACCTTCAGAAAATTACTTCACTCAACTGCCGAACGAGATGAACCTGGCACACAGGATACACCATGAAAGACCTGATTGACAGCGCCCCCATACAGCAGGAAGAAGTTTGGAGAGAAATAACTGCACCCATATTCCCAAATATTGTTTATAAATGTTCTTTTACATTTAAAGGGGGATATGATATAGATATGAATAATTTGCATTGGTATAAATTTTGATTTATTGATACAAGTTTAAGGTCAATTTTGTTATATATATGTATTTCTGATCTTGATTAAGGTATTATGATTGTGTAGTTCATTTAAAAATGTAATGTATAATTAGTAAATATAGGTTGTTAATGGATAATCATCGATAATAGTCAAGCTTGTACTCATGTTAGTTAGATTTTCTAGATGTGCATAGATATATTTCAGATAGGCATTCTTCATATCTTTCAAAGACTCAGAATATGGCATTTAAAATGTTTTAATAACTTAGGACTTTTCATGACAATGAGACACATTTGCTCCTGGCAGCACCAATCTACTTCAAGAGAAAGATGGGCATCAAAGAGACTCTTTATCAAGTTTGCTAGCCATTTGGGCAAGAAACTGCTCTTGCCTGGACTGTTGCATAAACTGGACATGAAGAACCTACAGAGAGAGGACTGCTGAACTTGCCTAAAGGTGAGATGATCCTTCGGGTTTCCTGATTCATGAAGGTGTCTACGAGACATTCTGCAGGATACAAAAAGAAGTGACTGAACTGTCTTTGAAATTTCCAGCCTTATGGAAATGTCTTCTGGATACTATGGGCCTGTAGGCTGAAGATGGATGCCCCAATGGTACAGAGGAACTTTGGGTGACTGTACAGGCAGTGGGATGTCTCTGTCACTTCTAGAGTTTTGGAAGTTGCTTACTTCTTGTTTACTTAGGTAATATTATATCCTTCTGGAGTCTTTGATGGAGTTGAAGAATAGATAGATAGTTATAGTTTTCCATTGTTATGATAAAAGATAAAATAGATCTAAATATGGTAACTGTAGTTCTTGCTTGATAACTGTTTTGTTATATGTAATTTTACTATATTAAAATGAAAGCCTTTCTTTTCTGTTTAAACAGAAAAGGGGGAAATGGTGTAGGAGGTCCTTCTGTTTGTGTGTTGCTTTCATTGGTTGAATAAAGAGACTGCCTTGGCCTTTTGATAGGGCAGAAATCAGGTAGGCAGGGTAGAAAGAACAGAATGCTGGGAGAGAGAAGGCAGGCAGAGAGAGCAGCTGCCATGAAGCTGAAAGGTCAGACACACTGAATCTTTCCTGGTAAGCCACGACCTCATGATGACATACAGATTATTAGAAATGGGTTGAATCAAGATGTAAGAGTTAGCCAATAAGAGGCTAGAGCTAATGGGTCAGGCAGTGTTTTAAATGAATACAGTTTCTGTGTAATTATTTTGGGGGTTAAGCTAGCCTGGCATCGGGAATGTGGCCCACGCCTCTTACTACAAGGTCCTCCCTCATGATTGCACAATAAGCAATTTGCCTACTGGGTCATCTTCCTGGCCCATCTTTTTTTTTTTTTTTCATACTTTGGTTGTGTGCATTAAACTTAAATCTTGACTCATCCACTTACCCTTCATATGGTGATGTAAAAGTCCCTTAAAGGCTTGTGACTTGTCTTTCCGTCTCTGTAGTGCACAGTGCCTATCTCCCAGTGTCAGTGAAAAAATAGAAATCATAGCATATTCACAGTGCTCAGAGGAGAGCTGCACCGAGGAGCGTCCCACCAGCACCAGTGTGGTGGTCGCGTTACCACTGCCAAATCTCCAAACTCAGAGAAGCTTTTGAATTCTTACTCCTGAAGGAAGATCCATTGGGGACATAAAAGGAAAGTCACCGTGCCAAGGATGAGAGAAGAAACCAGGTGAGATGGAGAGATGGTGGTGGCTCATGGTGTGAAGGCCTTTGAGCTTTTCTCAGTGGGAAGGGAGACAAGAGGCAAGATGGCTTTTCCATCTTGGTAATGGAGACTCAGAGCTGGTGCAAGCAACACAGCTGGAATCCTAAGCATTGGGCGCCTTTTCCCCTCTATCCTTTCTGCTGGCCCAGGAGGCTGATGTTGGATGCTTTTCTGTGGGCCACATACCTCTAGGCTATAAGGAGGAGTTCCAAAGGGCCAGGCTCCTCTGCTTCCAGAACAATCTTTCTCTGAAGCCGTGATGCAGGATCACCGTGTGTGTGTGTGTGCAGTCTGTGTGGAAGAGATGAAAGAACAAGTGGAAGAGAAAGGGTGCTCGGGCCCTGTGCCCCTTCTTTCCTCACTTTTGAGCCTAAAAGATACCTCAGATCAATGGTCTTAACCTGGGGGTCACGACCCCCACAAGGGTTGCATGTCAGATATCCTGCATATCAGATGTTTACATTACGATTCATAGCTGTAGCAAAATAACAGTTATGAAGTAGCAACAAAATAATTTTATGAATGGGAGTCACCACAGCGTGAAGAACTGTATTAAAGGGTCGCAGCATTAGGAGGGTTGAGAATCACTGTATTAGAATAGCTGAAGCCACCATTATGGGTTTGATTACGCCCTCCCCAAGTAATATGTTCAAATCCAAACCTCCAGATTATCAGATTATTAGAGATAAGGTCTTGACGGAGGTCATTAAAGTTAAAAGAGTTAAGGAGAACCCCATCCAGCATGATGGGCGTTCCTATGGAAACAGAACGTCAGGACATAGATGCGTTCATACAGTTCATACAATGAATATGGCTGGTATAACAGGGCATGAAGAGGGAAAGCCACTCATAAGACAAGGTGGGAGACAGGGACCAGGCTCTCCCCTCGCAGCAATCAGAAGGAATCAATTGCCGATCAACTCTGGAATTCTAGACTGCAGCTGCGGAATGAGAGATGTCTGCTGTTGGCTGCCTAACTTGGGGTACTCGATTATGGCCTCCCCGCTGAACTGATCTCTGTATTTATTGCATCTTAGGTTGCTCCATGGCTAAAATACACTCCAATGAGTCCATGGACTGACTAATAGAATCCCTCAAGGGTGTAGACAACAGAGTCTGCTGTCAGTATAACCTTCACAGGCAAATGAAATAGACCATGCGTCACAGTTTGCCGTGGGGTTGCAATTTGGGCTAGATTCAAGTGGGAATTTTTCTACATTGTGTACTGAGGGTGTATGTAGATATTTGAGAGTGAACAAATGAGACCATAGACAAGTTTGTTTGTTTGTTTGTTTTATAGCATTTATAGTCACCCCATCTCTAGATTCAGCCATCCAACTCCAGTTATGTTCAACTTTGTCTGGAAAGTCTAAGATGACGTCACCCAGTCTGGCAGTACTGCCTGGACTTTACACAGTAATCACAGGGCTCCAAAGAGCTTTATGTACTTCTTAAATGGTTTCCTTAAGACAGTTTCCCAGAAGTGAGATTGCTGCATCAAAGGCCATGCGTAGCTTTAATTTCTGCCTGAGTTTTAGAGTCATGCATTGCTCTAACAACTGTTATGTCTAGTACTATCTACAGAGTAATTCCCCTTTGTGGATGTTTTCTACCCCTCGTGTTCAAGTGTAGAAAACAAGCAGCCACACTCTCTACCTGACTGCATTCAATCAATTCCTAAATTAAGTAGTTCCTGTGGGATTGTAACACTGCATTTGTGTCCCTTGGATCACACATTTGTTAGGTGGGTTTTGTCTTCATTATGAAGCACACCCTAGGTATCCTACTTGGAGAAGTAAAGAACAAGCATTTTCCTTTAGCTATGTTATTATAGTATTAAAAGCCAAACAAAGCAAAAGCTTCTATGGCTTCTTTTATTCAGAAAAGGAATATATCTCTGCACATACCCCAAGTGTACTGGATTAATCTAAAGTCCAAGAAGACATGCCTGTTTATGGACCTGGCTGGTCTTTTGCTTTGAGAGCTCAAAGGAACCATTACCCAGGTATTTTTTTCTCTGGCTCATGATGGGGTTAAAGTCAGGAGGTGCTTGAGCCGTGAGCTCCGGGGATGGTACTTTGGTGCATGTAAGAGCTGTGTAAATAGCTGTGCCCTGCTGTTTGGACAACAGACACTTGATGGGAGGGGCAAACTCGGTCCACAGGAGAGCTACTTGGCAATGCCTAGCATTCTCTCCACTCAGCTGCTCCCACAAAAGCTAGAACTAGCCAAGCCTCAAAGAGGGCTTCTGAATCAAATCTTTTAAAGGAAGTCTCGGGCAGTGTCCTCGGGTCGCTGCTTCACCTGCCGGCAGGGTTGACATCTGGGAAGCTTGGTGCATTTTGTTTGGTCGCTCAGGTCTGTGTGATTTCTGCCGAGGGACCGATATTCCAAGCTGTACTTTGAGCTGAGCTGCAGATCTCTCTGTTTCTCATAGAATGGGCTACGAATGCTTCCTCCTTGTAGGGAAAGGCTCACACAGAGAAAATGCTTTCACCCAAACCCTTCACTGGCCTCCTCTTCAAAGTCACACGTGCATCTTTTATCGGTTGCCGGCTCTGAAAGGACCCAGGCATTGTGATCACAGAGACTGCAGTGCAATATCGACTCAGCGACATGGCCAGCAGTCTGGCAGGCGCATCCCTGCTCTGAACACAGGAAGCTCGCTCGCCCATAGGAACAACAAGCTTTCCCTCTGTATCCTTTTTAAAAAGACATTTTAAAAAATTATGTGTATGCGTACGTTTGTGTGGGGGTATGTGCGCATCAATTCAGATTCCCTCAAGCTCCAGCAGAGTGCATTGATGCCCTGGGGCTGAAGTTATACCCGATATAGGTTCTGGGAGCCAAATTCAAGCCTTCTGCAGGAACAGTAATTGCTCTTAACCACTGAGCCATCTCTTGAGCCCCACTCCTTCCATTCTGAGGGTCTACTACAGTGTAGTTGATGACAGTTGTACCCAAAGCATGACACATCAAGACTGGTACATAATAGGCTTTCACTAATGTCTTCTGATTACAGCATTACCTCATTGCAATGTCTATGTTACATGTCACCTCACTTGCCTTTTATGATCAGGTCAGGTACTGTTGCCATCGGGGAATGATGTATAGAACAGATGTATAGGATGATGTATAGAACAGGAAAGAAGTATCTTGGGCCCCTACTGCAAGCGCTAGAAACCGGGCAAAATCTAATCCTCACTGCACCACCAGCCTGAAGCTTTGTGTGATTGACTGAGCTACTAAAATTGAATTGTTCACGACCTCTTCTTTAGGCTCAAAGAAGGCACAGTATTGATTTTTTGATTCAAAAAGGAAATAAGAAAGAACTCTGAATATCTAAGTTTAATATAAGCAAATCCTCCTCTTTCCACGATGGCTGATGTTGCTGTTAGATTTGAAATCAGTGTCAGGCACTGCCTCAGCCACACCCCAGTCCACGTCATCTACTTTAGTTTCTCTTCCTTCCCCTCCCAAGCCCTCCCCTCCCTTCTTCCTCCCCTTTTCTTCTCTGAGGAAAGTTCTCACTACATAGCCTAGTCTGATTATCACCATCCTCCTGCCTCAGCTTTCCAAGCACAGGTGTTGCAGGGAAGTACCACCCTGTCTTTCTTGAGTGAGTTCTTCTTGAGACTGAATCATCGGAGTTCCCAGCAGATCAGAAGCAACATTGTTGTTGTTGGCCACTTCTCCATTGTTACCCTATCTGGACTGCAAGCCTGGGCTCGGGATGTCCTCTGTGACTCTCTGTATGAGCAATGACTGAACATTCATACCTTAGAGGAAGCTGGAATGTGAGCTTAGGTTGATCAACGCATATTGGGGATGTTTTTTCCTCAGTTAAACAGTTACCTCTGTTCTGAAAGACCAGAATAAGCAAATCTTCAGAGACAAACTTACAAAGCTATACTACAAAACGTGTGGAATTTGGCACATTTTTTTTTCTCTAACCATCAGGTAGAGATGCGGTGGCCCTATTATGACCATGAGCTAATAGAAGAGCGTCAACCACCTGAGGCGGGGCAAAATATCTAAAAGGCCACTGGAATACCATCAAAAGCCAGCATTCCCAGACCAACACTGCTGACCAATGTGGTGGTATCTTGTTTGTACAAATAAAGCTTGCCTGAAGTTCAGAGAGCAGA
This sequence comes from Ondatra zibethicus, assembly GCA_004026605.1. Classification (NCBI taxonomy): domain Eukaryota; kingdom Metazoa; phylum Chordata; class Mammalia; order Rodentia; family Cricetidae; genus Ondatra; species Ondatra zibethicus. The sequence goes on along the minus strand of PVIU01001934.1, from coordinate 76,965 downwards.
GCTAGCCACTAGCTAACCATAGAGGTCTGGAGGTCTGTACGACAGACAGGAAGTGACATGGCTGGGCCGAGAGAGGAAGTGATGAGGTGGGAGGAGACAGGAACTCAGTTTTTTTTCGGCTGGGGAGTTGAGAGGTTTTGTTCCTTCCTCTCTCTGATCTCTCAGCATTGCCCCCATATCTGACTCTGGGCTTTTATTATTAAGACCCTATTAGAAGTCGTGTATGGGCCACACATCCTTCTATCTGATATTCCTGGCACTTGGTGCTCAAGGTAATGTAATCGCCTGCAGATTTCCATCTGGTAGACTTGGAAGGGCAAGGGGACAAGAGGGACACTGGGAGAATGTGAACCTCTCCTAGAGGCAGGCGTCACTTGTCTCCTCCCCTCTGAGAATTCAGTCTCTTGGTCACAGAGAGCGGCAAGGGAGGTTGTCATCTCAGGTTAGGTGAGTGTCGTGGTCGAGGGGGTGGATTTGATAAAATTCCAGCTGGCATGTGTACTGTCACCAATCTCCATCCTGGGGCCTGAGAACTGGGGGAAGAGTTCTTGCCTCAGTTTCCACCTAGTGGTAGTCTGTTTGGCTGACGGGATGTGAACACAGATAGGCAACCAGACCTGGGGCTTCTCTTTAATAGAGAAGGGGGAGCGGAATCAGGAGAGTGGGGGGTCTGGATGTAGATATCAGTTTTCTCTTCTTGACTTAAAGTGGGTGGCATATGAGAGAAGAAAGGGGAAAGTTACTGGAAACCCCAGCCCTTCAAGGCCACAACGGTATAGAATTACAAATAGGTTCTAGCTGATCTGGCCACAGTGTGTCACTTACCTTGGTGTGTCTGAGGGGATGGGTACGTGTGTGAGCTACTATACTCCCTGCTGTGAGGGAATGCCTGACAAAACAAGATAGGAGAGGAAGGGATACTTTACTCACTGTTGTCTGAGGCAATACAGCCCATCCTGGAGGAGGAGGCACGGCTTTGACTGGTGTAGGAGTGTGTGGCGGGACACCTCATTCAACAGAGAAGAGGCAAAGCTCCTGCAAGAAGGGGGCCCAAGACTCCCAGCTAGACCTCAGGTCTTGAAGGTTTCCCAGTCCTCCAGCAGTTGCTTGCTTGTTATCTCTCTCAAGGCGGGAACCACCTCGTCAGAAGCACAGTGTGTTGGGTGGAATCTTCCGGGAAACTTTCCCTTCCTTCCCTTCACTCCCTAAAATCCGGCTGCCTCTGAAGTCAGTGGTGCTGGCCATTCTTGGTTCGTTCTTCATACCAGCATCTAAGGACACAGTGTGTGCCGAGTGTGGGTAGCGCCTAGTTCATGCACAGGTAAGGCCCAGAACCTTGATTCTCTCGCCCTCCAAATTTCTCTGAACAAAATCTCCCTTTTTGTTAAGATTTGTATTGTGTGTGTGTGTGTATGTGTGTGTGTGTGTGTGTGTGTGTGTGTGTGTGTGTGTGTGTGTACCACCTGGATGCTGGTTCCTATAGAGGCCAGAAGAGGGCATTGTATCTCCTGGAGTTACAGACAGCCATATGTTATCTGTCATGGAGCTGGGAACAGAACTAGGGTCCTCTGCAGAATCAGTACATGCTCTTACTTGATGAGCCATCTCTCCAGAGGCCTTATGTTTTGTCTTAATATAATCAATGGTTCCAAACCTTCAACATCTCTGTATGTGCTCAGAGAGTTTGAAGTAAGTAGTTTGCCAGGTCTGTGTAGTGGTTTAAAGGCCGGTGGGTGTGGAGAGTTCAGGTGTGGCTGTGGGCTCAGGCAGCTTTGGAAATAATATCCAGCGTGGTTAGCAGTTTCCCTCAGCGTTTACCGGACACCGGGCTAGTCAGCAGTGATGTGCCATGTGTTGGGATATGCACATGTGTTGGGCTCTTCGTACTCATGTTTTATTGTAAGTGACTGTCCGTCGCTCCTATTTCACAAACAGGAGAAAATAGCCGTAGCCTCTGGCTGAGCTGGGCCTTGCTCCCAGCTTGTCTCTGTACTAAATAATTTCCCTTCGAGTATGCTCTTCGATGCCCCAGATTGATTCTAAGGGGAATAAGTTAACAAGAATGCTTGAATTCCACCAGAATCAACCCTCACTGCTTCCTTCTCTCAGATCCTGCTTATTCTTATATACATGAAGGATATATATGTCTTAAACAAAGCCATCAAGCTGGCCAGCTAGCCTTCCTGAGCTCCTCAGTGTAGGGAGAGAGACTAAACTCAGGAACATCGTCTCTGACTAGCTGGGTTAGCTGGGAGAAGCCACGCCACCCCTCTTCCTTCCAGCTCCACTCAGAGAGGTGAAGGTCTCACTGGTTCCCTTTTTCCTACTCAAGCTCTTTAAGGGTGTTCAGGGAAGCTGAGTGTGATGAACTAGAGCTGTAATCCCAGTGCTCAGAAGGCTGAGGCAGGGGGATCATCATAAAGTTGAGGCTAAGCTGGGCTGCAGTGTGAGATCATGTCTCAGAAGAAAGAAAAGAAAAAAAAGGAGGACAGACAGAAAGGAAGGAAGGAAGGAAAGAAAAGAAAGAAAGAAAGAAAAGAAAGAGAAGGAAGGAAAGAAAGAAATAAAAAGAAAGGAAGGAAGGAAAGGGAGAAAGGATGGAAGGAAGGAAGGAAGGAAGGAAGGAAGGAAGGAAGGAAGGAAGGAAGGAAGGAAGGGGAGAAAGGATGGAAGGAAGGAAGGAAGGAAGGAAGGAAGGAAGGAAGGAAGGAAGGAAGGAAAGGGAGAAAAGGATGGAAGGAAGGAAGGAAGGAAGGAAAGGGAGAGAAGGAAGGAAGAAAAGAAGGAAGGAAGGAAAGGGAGAAAAAGAAGGAAGGAAGGAAAGGGAGAAAATGAATGAAGGAAGGAAGGAAGGAAGGAAAATGAGAAAAGGAAGGAAGGAAGGAAGGAAGTGTGGCCTCAAGCAGCAAGGGGTGCCATGGAGACCACCTGTTCCCTTTACAGCCCAGGCAGGTCCTGGATGCCTACTTTGGTGTTGGGCTTTTCTTCCCACCATTTCATAGAGCTGTTCTTGTCTGATGGATGAAGACAGAAGACTGATAAATTTCTAAGACAATCCACAGTGCAGTTTGGCTAAGCAACTTTGATGCCCCTGATAAGCTAGTGTCTTTATAAATGTTTCCCTGATACAATTTCAGTATGTGTGTACAAATAGTATGTGTGTAAAGACATGGCTAGCCTACTAACTAAAATTCCCTCTAAGTAAAAATTAGTGTGCCTCTGTCTCCTCTTACAACGAGTGACTTATATGCTGGCAAGATGGCTCAGTCACTAAAAGTGCTTGCCATCAAGGCTTAAGAAGCCAGTCAATCCCTAGGGCACACAGATGGAAGGAGAGACCTGATTTCCACAAGTTGTCCTCTGACTTCTGCATGTGTCCTGTGGCAAGTGCATACCCCAATAAATAAATATAACAATTGTTCTTGAAAACGAGGGTCTTAAAAAGAGCCCTGGAGTAAATCATTTATATTTGCTATAGACTAAAATATAGGTAATTGTAAATAAAAGTTTGCCATTCGCACAAAACCTAATGGTCCAAACACTAAAGGCTGAACAAGCTCAGTTAAAAGATGTGAACACACCAGAAAGGGCAAAATGCAAAGAACTTCCCCCAACACACACACATTAGCTACCACCAGCCATGTCCCATGAAATACATTCTGTATTTGTCAGTGTGTATGTGTACATGCATCGCTCACAACCAAAGGGCACACGAGCTCATTACCTTCAGGGACTTCATCTTGCAACTTGCCATTTCGGCTCAGTCTTTCTTTTACTCTTAACTGTATAATGCGGGTCTTTGATCAAATTATCTCTAATGTTTCCTCTACCCGCCCCCCCATCTGATATTTGTGGTGGTAAATTCTTCAGTGCCCCCCATCTTCTCCCAGGTTCTCTGCAGTTTTCTCAATCAGATATCTTCTTGGGAGGCATGGTAAAAGGGTCTAGAATTTGGATAATAAAATAAATGGCTCATTTCCTGTAAACAGCATTCTGGCATACACCACTCACTTTCAGAAGGATCCAAATTCCAGCTGCTGACTTCAGGCATCCGTGGGCACTCTGCTCTTGGAGGGAGTGACGAGCTAGTTAGATTTGGGGGAATAAGCGGTAGGTGTTTTCACAGAAGAGTTTTGTTTCGTTTTCAGCACAAATCGGGGGAACTGTCTACCTCTGTAGGGCCCATCTATGTCTTGCAAATGCTTTGAGAAGTTGCGTGTGCCCTGGGCTAACTGGAAACATGTTTAACAGTCAGTGATGGGAGGGGGCATTTCCTGGAACTTCCAGAAAAGCACCCTTGACAGCTGCATGGTTGGCATGACCTTCACCAGATTGTTCCAAGTGTAGGAGTCCAGGGGATGTTATTTCTTCTGTGCTATAGCAAGGGGATGAGGAGGATTAGGAAGTTCGGAGAAGCTTCCAGAAAGTTCTGGAGGGAGAGCACAGAAGCACTGTTAGCCTCAGCTAGCTGCATCAAGGTCAACTCAAGTAACAACACAGATGCAGAGTCTGAGAGTCCAGCTTTCTCACCCAGGGTTGTGATAAATCTCATACTCCTTATACCCATCATCTGTGGGACATTTCTACGATATCCCAGACAAGTGACTTCTTGAAAATGGGATGGGCACAAAAGAGGCATTTAACTTTCAGAAACACTAAAAGCACAAACTGTGTCACATAAAATTACAAATCAGTTCATAAAATTGGAAATAGCTGACCTGTACATTGTGGATTTCCTGATGTGTGTCCCCCAGATTGGGCACCAGGAATGGGTAATGAAGGGGCTTTATGGCAATGATTAACAAGGGCCTCCACGTTTTATTAGACTCATTTTGCTAATCCCTAAAATTAAGGCATTCCAGGTGGATGGGGCCAAGTATGCAAATGATTTCCTTCCGCCTAGCTGCTGATTTCATAGAAAGCCCTCAGACTGAGAACTAACACACGCAGAATGGGAAAGCTTTATGGGGCAGCCGAGAATTCTGCGCCTTTAAATAGTTCAGACAAGCAGCGCCTGCTGTAAATTCACCACAGAGACAAATCTGTGCAAAGCTATAAAAAAAAAAAAGGCAGACATGAAGCTGAGAGAATGAGAGAAGGGCTGGCTGACGAGGGACAGGAGAAGGAGCTCTCGAGGCCTCTGTCACTCGATCAGTGTTGGTGGACTCTGACACGGTGGTGGGGGTGTGGTATGATGCACCAATTGGCTCATTCCAATTGGAAACACAGGAGAAAGAATTACTTCCTGTAGCTCAAGAGCCAAGAACAGTTCTCGCATTTGAAGCAGTTTAGAGAAAAATCAAAAGAAGACTATTCAAACTCCACTGTTCATCAGTAAAGTTTTATTGAAAGATAGTATATGTGTCCCATGGCTTCTTTGTGGGACAGTGGCAGTGTTGAGTGGATGATGTAGAATTGTCTATCACATTGACTAATTTGGCTTTACAGAAAAGATTCAGAGATTCCTGGAGCAGAAATTCTCAAAATGGGGGCTACACTACCTTGGAATTTGTTAGAGAAATGCCTAGTCCCATGTGACACCAGAGTTATATGCATCAGAAATTCTGTGAGTGAGACTCTGGGACCAGAGTTTTCCAAGGCTTTGTCACATGTGGATCTTAGGTATACTGAGTATAGGAAGTACTTCTACAGAGTACTGCAGAATGACCACCAAATAGAGCACAGTGCCACACTAATAGTAGACTTGGGGTCTTTAAGATAGAGGACAACTCTTTAGAGGAATGGCCATAGCAATATGGCGCATCCTGGACCGGCTAGTCAACGTGTTTCTTATCAAACTGTGTTACTAGACAACCGTGCCACTCCACACTCGCAGGCAGCAGGTCTTACCATCTTTTCTCATCAAAGACTTGGTGTTCATTTCTTCAAAGTCACACAACTGGAAGAAAGAGCCTTTAAAAAGAGGATCTGTGGGACCCCAGATTTGACTTCCTTCCCCATGGCACAGTGTCCTTGAGTGAAGCACACTAGCCAATTCCGTAGGGAGCCCTCTGGCCCAGGCTCCAGGGACTTCATGGGAAAGATTTGTCACCCAGATTCTGGATCCCAGCATGGTCAGCATCTGTGGCTCTCTGCCCCCTTACCACAAAGAGTCCTTTGTAAATTGCAGAAAGTCAGAGGTCTCTTTGGGAAGGTGCCTGGTTGTTTACAGTATTTATGTGTGTAGCACAGAATATTCCATTGCGAAGATATCCAGATAGCAACTGCTTGGGGAGCATTTTCAGTGAAATATTTACTTGGGAGAATGGGAAGCATGTCAAGCGATAAAAAAAATTGTAGGCGCATCTGGGAAAGCATTATTTAGCTGCAAGTGTTTGCTTAGATACTTTTTAATATACATTTATGTACTTTAAATTTATTTTATTGGGCAGAATAAGGACTTTAGGGAGAAGAGCTTGGACAGAGATTTTTAAATGTTCTGAGCAAATGCATACAGCTTCTGGTATGCGATGCGACTCCCAGCTGCCTTTCCTTGACAGATTATCCCAACGTCCTTCATTTTATTGTGGTACTAAAGTAATGGGTCTGCCTGGAACAGTTTGGTGACAGATGAGAGCCTCGGTCTGTCACTGAAGCCCAAGAATTTAAAGGAAAGTATGTAGCAATTCACCTGGCTCCACTTATTACCTGCACTAAAGGGCATTCGAGGGGGGCTTGAGGAGTCTTTATTCTGACTTTTGACAAAGAGATTTCATCTGCTTCTGTGGAGAACGAAGGTAGAGACAGGCAGGTGAGCTTGTGCGGCCATCTCGCCAGCACAGTGATCAGATTGCCTGGGTTTCTGGCAAAAGTTGACTTCATTTAGACATCTTCTCCCACGGCTTGTGCGAGACGTTTACGGCAGATATAAGACAGAGGAGCTGTATGAAGAATTCTCTCCGTTATCTTTTCACCTTTTGCTTATGAAGTGCCCATAATACTCACAACTAAAGTTTTCAAATATAGAACAGAAAATTCCCCCAGTATTAAGACCTGAGTTGGAATTATCAAACCCTAGAAATTAATATTGGTGCAATACAATTAAGTGGAACAACGTGACCTTCCCTTAGAGTATCCCTATGTTTACCCATGCTTATTGTGTGTGTTACCACATTAAGTTATCTTTTCTGTTTGGAATCATTGAATGAGCCTGCAATGACAATAGTATATAGCGTTTTAGTGATTGAAGTAATAAAACAGGAAATGTGCTGCATTTTGGTCTCCTGCTAGGCAGATGTATGCTCTGTGCCTCTCTGAAGATTCAGTGAGAAAAAGCACACATGTCAATGCTGTAGAGATGAGTGTTAGCAGAGGGATCGTGTTCTTTTCCTTCTTTGAGCCCTGGAGGAGCACACTTCTTTCCTGCCTCCTGAAGTCAGGCATAGCCACACAGTTCACTTCGGAAGTTGATGGCGGGGTCAGAAGTCTCCAATGACTTTCTCTTTCTCTGCCGCAGGCCATGCAAGGAGTGACGTGGATCAAAGCTACGTGAATGTTACCCCATTCTGTGGCAGATCACCCAGCCTCCGAACATTACCCAGTCAGCAGCAGACTGCCTTAAGTCTTTCGCCTTTTCTGGATGAAATTGCAAAATTTTCAGGAAAATGTTATGTAAATGAGAGGGCGCACTCTCAGAAAGACAGACTCCTCCTGCCCTCTCACATGCAGATCGTGGCTTGTAGCTTTTATGTGTGTGTGTTTATGAGGGAGGGGGTGGGGATGAAGTCTAGAAAGTAGAAAAGGAGCAGAGTAGAGTAACAGAACGTAATTGTGGAAAACAGAGTGTTAGAGGAGAAAAGGTATGAGCAGAAAGTGTGGGGAGACATGTAGGGGAGAGATATATGGGAATGTGGTGTTGGGGGGAGGGGGACCCATACTAATTAGGTTGAAAAGCCTTAAGAAACTGGTTACTATGTGTGGTAGTTTGAATGTAATTGTCCTCCATAATCTCATAGGGAGTGGCACTATAAGGTGGTGTAGCCTTGTTGAAGGAAGTGTGTCACTGTGGGGTGGACTTTGAGGTTTCCTATGCTCAGGGTACCACAGTGTCTCAGTTGACTTCCTGTCGCCTGCAGGATATAGGACTCTCAGTGATTCCTCCAGCACCATGTCATCCTGCATGCTGCCATGTTCCCTGCCATGATGATAACAAACTAAATCTCTGAAATTATAAGTGAGCCACCCTAATTAAACGTATTTCCTTTATAAGAATTGCCATGGTCATGGTGTCTCTTCACAGCAATAGAAACCCTAAGTAAGACAGAAGCTGGTACCAGGGACTGGGGTATTGCTGTGATAGGTCTGACAATGTTTTTGTTTGCAGGAATTGGGACTTCTGTATTTTGAGTTTTCAAAGCAGTGGAATGCTTTAAGCACTGCTTAATGGGCATACTAATAGCATCGAAGACAGTGGAGCTAAGAGTTATTTGAGCTGTTGGGGGCTCAATCATGAAGTTTCAGAGTAGAAGAATTTTAGTATGTTGTCGAGAGATCATTCTTTTGGTATTTTGGTGAAGAAAGAGGCTGCCTTTTGCCCTTGTCCAAAGAGTCTGCCTGCGGCTATAATGAAGAGTTTTAGATTAATTTCACTGGCAGAGAACTCTCAAAACAGCCTAGCATAGATTCTGTCATGTGGTATTCAGTGGCAACTCTAATGAAATGAGTGAGCTGAGCAGGGTAAACTACAAAATGAAAATTTTGAGGAGAAAAAGAGCACCAGGAAAACAGAGATAAATTCTGTATTCAAGGAGATAAAATAATTAAGAAATGGAATAAAGGGAGTGGCAACCTCAAGACAAGATCCCACCCAGTAAAGTTCCTAATTTGTGAAAAGAAACTAAAGGAAAGCTTAGAGCTGGGTGTGGTGGGGCACACTTTTAACCCCAGCACTGGGAAGCAGAGGCTGGAGGATTTCTGAGTTTGAGCCAACCTGTTCTAGAGATCAAGTTTCAGGAGCCAAGCTTAGGCAGTGAAGAACAGAAAGCTGATGAAGATGTAATTGTATGAAGGGATCATGTTCCAGCCCCAGTAAACATGAGAATGTAACAGCTTCAATCATGTGGTTCAGAGTTAAGGATAGAAGAAAGCAGTTATGGAACAAAGCCACTGAGGCCAGGCATGTGTCAGGGGTGTCACTGAATGGAGCCCTAGTAGAGAAGCCATTGCATGAAGCTGTGAAGTTGAAGCTTGGATTGTCTTGGAGACCCCAAGATGTTAGAGATGCCATAGTAGTGGGATACCTGCCAAGGAGAGCTGCTAACAGGGAGTGGAACCAACCCAAGAGAAAGAAGTGTGTTGCAGTCAACAAAGTTGAACAGAGTTGGAGATCTGGAGAGCATTTTGACATCAGACACAGAGCTACAGAGTTTGGAGTTTATCCATCTGATTTTCAGTCTTGCTTTTGTCTAGTATTTCCTCACTATGCTCCCTTCCTTGCATTCTGGAAAGATAATGTGCATCCTGTGCCATTATAAGTTGAAAGTATGTGATCTGCTTTTTGATTTTGACTTTTACAGTTAAGGCATTGCCATGCATCTCAGAAGAGACTTTGGATTTTGAAACAAGCTTGAGACTTTTATAGACTGTGGGGACTTTGGAAGGTGGATTGAATGCATTTTTTGCATTATGATATGGTTATAAGCCTTTGAGGGCCAGGGAGTAGGATGTTGTGGTGTGAAATAAAATGGACTCCAAAGGGAGTGGTACTATTAGGAGGTATGGCCTTGTTGGAGGAAATGCCACTATGGGGATGGGCCTTGAGGTCTCTTTTGCTCAAGCTTCCTTAAGTGTGACAATCAGTGGACTTCCTGTTGCTTGCCTGGCAAGTTGTGGCATTCTCAGCTCCAACACCATGTCTGCCTGCGCGCCACCATGCTTCCCATCGTAATGGGCTGAATCTCTGAAACTATAATTAAGCCATCCCAATTAAATATCTCCTTTTAAAGAGTCCATGGTCATGGTGTGTCTTCACAGCAATAAGAACCCTAACTAAGACATTATGTATGCTGATTAAAAACAAAGCAAATTTGAAGAGAGGAATTACCTTCCCTTGTATGAAGTTGGGAATTTGGGTGTAGCTTCTTACCTGATTTGGCCTTGCCTGGTTCTAATGTGGGTGTGAACTTTCTGGTCTCATTCTGCTGAAGGAGGAGCTGCCTCCACCTCTAGGTGCTGAAGTGATGCTGTCAGTCCCACCTTATCCTACAGGCCAAGCATAACCGTGGTGATGTCTACAACCTCCCACACTGGGACTCTAGGAAGTGAACAGGAATGTAGCTGGCATTTTCTTTGGGCCACCAACCAGCTCCCAAATAAAGACACAGAGGCTCATTAATTATGAATCATTAGCCTTAGCTTAGGCTGGTCCCACTAGCTCTCTTAACTTAATTTAACCTGCTTCTATTCATCTATGTTTTTGCCTCAGGGTTTTTGTTTTTTTTTTTTATTTTACCTTTCTTTCATTCTCTATGGCCTACTTTCCTGTGTCCTCCATGTCTGTCTGGTTGCTCCCTGGCTTCTCCTTGTCTGTCTCCTTTTCTTTCTTTCCTTTTTTCTTCCAGCCTAAATTCCTCCTCCTACTTATTCTTCCTGTCTTTACCTCTTCCCTCATTATTGGCTGTTCAGGTTTTTATTAGACCAATCAGATGCTTTAGGCAGGCATGGTAAAACACTAACACATATTTATAGAATTAAACAAATACAACACATATTTACATATTAAACAAATATTCTGCAACACAAACAAATGCAACACATCTTTACATAGCTAAATAAATGCAACGTATCTTTACATAGTTAAACAAATGCAGCACATCTTTGCATAGCTAAACAAATACTCTACAACACATGAATCTGTGATAGGTGCTCAGCAGGTTCTGGTGCCCTTTTAACTTTGAGGTTCGGTGATCCAGATGTTCTCCTTTGCTCGTGTTTCCCATTCCGTCACCATTTAGTGACATTAGACCCGGATCAGATGCAATGGTTGGAGTTTGTAATGGGATGTTTTAATGGGATTTTTCTAGCTTAGCTCTTTTGTTCTCATGAACATGAATTTATATTTGTAATTTAAATGGAGAGAGATGTTTGTTATAACGGGAAGACATACTAACAGTGTGTCAGGGACTCATTGTCAGTCTCTCTTACAAGGAAGGCCTTATATGTCTTGGGTGAAAGCCCATTTGGTCTATGAGTGGGCATCTTTGGCTCCGGTGTTTACCTCCCCTCATAATACTGTGTGTGTGTGTGTGTGCGCGCGCGTGCGCGCACATGTGTATGTGTGTTTACTCCACTTGGACATCTAAGCTACAGTCTGTTCTAAGTGCAGAAGCAGCTTGCTCCATGGTGTGCAAAGTGGCTGGCTCTAATACATTTACCCACTAGGAGCGTGAGGACCCTCCTGAGCTGCACTGGTCCCAGTGGCTCCACTGGTAGTGCTGGCTGAAGCACAAACCGATGCTGGCAGTTGAGAGTCTAACAAGCTGGCTGTGTGTGGCCCTAGATTCCTTAACATTCCAGCTGAAGAAAACAACTTCCAGGATTCAAATGGGAAAGTTGGCAGTCATTCATCCCCTGTACAGAGTTTGGGATATGCAGCATAGTGATACCTAGAATGACATGGACACCTAATTGAGGGAAGAGTCCACAAATTCCCAGGAACTACGCTGCAGTCCTGATAGTATCCCATTTGATCTGGATGAGAAGGGAAAATTCCTAGTAAGTCACCTGGGCCTCTCTCTGCATGCACAGGTTCTACAGAGGCAACCAAATCAGATGGAAAATATCGAGGGGAAGCTTGCACCTCATTTTGTCATTGTTGTCTGAACAATACAGTGCACCATTCATGAAGCATTTATACTGCATTCAGATTTTGTAATCACAAGGAAGGAAGGAAAGACGGACAGAAGAAGGGAGTACCTAGGGGTTATACAGATACTTCACAGTGTTATATAAGGCACATGAACATCCCTCATGTTTGTTATCCATGGGGATTCTGGACCCAGGCCTCCAAGAACACCATGCTGACTTTTGTTTAAATGCTGACTTCTCTCAGTGTCCCTCGGGCTTGGGACAATTGCATGCCAAGAAAATGACACTGAAAAATCTTGGGGACTCTCCATGCTAGCACTCTAAGCACTATGGGAGTCAGGCAGAGGAGAAAGCACCAAGCTTCACTCTTCAGTTTTGATGATTTCCTTGTTCAGAATAAGTTCACAGCACAGACAAATTAGAAGATGAACATACATGAAGAAAATTACCCAAACTGCCACAAAGGGGTGACATTTCGGTAACATATCTATGAGTATTATCAAAGTTATATACCTATAAAACACAGTAAAATGGGGCCATACAGAAGAGATAATATCATCCAGTCACAGAAAACAAAAAAAATTAAAAAAAAGAAAAAAAAGAAGAGATAATATCTTGTTAGGTATTTTTTTTTCTTTAAGCAGTATAGTGTGACTCATTCATTAATTTCTCAATTTATCTCAATAATGGCAAGATGGATGCTTTTAAAAACATCTACATGAAATATTTCAAAAATGAGTTAGATCCCTATGTGAAATATCATCCTTCTGTTGTGATTCATTTGCTCGTTAGTTGGCAAGCTTTTGTTGGGCCTCAGCTTGACTCTCTGAATACAGTGGTCTGGAGATATTTCTGGGCAGAAATCACAAGGCCATTCAGGTGGCCTTTATTGTGACCTAAGATGCTCCAAGGGACAGTGGCTCACAACCTTCCCTTCCCCGTCCAGAGCAGACCCTCCTTCTACTCTGCAGCTTCCAGGATTCCACTTGCTGCAGATAAATTGAAATCTCTGCTCAGCTGCCTGAGGGCCCCAGCCTGATGTCTGTATGTTGCCATCGATGGCAAGGTGAGGGTAATAAGCAGACAGCCTCTCCTGGGGGAACATGGCTGATTCATGGTACCACATCCAGGGTATTCTCAGTTCAGGGCTGCTTGCTGGGCCTGGCCATTTATCTTTGACAAAATCTCCACCTGAAGCCACCCCCAAACTCCATCATGGCCCAGGAATCCTGGACATGGAGACAGGTGCATTCAGGGAGTAGGGGCTGAGAAGCTGGGATCTGCATTTAGAAAAGGCCAGCTTTTATTATAAGAGCACAGGCTGCTGGAACCAGGGTTCTATGCTAAAACAAAGGTTCTGCCCCTTCAGGCAGGTTCTCTGTCACCCTGCCTGTCAGACTGTCTAAACTCTTGCACTTGGCCCCTATGTTAATCTCTTGCATACTTCAGATCCCTCAGATGTGGTAGATACTGGTCTCGCAGTAGGCAGTATGAAGTATCGCATTTATACAAGAGGCAATGGGCCTGATTTGTTTTATTATGTATCCACAAATATCCACACTTATGTGTCCATTCAAACCATGGGATATTGAGACAACTTCAACATCCCTTTCCCAGATTAGTTTAAAATAATAGATGAAAACATTCCATACTGATGTTTTTGAAAGCTGCCGTCCTATCTTTCTTGAGATATATGATGAACAGCCCAAGGCAGAATTCAGTGCACTTTAGTAAAGTCACAGAGTTGTGTGATGCTAACCATGATCTTGTTCTAGAACATTTTCATCAGCTCAGAAGGGCCATCGGTGCTGGCAGTTGCTCTTCAGGTCCTGCTTTGTGTTTATGAACATGCCTGCTCTGGACATTTAGAGTTGGAATCATAATGGCATTTGTATCTGGTTTCTTTCACGGAGCATTATCTATTTAATTAGTTAAAATTTGACATCATACTTGTGTATAATGTACTGTGATTGCACTCACCCCAGGACCTCTCCCTTCCTTCCCAAGTAGTCCTCCTTCTATCCTCATGCCCTTCCCTCCCCTCTTCCTCCCTCCCTTCCTTCCTTCTTTTCCTCCTTCCTTCCCCACCTCTTTTTCAGGCCCCATATAGGCAGTCACAGCTAGTGTGTGTCCACAATTGTAAAAATTTTGTCATATTGAGAAAACCGCAAGCTCCCCCATGCCTTCCCCACTCCTCAATCCTCAGAGCTTTCCCACCAACTCTTCCATGTTGCCTCTTGGCCTTGCAAGGGTTGACAAAGATGTCTTCTTTGGAGCCAAGCTCTCAGCAGTCACTTATTCTCAGTGCTTTGAGCAGCTATATGTTCACACTTCGGCCATCATTCACTGCTGAAAGGGTCTTTTATGACTAAGACCTCATTGGTCTGGGAGTATAAACTTGAATATTTAGAAGACAGTCTAACGACAGGCTCATTTGGCAAACCAAACCACATGTAGTAGATTCCCCCAAAGGGCCTGTGAAAACCCTAGCCAAACTTTTGACCAATTCTATAGTGTTGGGCATATATTTCCTCCAATACAGTAATCCTCAAATCTAATTGGGAAGTAGATGGTTGCCTCTAGAACATTCGTGCCACTATTGTACCAGTGAGGATATCTTGCTTGACAACTCAGTACTGTAGCATGCAGTGTCTACAGCTAGCTGTGAGTATTGATGACTTTTGTTCCCTAAAAACCTGCCAAGCACCTTTTGACCTTATGAATGTAGCTGGCAGGGAGGAAGTGACCAGCTTGGTTCCTTTGTGTGCTGTATTCTGACTGTGTGGTGTCTTCAGCAGTAGGGCTTTGCTGTCTAGTTCTGGTGGGCAACCAAGAGCAATGACAATGGCGTGAGCTGCTTTGGAAACTTCTGTGTCTGTCAGCCAACTACTCATAGCCATACAAGGCATTGATAGTTTCGTTTGAAAGCCTGTTACTGAGCGCCAAGTTTTAAACCTCATCTTGGTGGTGTGTCAGGAGGTCTATTGCTTCCTTTACAACTCAGCAACATTCCATTGTGTGACTGTCTTGCCTTCGGTTTGCTCATTCATCTGTTGATAGGTGTTTGGATTTCTCAATCTGAGGCTGTTAGGCACAATGTTCCAGCACAAGTTTTGAAGTAGCCGTTGTAAAAACGAGCATGTTACAAAGGTCATCACGTGAACTTCTCAAGTTGTCCCGGCAGGTGATTTTGAGACTCAAAACTTGAAGATGAGAGGTCCTGGAAGAGGCTACCAATGAGGAAAATACTTTCTGATGACTGACACAGAAATATGTCTTGGCCCAGCTATGCTGGACTATTTGTTAGATTCCAAAGACCATGAATAAGGCCTCGTTCCTTGACACCCAGAACAATCTGATAATACTTGCTGAATGAATAAACAAATGACCCAAAGGTGTGATGGAAGAGGCTATGCCTCTAGGACATCTAAGGCTGATGAATATTTCAGGAAGTAGGTTGCAGAAATTCGTGCCTGATCTGTGACAAGTGGGCCAGGATTCAGGACTTGCTGGGATGGAATGGAGATTGCCCACCTGTAGCTCCTTAATCTAGCACTGCTTTAAACACAGAGGTAGGCTTGGGAGATGGCTCCATGATAAAGAGCTTCCATTACAAGCACAAGAACACCAGTTCCAGTCCCTAGCATGGAAAACTGAGCATGATGGAACATACCTGTAACCCCAGAACTGGGTAGGGAGACAAGAGGGTCCCTGGTGCTGGCTGGAGAGCCATATTATCTGAAAGGGCAAGCTTCAGGGCCAGTGGGGAGTTCAGGGCCAGCGGGGAGACCTTGTCCCCAAAGCAGAGAGCAATGGAGCATGTCTGGAGTTGACCTCTGACCTCCATAGAGCATGCACATACTGATAGTTCCCTCTTACACACACAAACACAGAGAGAGAGAGAGAGAGAGAGAGAGAGAGAGAGAGAGAGAGGAAGAAAGAGAAAAAAGAAGAGGAGGAGGAGGAGAAGGAGGAGGAAGAGGAAGAAACAGACCATAAACCTACTACTTTACCCCTGAGCTTATCCATAGGAAAACAATAAGCCCAAGAATGTTTATTCAATTGGATTCTATATCACATTGGAATAACAGCTACCCCAGTGTACTGGAATTTCAAATATCAGCAAAAGGGAGTAGACATCAAAGGACAAACACTGCATGATTCTATTTATTGAATAATTATTTTAAGCAGGCAAAATTAAGCCACTGTGTATGAAGATACACACGTAGGAGTAAACAATCCATAAAGGAAAGTGAGGAAGGGCGCCTGTAAGGGTCAGAAAGGTGGTTGCAGTGGCAGAAGGGAGGCGCATACAGTTGGGGTCTGCATTTTTCCCAAAGGTTATGAGCTTAAGGCTTTGTCCTGCCTATGGTGCTACTGGGAGAGGTGGTGGGACCTTTAAGAGGTGGGGCCTGCTGGGAAGTCTTCAGGTCATTATGCACTCAAGGGCTCTTTGCCTCTCGGGTAGTGTGAGCTTTCCCTCTGCCTTCCATCCCTACCAGGATGCACGGTGCTACCACATGCCAAAGGAACAAAGCGTGTGGTAGCACCACAGAGGGAAAACTCTTGAACTGTGAGCTAAAATAAATATTTCTTCTTCTTAGTGGTTTTCCTGGGTATTTTGCCTTAGTAATAAAAAGCTGAAGGTCACAAAAGCGTTTATCAGAATCTGAGATGTAGGTGACCACACACTCAGAATACATTGAGGTCTACCCTCTTAAAAAAGGAAGAAAGAAAGAAACAACTTCTTTTTGGGAGTGCTTATTTTTTCTAATAAAAGGTTTTGAGTAAGAAAAAAGAAAGATACTACATGGTTCCAACAAAAACTTCAAGCAGTCTCTCTAGATTTTAAAGTGTTGTAGAGTTTTGGCCACATCCATGAAATAAGCACAGTTTTGTTTTTCAGCAATATTAGTACTCGATGAACTTGTTGTTGTTCTGTTTATTTGCTTGCTTTAGGAGCTTTGGGTTTGTTCTCTGCTGTTTGGTTGGTGTAATGTCTGCCTCTACTGTGCGGTTGAGTAATTTAGTCCCCAAACTAGTTTCTTGTTTGAGTTCAGGGAATTCAGAATACATAAATATCACTTGAAAAAACAACGGGTGGGTTTTCAGGAAATGTCCTCTATGCCATTTTAACTTGTGATATAACTAAAGGGTGACATCAGGTGCCCAGGACTCAGCTTTCCATTCTGGGAGCAAAGACCCCAATGAGGCAGGAGTCCTTGCTGTATAGTATAGGAACAAGAGTGGCTCAGGTCTAACTCCTAGGGGACTGTTTGGAATAGACTTGCTTTCAAATCTGCTTTGAACCCTTCTCCCAGCATAGAGGACCCATCTGCCATCAAAAATGTCCCCTCAGCAACTGGACTAAGCCTCCCTGGCAAAACAATGTAACTCAACACAAGTGGAAATTGGAACAAAGTGTCAAAGGCAGGGGCCTTTGTGTTGGCTGGCAGGGGAGAGGGGCTGCCTTTGCTGCCTCCTCATTACATCTCCATCCCTTTCTGAACTTTTCAGCCACCAGTCTCTCTCAGCTTCTGAGTTACAATTGGAGTCTAAGGAGTGACATGTTGGGGTGCGGGAAAGGTGCTATGACACTTTTGCTTCCAGATCTTTAGTCATGTGACCCCATCTCCGAGGGAAGCTGGCATTTGCACAGGGGACGGATCTCCAAGTGAGAGTCAGTGGAGTCCAGGTGGGGAACGTTTTCCATAGCATAAAACCAGACTGGGTGTCTGGAGGCTCATGCCCAGCCCAGCATCTCTGCAGGGTTCATCTCATGTTATGTACAGGTCCCTGTCTTTCTTCTGTGCCTACACATGGTCTTGCTATGTGTGCTTCTGGCTTGCAGCTTCTTTCTCACATACATCATATTGGGCTAGGACCCTCCTGTAATCTCAATTTGTTTTAAAATATTCTAACAATTGCTTATCACAGTTCTTTGTTTCTGGCCTTCTTGTCTCTCACTAGGGTCTCACCACAATACCCAAACTGGCTTCAAATCCGTGATTTTTCTACCCCAGTCTCCCTAGTGCAAGGAACATAGACAAGCACCACTGTGTCTACTGCAGAGTCTCATTTCAGCTCAGAGAAATTAGGAAAAACCATGTGAGTTTTGTAGAGACAGATACCACATAGGGTACCTCTTGGATAGATGGGTGTCACCAATTAAACAAGAGCACCTGGACAAGGGTTGGAACAAAGAAGCACGAACTGTGTGTTCATTCACTACTGTCCTTTTATCAAATAACTGTTCTGTGGGTACCTATTAACAGGTTGTCTTTGTTATAGGTATTGCACGTACCAGGTTGAACAAGCCGCTGTAGATGTGTTAACTTCTGGAGAAAGAGGCAGCAATGAGAAAAATTGAGATAATATCAGGTAATGATGACGACTGTTCAGAACAAAAGCAATGATTCAGAGAGCCTCTGGGGACAGCATTTTGACATTCTAGACATGCTCACCATGTAGACACTATCAGGTGTGAACCCTAGAGAGGAAATGCGCCAGAGAAAAGGACAAGGGAGATGATGAGTTGGGAGCAATTTTAGTTGATGGAGAAACTGAAGCCACTGATGGGGCTGTGGCCTGGCGAGAGGCTGGAGATGGGTAGTGCCCATCTTAGGGCACTTAGGGCATGGAGTCAAGTCACAACCTTGGAGTTTGCTCTTTAAAAAAGTGGGAACTATGTCGTGAGATAAAGTCACGGATTTATCACTGCTAATTCTTTTCCCTGATGGGTGCAACACAACTTTGAACCCACCAGAGCTCACAGTCATTCTAGGGGACTGAATCTTTCGACTTCCTGACTTTTGGGGGAACACGGGTGGGTTATGAGCTCCATAAAACATTTATGTGCAACGAAATGTTCTCAGTACTAGAAGGAGAATAAGGATAGTCCAGCTTCTAATATTCTTTCTGCCAGGCACCCTGGGTCTGCCTGGGCCTCAGAACTGGGATCATTACAGACACCAACTCATTCCATTTAGAGCCTGAGTTGAATTTGAGACAAACCGTAGGGCCTTCTTTAAGAAAACATGCACCTGTTATGATTATTAAGAATTCCCTTTGTATAGCCATAGACAACTATAACGTGACTTTGCCAGTCATTTTTCAGAGCGACTTTCTCTCTCCGGTTGAGCTCTTTCCTGTGCAAGCAGTAGAAAGAGCTTGAGTGCACATCACACTGAGTGTTTGGACGCGGGTGACAGAGAATGTGCAGCGCTGTAATTAGAGAACCAGCCACCTTGATTGGCTGCAGAGAATTATAGAAACACCAAGCAACGTTGCGGCAATTATGCCCCGGCAATTAGCAACCCATAAAGCAGCAGACCTCATTGATAGAGCTGTCCTACTCAGTAACAATATTGGAAAACAAATACCCTACAAAACAAATAACAAGTAGCCAGCCCTGGCAGAAGAGGGAAAGTTGACTTGGCGGCAGCAGGGACTCTGGAAGCAGCAGAGCCAGGCTGAAAGGAGCAGTTCCGGAACCGGTGGCAGCTCTCTCAGCACTCAGGACAGTGGGCAGGCTCTCCAGCGTTGAGTCTGGGTGAAGCCTTCTCGGGCATTCGGTGGGCATGGAAACATCTCCCCCACAGCCTATGAGCGAGCTGAGTTCTTTGCTCCATTTTATAAGTCAGAAGCTGAGAACCAGAGTGATTATATTCTTGTAAGTGATAGGACCTCCATATAAGCCAGAACTTGAACAAAATCCAGAGTCCCCCATACTAGAGTATTCAAATTTCCTGGCTTCTTATGATACTTCTCAAGTGTTCCCTACAGCAATGAAGACCTTTACAAACTGTGCAAGACAGAATCTGTTGTTCACAAAGTTAATACAAACCATTTTAACTTTGCAATTTAAACAAGGTGCTTACCCCTCAAGCGATTTAAAGTTGATAATTTTCTAATGAAATTTAGACAACCTGTACTGGTGGTACAGCTTCATCCAGAGACACTATTGCTTCTCATCAGCCTTTTGGCTAAGATCAAGTGCAAACAGGGAAACTGAGTTACATCAACACCATTGGGCAGGCTTGCTAGAAACTGAGACTTTTCCATTTCCCCAGGCTCCCTGCAAACAAATCACTGTTCACTTACCACTCCTCATATGTTCCCCCACATCCAAGTTCACCCAAATCCTTCCTTCTTTACCCTCTCACCCTTCTTCCTAGGTTTGACCATGGTTCTTTAGTTTCTGTGCCCCATCCACTTGATTCTGTCCCTCCCTGGAGGCAGACTTTAAGTTTGGGCAACAGTTTCGTTCTCTCTCTGGTCCAAATCGCTCCCAAGTGCACCCCCCTAACGCAGAGCAGTGCTTAGGTTACACATCTGCTTTTGCCATCCTGAATGAAATACTTAGCTATGCTGAGCCTCTGAGTCTCTGACTGCAAAATACCAGTGCCATTTCATCCCGCAGTCTTACGGTGGAAGGCCGGTCCTGGAACCATGCTCAGTGCTGCACTTCTGTAGCAGGTGCCCAGTGCATTCATAGCACGCCTCGGCTAGAACTATCACTGGGAATGCTGAAGACCTGAGAGCTTTGAACTGCGAGAGAAACCTCCATCTGTCCTGTCCTGTCTCAGTTTGTAAGGACTGAAGAAATACTGGTGGCGAGAGAGATTGTACCTCACCTACACGCTGCACTCTTTCTGGGGCCCCCGCATCTAACAGAGCTCATGGCAAATAATTGCCATAATAATTAGAAAAAGAGTGCTACATTTAATGATCACATGTTAATCGCTTAGCATCATATTGAACGATTCATCTGTGATATTTAATCCTCATAAAGATTTGCAGAGTAAATGATCGTATTTTCTTCCTCCAATATACAAAGTTGGGAAGCTGAGCTTCAGAAAAGCTAAATAACTTGCCTCAGGTCTCATAATTAGTTGCAGTAGAGACGGGATTTGTAATTAAGGACCATCTAACTATAGACCCACAGCTTTAAGTAGAGTACAGTTCGGCAGTAAATAGTGAGGAGAATGGGAAGATGGGAGGAAGGAACTGGCAGAGAGGAACCGAGAAAGAGAAGACAGAGTGTAAGGAAACCCCTTGGAGTCTTGGTTTGCATTTGTTCCTGCCTTAAAAGCTGATTCTTAAACTTGGTCACACACCGGAGTCATCTGGCTAACCTATAAACCAGTACTGATGCCTGGGTCCCTCCCCCAGCGTGCCAGTTTAATTGGTCTGGTCAAAGGCTGGCATCAGGCTCTTGGGGAATTCCAGCGTGAGGACCAATGTTAAGCCCCTGCCCTAGCAATAGCACTCCCCTGCCTTTCAAGGTGGCCAAGCACTGTTTTCACTAATACCCCTGAGCATTTCCTGGGGCCAGCAGCAACTCGCCAAAATGTTCCTGCTGCAGGTGTGTACCGGCCTCTCCGTGGGGTAGGAGCATCTGCGGAGAGGACATGGCCAGCCACAGCCTAGAGGTGAGTGGTGCTCAGGAAGTGGATTTTATTACGGTCCAAATGACAAAACCTTCTGTGCCAGCATGCACGTGGACAGTGCTCCCACTGCAGCAAGGGGACCAGTGCAGTCCCCTCTGGTGAGTGTCCTCCTCACTCCAGTGACAGGGCGTCTTGAGTCTGGGATTTCCCTGGTGATGATTTTTCCATCTTGTCCCAGCCTGATCTGCCCAAAGGCCTGTTGGACTCTGCTGAGCCCTTTTGCATGGGCAGGGTCTGAGACAGCCTTTCTGAGTTGGGCAAACCTTGGCTGGAACTTGGAAATACATCCACTTCTTGGTGGGTTGTCCAAACCACCGCAGGAGTTGCTGAGATGATTTGCACTGCCAAAGGATATAGCATTTTCTTTGATTCAGGAAGGAAAGGGGCCTTTTTTTGCAAAGCCAGAATATTCCCTCGGTTCATTGCCAAGCCTGGAAGTGGAGGCTGGCAGGCTGCACAATTGCTCAGCTTCACACTCCACAGAGAACCAGGCGGGCGTCTGTTCTGTGTCCCCTGGCTGCCACAAAACTCATCAGCACGTGGGTGATCTGCCCTCTGCAAAAAGAAACAAAAAAATAATCAAACAAAATAGCCATTTGCCATGCTTGGCCCAGCCATCAACTCAAAATGTTCTTGAAGCTTGTAATAACAGCTGTTATTTACTGCCTGGTTCTTGTGTCCCAGATCTTGTGCTAAGTGCCTGACGTTATTAACTCACAGAAGCCTTGCTTACTCTACAGTCAGCAGATAGCCATGCGCCCATTTTATAAAACAGTAACCTAAGGCACAGAAAGGCAAAATAAATTACCCTGGATCAGAGAGCTTTTGAACAGTTTCAGAACGGTCTGGCTTGAGGTCTAAACTCATGCGTTCAAAGACTTTGCTACATTGTCTCAATCAGGATAGAGCATGTTTAAACCCTCTGTGAATTTCTGAAGGCTTCTAGTTAGATACCCAGCAGACACCCAATAGCTCGCTGAATGAATGAATGTGTGAAGCCATTCTGTTATTCTAAAGTTGCTCTTTTGATTGTCAAATAGAAGTCATAAGGACAAGAAAAATAACACTGAACGCCATAAAATTTTGAAGACCAAAAGAGACAAAAAAATCTTAATATTAATCACGGCACTCGAAAAATTATGGCCAAAGGATAAAATTTCCCTATATGGTTGTTTACATTTTATCTAATCATTTACTTTCATTGGCCACCCCCCCCCCAATCCGGCAAACACATGCACGGATAGCAATTTTCAGACATCTGATGACATTAGCCTAGAAAGCTTTCCATTGCCAGAGGAATGAGGGGAGAACACACCTAAAACAGCCTTTCTACTCTGGCAATTTGTTGTGTATAGGGACTGGAGCATTTGAAACAGGTGAAGCAGTCTGCTAAGATCTGTGAGATGGCTTGGCTTAGGGACCAGGAAACTCAGAGGTATTTGGAAGTTAGCTAAAGGTGCAGAAAAACAAGCAGGAGAGCTATATGCCAGAGCCAGCCAGGCCCACACCTCGTCCTCCCTTTCTACTGCTTTGCTCCAGAGAAGGCTCAGCTTCTGGAGCCGAAATATGGCCACTGAGCTGTAGCTGCAGGCAGGCTGGCAGGTGCCGAGAGGTGATTGATGGTTCTTCTGTTTTTGCCATTTATTCTTCCTGCTTTCTTAGCCTCCTCCAACAGAGCTGATAAGGACAGTTCTACCTGAGAATCATGTATCTCCTTCCCCCACTTGGACCAGTGAAGTGCAGTTCCCATCACTCTCAGCCACGTTCAAGCATAAGCCTGCATTATTTAACACCAAAATCAGAGGCTCGGCAGGGAGGGTCTTGTTGGCAGACTGCTCTATTTTCTTGGACCCAGTGAAAACCCTCTCTGTCCAAGCAATATCTTCATTAGATCCGGTTGGGGTTTTGCTCTCAATGCTGACACAGGGGACCTCAACTTGGAAACTTGACAGTTGATTTCTAGAAAGCTCCCTTTCTAGGGGGCATGCTGTGGTGGAGTCGCCATCTGTCATGGGATAAACAGGTGTGAATCTAGGCCCTGTCTGTTATTGGATTGGGAAGATACCACACAAGGCAGCCACTCTGCTTCCCTGAGCTCCTGTCTCTGCATCTCTAAGTTTGGGACCGGGGCAGGGACTGGCATCTGAGCAGTGAGGCGAGCACAGAGCACAAGAAGGCTCTGTGCAGGATCCTGAAAGGAACTCTCTGGGCTGCTTCATCCAGGAAAACCCACTCCTTTTCTAAATGTTGCTAGCCCCAGCTGGATGACGTGGTTAAGCTACCAACCTTTAACCACTAAAAGCATTGATTTTGCTAGCCATTGTCTATAGAGAGTTGCAGAACAGCCTTGAGAGATAGGATTTTTATTACACCCACCTTGGTGGATCAAAACACTGAACGTTAAAGGGGGCCTAGAGAGATGACTCAGTAGTTAAGAGTTCTGACTGGTCTTGCAGAGAATTTAGCTCCCAGGACCCAAAGTAGGTATCTCATAACTGCCTGTCACTCCAGTTCCAGTGCCCTCCCCTGGCTCCCAGTGTCCCTTGCATGCACACGATGAGCGTAAACACATGAGGGCATACACACATACACATAAATAAAAATAACTAGATAGTTTTTTTTTAAAAAAAAAAAAGAAAACTGAAAAGAACAAGGCAAGCAAGAGAGGCAAAATTTCCACCCAGCTTTCTAGCACCGGGTGGAAGCTCAGATGCGTGTTCAATAGTGATTCCTGTAGTAGCCCTTCTGTAGTTGTGAATTTGGCGCTGCCTTCCCTCCTCGTGTTTGGGACCTCAAGAAGCATCTGACTACCTCAACCAGTCATGGAGATGACGGATATGTTTATGGCCCTGCCGTGTTTAAGATGTCCAGCTCTGCCAAACGTTACTCAGTTCAAGGCCTGCTTTATAATGAAGCATGATGGGCCGCTTCTCTTGGCTGCGGGGTAACAACCGTGGACTCAAGATGGAGGCAGACTTTTTCCTGAGAAGGTGTTCCTGAGAACAGCTCCCTCCGTTCAGTAGAAAATAAACACAATGAATTTCGTTCGGTATATTTTGTATCTGGTTCCCTTTCATCCGAGTTGCCGACATCTAGGGTTCTATTATGCAGTCTAATTTCAAATCTGGCATCTTATTAATTTAAAAAGCAGCCTCACCTACTTCTTCTGGCTCTTCACCTCTGTCTTTTTCTGCATGCCTTCTGCTGTGACTTTAAGTTGCAAGAATTTCATTGCAACTCCAGGGGCGAGAGAACCCTGATGGAGCTTAAAGAAAGAGCCTTTGCCATCGTGACAGTATTCGAACAGAATCTCTTCATTTCCACAGAGAAGTGCAATACAGCCAAGGGAGAAGGTTTTTATATTAACTTTGGGGGATGGCTGGGAGAATGTGAAATGAGCTGTCTGAGGCTGTCCAGGTGCGAGCTTTGCGGCGACAGGATCATGTTTTAGCTTCTTCATGTCATTTCACCGGAAAGAAAGGGAGATTTGCTTTTGTTGACTCCTCATTTCAAGGACTTTAGTCCAAGTGTGACTGGATTCACGGCTTTGAGCCTGAGACACAGCAGCATCATTATGCTGGGAGCCTGTGGTTGAGGCTGCTTACCCCATGTTGGCAGGAAGCAGAGAGAGAGAGAGAGAGAGAGAGAGAGAGAGAGAGAGAGAGAGAAGGAAGGGAGGGCCTAGGCTAGATATAGCCCCCAAGAGCCCTCTCTGAGTGACCCACTTCCTCAGCTAGGCCCCATCTTCTGAAGTTTCCAGCACCTTCTAAAATAATTTCAACAGATGGGTTGTCTGCATAGCTGTTCAAGTGTTTAACACAGGAGCCTACAGAGAACAGTTCATATTCCAGTCAGAAAACGGGGACCTGTTAGGGGCTGGGCCGAGAATAAGGATCTGGGCTACCATGATGACTCTTTTCTTTCTGTCCCTCCTCCCTCTCTGTCCTTTTCCCAGTCCAGAGCTGAAGCCACCCCATATAAGATGGACATAAACTTAGAGAATCCTTGGGCACGGTGTTTTACCCACTAACCCTTTCTTTCCTGACTTCCCAGACAGGCGTTATGGGCACTGGGGCAGGCGCAGTAACAGGAGGCTAGAGAGGGCATGAACCCACATGTTTCTTTGCTTTTCTGTATATGCTTCTGGCAGTGAACTGGGCTGCCTTTGATTCTCTCCTCCCCATCTTGACATAGGGATGCTAATATCTGAAAGTTATATGGAACCTATGGGGCACATGTAGAACAGATGAAAATCAAGTTAAGAATGGTTTCTTTAAAGTCTTATAAATATATGTTGATCCATTGCATGACAAGGCTGGGCTTAGAATCTTCAGGCCCAGGCTCGTCTCCTTCTAGTTCATATCTCGACTTCTTAGGCTCTAGATTTTCTTACTTGTAGAATGAGAATAATTAGGCAGCCCTTGGTACTGCACACCTATGGTCCCAGGACCTGGGAGGCTGAGGCAGGAGGATCAGGCAAGGTCAGTCGCCTGGTCCGTGTAGCCAGACTTCAGGTCTCTCAGAGAGAAGAAGGAGGGATTATTTGTTTCAAAAGCGGTGCTGTCGATGGTTATGGTATCATATCATATGCTTAAAGTCCTTTATCCGGAGCGCCACACAGAGTGGAGCTGGTGGAGGGAGGGGTTTGATTGTTCATCGCTGCCGTTGTCAACACCTCTTTGCTGTAGGCTCCCCCCACACGCCAGAGAAAAGCAGCTGGGATTCCACGCTTTTGAGGGAGGAAGTGGCTAAGAGACTCCTGTTCCTTCTTGGGCACTGTCCTGACCCGTGAACATGCACGTGTGCTCTAGTGAATTGAGGGTGGAAAATTCCAGGTCTAGCTGCTGCTTGGGTGGCTGACCCTATTAACCATGAATAGTTTGCCATGAATCTGATTCTGATTATGTCCAATTTGCTCTCTCAACCCGCTACCCCTGCTTCTCTGAGTCCTTTCTAGAATTTACATTAGAAAATGAACAGCCAGTCCATCTTATTTGTTTGTATTGGATTTCTGGTGTGGTCTTACCCAGCGGCACCTCCTCTTTCCCTAAGTTACTGCACCATAGTGCATGGAGTGATGGAGACCTTTTTGGATCTTAGCTACCCCACCTGGGAAAGGAGATGGCTAGTCCTCATCCATCTCTACCTTATTTGGATTTTAATAGGAACTGCCCAGTGATGGATTTGAAGCTTCTTGGTAGAAAAGCACTTCAGAACCATGAAACACCAGAGGTAGTGCCTCTCCTGAAGACTAGGCATTGAAAACTGCTGAAAATCATGGCTGTTCAGAAGTACCCTTGTAACTGTTGTGAACTGACCAACACAAATGGCAGGGAGTTAGGGATGTAACTCTGGAGAAACAAGATGCCACGTGAGCTCTGAGAGACTGTAACATGCCCTCAGTGTGTGTAACACAGAGCAGCTTGTGGAGGGAAGCTGCCTGCCGCTTGGGAATCCTATTAATGCAGAGCCTAGCTGGATTTGGATGGTAAAGGCACACTTCTCCCTGTGGTTTTGTTTTTGTTTTTTCCTAAGATAGTTAAAGTGCTTTTGCTTTTCTAAGGAAAGAATTTTCTGAAAAGAAATATCCTTGAATGTTCAGAGACTTAAGTTTCTGAGTTAGCACACAAGCATTATTAAATGGGGGCAATCTTGGGTAGATAAGATGGTTCAGAGGGTAAAGAGGCAGAGGGTAAAGATGCTTTCTGCCAAGCCTAAGGACCTGAGTGTGATTCCTGGAACCCATGGTAAGACAAAGCAAAACAAAACAAAAAACAAACAAAACACTGATTCCCAAATGTTGTTTTCTGACCTCCGCACACACATGTTAAAGTGCACACATATACATCCACACCCACACACATTCATGCACACATAAAAAATAAATAAATAAATAAGATGTAATTTTAAATGGGGGCGGTACACCCTTATAAGAGTCCCACAGCCCAGATGGAAAAGCCAGCTCCGAGAGAAACCTCTCCTTTTCTCTTGTTCTGTTTGTAATATAATGGTATCAGCATGTAGCTCAGATTGGCCACCCATGCCAGGCTGACTCTAGTCTCATTTTGTTATGCTTAGCAGTAGAACAACCCCCCTCTTAGGTAGCAATAGAGGACCCTTAGATGACCATGTTGTGGGGACTCCTAGAGATTTTTCAGTCTCCATCTGAATCTACCCCTGGTTTGTACTGCCATGATAGCTAGGAAAGGGGAACCCACTCTGGAGCATGTGCTATAGTGCACATGCCAACTTAGCCTTCATGGCTGCTATTAGCTTTGAATTAGGTACTCTTACCCTTCCCAGTTCCCTGATAGGAAACCCTTAAGTATCAATAACTGGTCTTAGGTTGTAAGAGCTCCCACTAGGAGACGATAAGTGATCTCCTCACAGGAATATGGAACAGAAGTCATGCGAAAACACATATGGAATCAAGCAGCTTTAGAGAGATGGAAAATTCAGAGTCTGCATTGATTTGAAAATCTCATATTGGGTTGAGTAATTCCAGCTTTTAGCGTTGTTCCCAGCGAGGAGTGTTCAAGTCAGGCCAGTCCGCATCCATGCTCAGGAGGATTTCCCCAGTGATGACAGTGTCTCTTTAACCCACGGTCCTTTTCATGTAGAGAGTGCTGCTGCTTTTTCTTCTGATCTAAGATGCCTTCAAGCAATATCCTGATCCTCTATTCAGAAAGGACGGAATTGGCACCTGTTAAGGAAATGACCACTCTATCAAGCGACTTGAAAAGGAAGAAAAGATTCTTGTCTATTAAAGTCATTGCTTCTATACCAATTCACCTGCCAGAAAGATTGCCTTAATAATTTCTATTGAACTCAAGAACAGACAATGAGGCCGAATTAAGAAAAGAAGAACTCCATAGCCAGAGAGAAGAGACATACAAGCCCCAGTGTTCTGGTGCTGTTATGACGTTCTTTCTAAAAGCATCCTGACACCGAAAAGCTTATTAAGGAAGGCAGGACACTCTTGGATGTGACAAAGGAAAGCAAATCAGCTCAGCTTGTCCACACACTAGGGGGGTGGGGCGAGGCCCGACTGTGATTGATGCCCATTCCATCACGGTCCTGCTGGGGGTGGGGAGGGCCTGGAAGTCTGGGTCTCAGCTTTGGTGACTTTCTAGGATTCAAGGAAAGGTGCGGCCACACTGGGAGTTCAGAACTTCTTGGTGTTGTCTGTGTGAATTCCCTTTATCTCTCGCTGCCTCAATTTCTAAGTGCCTCACTGGGCTCTTGGGAGACACAGAGGAGCTCAGCAACAGCACCCTAGAGCTTGTGTGGAACTTTGTTTGGGAGGAAAGTAAGCATTTGGCCAGTGTTCATTGAGAACCCATCTGTGGGATGTTATTAACCTTTTGGGTACCAGGATGATGGTAGGCAGGTTGCAAGTTGCTGGTTTTATGAAATATTCATGAGAGAGAGAGAGAGAAAGAGAGAGAGAGAGAGACTGAGAGAAACAGCAAACAAACATGTGTGCCCAGTACCTGAGGGGACCAGAGGAAGCATTGGGAACCCTGGAACCAAAGTTACAGATGGCTATGATGTGGTTATGAGTCACCACGTGGGTGCTAGGAAGCAAATCCAAGTCCTATGCAAGAGCAGCGATTGTTCTCAACCACCGGTTCCGTCCAATGCTCCAGGTTTAAAATGAGCAAGTTTAAGACTAAACAAATAATTGACAACCACATTTTCCTTCTGGAGGATGTCAGGAGCCCCTGCCAATATTCCACTTTTGCCAGAGCATCATAAAATAAAACTATAATAAGCTGAAAAACTATTCAACTCTTTCAACTCCACACTAATATCAATTTCAAGTAAATTTCAAGCACCTTCATATAAGGTATTTCAAATACATGAAATATATATATAATATGTGGAATACTATATGTGTATAATGAAACTATTTTCAAAGGCTAGTTCAATCAAACATTGAATTGTTGAATTTATTAGGTCTAAAGGACTGGTTGATGGTCATCTACTCACCCACCCACGTATTGACTAATAGTTTCTCATAGAGCATAATTAGTTATCATATTGACTTGGGGATGGGGTCCTGGCCTCCTGTGAGTGACTCCCCATTAGTTCTTGGAGGGCTGTGTTAGCGCCAAAATGCAGATCAGCACTTCCTCTGCTAGGGAGAGATTTACTGAGGCTTGAGGTATGAAAATTATGGCATGAGGGAGCTGGGGTTTAACATGGAGAAGACAGGGGGTGCTGAGTGTGAGAAAGGAAACTCTGAGTTCTGGGGACAATTGCATGTTCCTTCAGGGAGGCCCCTGGCTGCTTGCTGATGTTGCCTCTTTTCTTCTGCACAGACACTCTACTTAAGTGGTCCTCTCCTTGTGGAGAAAAATCTTCTTTTTCAGCTGCATGCAAATTCTTTCTGTTTCCTAGACTTTATCACTTAAACTCATTTTCTAGTTCAGAAAGTTGAAGAGACCATTTGTGTATCCTCCCTGAAGTGTTTAGGTCTTTAATGGCTATAGAGAAATGATAAAGACCAGGATAACACCAATGGGAACGATTCAGGCATTCTGTTTCTCCTCTGTGGTCCAACCCAGCGTCCTACACTGAATTCTGTTGCTATTTTTTCTCAGTTTCTTCCAGTTTATGACTTCCCCAGTTCTGTATTCCTTGATATTTCTGAGCTCACGAAACCTCTAAAGTCACTCAAGAAATATTAAGGTTAGAGTTTTGTTACCTGCCTGCTCAGGTAATGAAGTTCTCAGTGGCAGGATTGTTCAAGCAGAGTTTGTAATTTGACTCTAAAGAGACATGGTGAAGGGAACACAGCATAGTCCACTGTTTGAGCGGGGGAGGGGCTGTGTGTGTGTGTGTGTGTGTGTGTGTGTGTGTGTGTGACAGCTGCATCTCAGCTCTAACAACCAGGAGAAATAACCTGTCTCTCTGTAGCATCTTGTTTCGGAGCTCAGGGATTCAGCTACCCAGCCTGGTTTGAATCTGAGGAAATGATTGGATATGTCTAGGTCCCAGTTTCCTAATCTATAAGACAGGACTAATAATATTGCCAGCCTCAGGCTGATGGTGCCAACAAGTGGGAAAATGGGAGCATAGTGTCTGAAGCTGGACCTGGGACACTGAAAAAGGTCAGCCACGCCCACTCTAGTTTCCATCTGTTATTGCTGTTATTGGGTGCTAATTTGCTCATTGATCATCATGCTGGATGCCTTGCCAACACATGTCCCACAAAGCGGTCATTGTCAGCACTTTCAGGATGACCACCTCCAATCTAATTCAACCCCTCTCCCCCGGAATCCATGGATTTTATCATCCTGGGCTAGTTCCTCTTCAATAGTAAGGGAGAAATCCCTTGCATATGGTATTTGAGAGGTTTTGTGCATTTAGGGTTCCCATTTAACTTCAGAACATGTCAGATGTATGGCCTTGCAGGTAGGTAGGGACAATGTCCCACTGTGCACGTGGCTCTCCCTCTCAGGCCTGCTTCTCTAACAATCTCAGGCCCCTGCAAGCTT
This sequence comes from Ondatra zibethicus, assembly GCA_004026605.1. NCBI lineage: Eukaryota > Metazoa > Chordata > Mammalia > Rodentia > Cricetidae > Ondatra > Ondatra zibethicus. The sequence goes on along the minus strand of PVIU01001934.1, from coordinate 46,205 downwards.
GTAACAAAAGCACTCCAGTTTTCACAAAGCACCCCTGGCTATCACTATAGCAACAGGATGAGGATTCCAGCTTCCCCTGGACCAAGGGGTGGGGTGTGCATGTTCAAAGGTGAGCTTCCTGTAAAGACCTATGGCCTCAATACCAGGAACCCCCCAACTTTGGTGACTTGAACTCATCCTACAAACCAAGGAATGCTGTCATTCAGAGTTTGTCTTTTCTGCCTGGGAGAGATGATACCTTCAAAGGGCGAACTGAGACCCCAATCATGAGGTCCTGGTCTCCTGTGCCTTCTTTTGGATTTTTCTGTCTTGAAAATCCTTCAATTTCAGAAGGGAAAAAAAGGCCCTGTTTTTGTTTGGGGAAGGACATTCAAGATGCATTTGTAATCCTAGTGGAGAAGACTTTAGTCCAGATGGTGGATCGACAAGAAAAGAAACCTTTCTGCCAAAAAAGAGTGCAATGTGCATGTGGGACTAAGGACCAATGAGTGAGTCTGCCTGTGAAGATGGGGAACAGTCGCACATGGCATGTACTGTGTTCTGTTTTAGAGGCTTTCAATCTTTCCTTGTTTTGTCATAAATAACTTGAGTAATAATTGGAGTTTGTCCAAGGGACAAAATCTCCGGAGAAACCTAAGATTGCACAGCAGGTTAGTACACACCCAAAATTTGAGCTCAGGTGCCTAAACCATAAAAGCTGTGCTCATCACATGCAGCTGTGAGAACTTTAAAGCGCCCGCTGCACCCTGGAAGATAAACAGGTAAACCAGCCCTTGCCTTAAGGCCACCAGCCTTGAGTGGCTCCATTACCTTAGAACTCGGTGAGAAGATGCCACCAAGTGGTCCCCAAATCTGCCTTTATACTATGCTTTCAAGGTCCTCCTTAGCTGCAGCTGCGTTTCCCACCACTTAAGGCAGAGAGATGCATGCTTTCTTAGTTCCAAAGCTAGAGTCGGGTAAAGGGAGGAGAAAGTGAATAATCTGTCTGTCTAGGAACAAATATTAAAATCAGGTTCATTTATTGTCACCCTTAAACAACAACAAAGTAGTTGTCTGGCAGGAGTCTGGTGGCTCATAGTGAGCATTCCCTACAGAGAAGTTGAACAAATTAAGAGGTGAATGCATTAATAAATTCTGAGCCCCCCAAAGATGAATGGGATGCTGTGTATGCAACACGGACCTGCTAAGGTGCCTCTGGCTTCCATTCTGGTGTGTGTGAATGACAGAGCCGGTGAGGGTAACGGCACCACAAGTTGCTGTGATCATCGAAGGGGAGTGTGCAAGTTTTGGAAGAGAATCTTAACTGTTGAATCTTATTTCTCCTGCTGTTGTCTGACACTCTAAATGAGCCAATTTTCTTCTAGTCTTTTCTAGAGCTGCAGTTCTAGAACTGCACATGGCCCTGGCTCTGGACAACGGGGGGGGGTACTCATAGTTCAATCTTCCTTCGTGACAAACTATGAACTATTCTTCCCTTCATCAGAACAGAATCAAACCCCTCAACTACTGAAGTGGTGGCTAAGAGGCACCACATCTCATTTATGACTGATATATAATTAATTCCTGTTAGTCAGGTAGAAATGCACCTAGGGGCTGTTATGTGGGGACTGGTTTTCCTCTCGTGGTTGATCTGTAAGAGGAATCCTGTTTGTGTTATTTACCATCTGAAGGTTGAGGAATAAGCTTTAGCTTTGTGATGCTCAGGTGCTCCCCACTCAGGGAACTGTGGATCCCAGAGCTAAATGAAATGGCAGGCATCCCTGATGGATGGTTCTAGATAACATCCACACAAGCAGTAGCCAGTGAGCAGTCCCTAGTGTCCTCAGTTCTCAGTCACAATTGCCATAGTGACACATCTCTGCTTTATCAGATCTGAAAATTTAGGAGAGTCTAGAAATCTGACTTTATATATCGCATTTCCTACTTTCTGCCTTCCCCTTCCTTTGTTAAAAGTAATGAGGATGAAACTCAGGGCCTTGTCTACATAAAACACACATAACTCTGCTGAGCCACACCTCAAGCAGCCTACAGTTCCCAATGTCTACACTGTGTCAGTCATTGCTACTTTTCATATTATTGTCTTAAATTCTGAGACATAAAACACGAAAGCAGAATGTTTCTGGAACCTTCTGAAGCAGTTATAGGGAGCCATGTGAGATAAGCCTATGGCTCTCCTCTAGAAGTTCAGTGATTTTTTTTTTTTTTTTGCCTTGGGAACTTTGAGGTGCTACATAAGAAAAAAAATGAGATGACAGACGAACTTTTAATACCCAGGGTAGGAACTACAAACCTGTGGCCTCTGCTCTCCCTGGCTAGCAGGAAGGCTGGCACAGCTACCTCCCCAGCTTCCTGACCTCCCACAAATCCCTTTCATCAAGCAATGGACCCCTGCCCAGGGTCTTACTACCTGCCAGATGCCATAGTCACTTGAGTGATAGCTCCTTCTTTGAGCCACTGGTTACTAGCATCATAGGGCAAAGACTGTGTGCGCAGCTGGCCTGAGGACCTGTGGTAATAGGACCGAGGGGAACAGTGGGGGGCCCCAGCCAGGAGAGGAGGAATGGAATACTTTCTTCATCCAGCTCACATTTCCACACGGCCGTCCGTCCCACGGCATGAAACCACACAAGGCTCCAACATCTCCTGCGTATTTTGTCACCTGGCCAAGTCCTTGTTGGCCCCTGGATCTTAACGTCTCAATCTCTGAGCAGGACATACTTATTCTGTTTGCATGTTTCATAATTGTCGGGGGTAACCCAAGCGTATTCTTCAGGAACTTTCTGTTGAGTTTTCTGCAGTCACAGGATGCTAGAGAGGGAGGGTCATTCATATCCCTCTGTCCTCTCTCTATTCAGGGAGCACTTCCTACCATGCAGTGGACACGCCACAGTGTTTAATAATAGAAAAGAAATGGCCCAATTCAAAGCCGATACCCAGGTGTCCTTGCCAGGCTGTCTGGCTGCTTAGCTACTTCATGAGCCTCTTCCCCTTGGAAGCTCTGCCAGGGCAGGCTGGGCACAGAGTTCCCTATCAACCTGCACTGAGCCTTCTGTGACCATGGTGCTTAATCACCACTGGCTTGGAGGGGAGGCCAGGCTAGATGAGGGGGTTCCAGGCTGGAGGATGGGAGGTGCCAGGGCAGGGAGCTCCACGGGAACCTCTCCTTCCCACCCTCCCAAATCATAAATTAAGAACAGTGGACCTTGTTAAGTGCAGCTCCACAAATTAATATGAAATATAGTGCTTTTTCATAAGCCTGAGAACCAGATTTAAAAGCATATTGGTGTTTGTACACAGCAGGGCCATAATGATCCATTATCCCACAGACAGAGAAGCTCGCAGCAACACATAAAGAAGATGCGATTGGGCCATCTGCTTTGATTTCTGCAGAGTCCCCAGAGACTGGAGGGAGGAGCTGACGGTCCCTCCATCTGCCCTTACATTATCAATTACAGTTGAGTTATGCCGTGGGCTGCAGGGCTGGCAGATACGGATGGGGGATTGTGGCACCTGAAAAATATAGAAGAAAATCCATATGTTGGGAGCCAGCTGTTTATTTACAAGCCCTTGACATATTTCCTCACTTTCTCGGCTGTTGCCTTTTTTAAGGTTCCTAGAGACGTTTCGGTTTAGTGTGAACTTGAGAAGAAATTAGGTGTAACAGCGTATAGCACCACATGAATAATATTTCAGTTTCCTTTTTTACAGTTGAAACACACGCGGAGCAAAAAACATCAGGTCGAACAGATTTTAAATTATGAAAAAAAGTAAGTTGTGAAAACATCTGGGGTGGCTGCTATAGCTTGTTATGTTTATAAAACATGTTGGAGTGGGGGGGGGACTGATGTGTGCACTGTACATTTTTGGCAGCTTAGGGATCGTGTAAAACTGTAACCTTCATGAAACTGTGTTTATGAAGGCATGGGGAGCCAGGAGTTCTAACAGAGTGGCCGACCCTTTCCTAGAGTCTCTTACCACAACCTTTAGGAATGCTCTTTGAAGGATGGAATGGTCTGTTTTTCTTTGCTTTGGCATTTATTTATTTATTTATTTATTTATTTATTTATTTATTTATTTATTTATTTCCAGGAAGGGCTTTTCTGGTCCTGGTTCTAGAGTGTCTGGTAGAGTTGCCATCTTGATTGCTTCTACCTGTAGTGGGACTTGCACTTTGTTAGCTGTTCTCACCATGCCTTCTCCTCACATCTCAACTGAAGACGGCCTGGAAGACCTGTGTGTGGTAGGCTGAGGGGGTCCCTCCTAGGCCTCTAGAGTTAGAGGGGAAGCAATGCTGCAATGTAGCAGGGAGCAAGGGTATTGATCCCACTAGCTAGGACAGATGGCTATGTTTTGCGATGCCCAGAAGCAGAGCAACTTGCAGCATCAATGAAGACCAGTAAGAAGTCAAGCCTCCACCCTCCGTCTCCCACCCACCATGCGGACCCAGGGGAGAAAGCCTCTTGCTTCTAGCACAATAGTTTCTTTCTTGACTTGTATTTTTGAAACACCTTGCTTTTTGAGACCACTGAGAGATTCCCAGAGGAAGTCATGGGCTTACTTATTTTTGTTAAATCCTTAAGATGTCATGGTACCTGTTATTCTCAGAACATTAATAAAACACTAGATGAGTGAATGACTGGATCAATAGATACTTCAAAGGTGTGTGTGTGTGTAGAAAGGCACCCCATGAGTGCTGTGCTCAGAGGAGGTATGCACTATTCCTCTCTAGTCCTCCCAGGTCTATTTCTGCTGCTTCTCCAGCCTTGGTTGTGAATCTTTCTTGGCTGTGCTCACAACTCTCATTTTCCTCCATCATCTCACATGAAGATCACCTGACACAGTGCTCTCCACATGCTTCAGAGTAAAGCTCAGTGCACAGGAGCTTCCTCACCCCTGAGCATTCTGTATCAGGATTTGGTGCCCAAGCCTGGGGCTCCTTGGCGAAGAATTAAAACCTCAAGTGGAGACAGTGGATGATCAAACCGAGCACAGAGCCTTCTAAGTACAGGGACAAAGGAAACTGCTCTGTCACATACCCTTGAAGCCAGCTCTGTTAGCTCTGCCCGTGCTAAGTCCACTAACACTGTTGCTCTTGTTTCTTCTCTCTTTTTTTCCTCCTTTTTAATGTACCTTTCCTCTTCTCCTTCTTCTTCCCCAAGACATCATGCAAGTCTCTTGCCCTGCCTCCTGCCTTCACCTTTCTCCAAACCCAACATCTGTTTTTTGTTTTGGGTTTTTTTTTGATTTTTTGTTTTGTTTTTAACCTCCTAATCATCTATTGAACAGAATGTTATTCTTTTTAATTTTTTGGTTTCTCAAGACAGGGTTTCTCTGTGTAACCCGCTGTCCTGGACTTTGCTCTGTAGATCATGTAGTATCTGGCCTCTTATTGGCCACGCCAACTCCCAGCTTCCAGCCTCTGACTCCAATTCTCGCTCTCTTCCTCTTCCGCTCTCACGGGAGCAGCAGCTGCTTCTCTTCCCTCTCCCCCCCTTCCCTCTCTCTATCTTTCTATCTCTCTCTGTCTCTCTCTATCTCTATCATCTCTCTTCTTTTTCCTCCATCACCCATCTAATAAATGTTTAACTCTGCATAGCGCGCCTACCCAGCTCTCTTTTGTCCATCCGTACGGCCGCACAGCCCATATGGGGACCCAGAGACTAGCCGCGTGGTCTGGCCGCCCGCCCGCCACAGAGACAGCGTGGTCTGGGGACCTGCAGTAAGCTGCAGCAAGCTGCTGGGTCACCCTCTTTCTTTAAAAAAACACAACAGATCAGGTTGGCCTCCAACTCAGAGATCTACCTGCCTGTGCCTTTGGAGCGCTGTGATTAAAGGCATGAGCCACTGCCCAGCTGAACAGAATCTTCCTTAAAGTCAGTCTCTTTGTTGTCTCTCCTACTCAAATCTCTTCTGATTGACTTGGTATCTTTGTTGAGTTCTAAACTAACGTTGCCCACTTTGGAGGATCATTGTGTTGCCTTGGTAACTATACAAATGCGAATAGATGCTCTTGGGATCGTAACAGTGCTTGCAGAGCATCAGGCGTCGGCATCCAGATCCACCTGGCCCTCATGTTTGCTCAGGTGAGTCCATCACCTGCACAGGTGGAATCCCTGGGTGTAGCCACCTCCACCCCACCTACTCATCTTCTTAATCCTCAAGGAACCTTTATTTAAAAGATGCCGAGAGGAGATCTGGATGGGCTGAGCTACCCTTGCAAATTAGTAGCAAAGTCAGGATCAGGGCCCAGCTCTAGGCTCCTGTACAATACTGTCACCAAACACAGTGTCTTCCAAGCATCCTGAAGGCCCCACACTGGTGGCTGAGACCCTTACTTTTGTGCCTTCTGTCAGCCACAATAGAACATGTAATGTAGTTAACATGAAAACGAACATGGGCTTAAGGGAGAGAGGAAAAAAAATCGCTCATGCTCCATCCACCTGTGTTCTATGTAACACCTGTTTGTGTTGCGTGTTGCCATGGAGCAAGCCACCAGGTAAGTTGATGGCTTAAACTAGCAGCAGCATTATACAGTTTGAGCAGTGCTCCTAGGCAAGAGCACATCTCTGTTCTGGGGGGCCTCAGCCCACGGGGTGCTACTGTCGCTGCAGAAGCCACATTACACAGCTATGGGGAAATGGCGCCGACACCCCTGCGAGGTCAGCAGTAGAAGCAACTGTGTCTCCTTCCTCCTCTGTGGGGTGGATTCACAGGGCTGGCCTGGGCTTCTTACAGCATCCTAAGAGAACACGTTCTAACAACATGCCCCCATGCCTGGGACTACACTGCCAAAAGAGTGTGGCAGTCCACGAGTGGAGGTGTCTAGCCCAAATTTAAATACGTGCTCTTTTTAATTATAACGTATACACCAGATTTGAAAACACAACATGAAAATTAAGAGATGAAATAACACAATGTTAAATATTCATGAGATAATGAAACACTGTGGTAAAATACTATATTCTGTTAAAATAAATCTTGCATGTTTGCTTTGGAAATGCGGCTATTGGGGTATTGGACATCTTCTGTGGCTCGCCTTAAATTCGGTTGTGCTCACCAAAGCTCTGCTTACCTCACACTCATTATTCGTCTCACAAGCTAGTCATGTGGCCAAGCTGGAGAATCCCTGCGAATGGAATTTGAAGTGTGGGCACCAAGGGGTGGGGTGCAATGGGATCATCTGTGGCAATCTATCGCAACTCACTTGTGTTCCATTTTGCGCAAGCCCCCTGCTATAAAAGCTCTGTAAAATGTCGGAGAAGCTTCCAGCTTCGGCAGCTCACAGGGTAGTGTATTCAGTGTTTAAACATCTCCGTGGGATTCCACAGCCTACGCTGAGCACCTGTCAGGTGGGAAGCACCAAGCCCTGGGCACCAAAGCATCCAAAGAGCACTCTCATATAATGCGAGGCTTGAGACCCTCAGAATGTGCGTCTGCAAGGCAAACATGAGCAGCACAAAATGGTGCCTCACGTAGACTTACGTTGCGTGGTGCTTGCCTGTCTGTGCCCTTGCCACTCTGATCAAGCCTTCTTCTTGGGCGTTATCTTTCCCCACCTCCAGTCAGAAGGTCTAAATGGAGTCAGTGGAGGAATGCCGAGTGAGTGTAGTGTATTATGCACGGTGGTGATGATGATGATGATGATGTGTGTGTGTCTGTCTGTCTGTCTGTCTGTCTGTCTGGAATCTGCACAGCATGGTTCCTAGTTGTTCCGCTGAGATTCAGGAAGAGGGGGAAGATGGGAAGAGGTGCTTACAGCTCAAGTGGGGACGAGGAGCCTGATGAGAGTGCAGAGGTCACTAGCACGTTGGGAATACTACATAGAACTCGCAGACAAAACCACCTTCACCTTGCTCTCTCTCTTTCTGCCCAGCAAGGCTGTTTTCTGTGGTGATTTGGCATTGCTGCCAAATACAAAAGAAAACTGAGAATTCGGGGAGTGTGGCTGCTGTGCCAGAGGGCCCTGCTGGCGCAGGAAGGTGGGGGTGGCGAGGAAGGGCTGTGCTTCCTTAGAAGCAAAACTTCAGTGATGGAAATATTATCCCGAGGCACTGGGCAGATGACTCTCTCTGGGAGCCAGGGTGACACAGGGCCTCACACCTGAGCATCTCAAATCCAGAGAGGCTGGTGGTCAGTTCCTTGTGTTTGGGAGCCTTCAGAGACATTGCCTTAAGCCAAATAAGGCTATTAAAACTTCCATCTCCATCCCCACCCCGGGGCTCTCAAGATGGACTGAGGTGGTTTCATTCCTTGAGATGTTTTTCATGCCCAGCACCCTATAAGAAATTTCCAGAAGGATGTGAGTTAAGGAAATGGTACCCCCACATCTAAGAACATATCAGAAGCCATAGCTTATTCTTCTGTAGGAAGAAACAGCCTGAGAATTTTTACCCCACGGTCCAGGGTCTTCTCAGTAGATAGTAACAGAAGGCCTTTCTCCCTCTCCCCTCATGACTCCGTCAAAGCTCTGAGGCATTGTTTCTCTTTTCTGCTGCTTTCTCCACGTTTCCAGGATTGTGTCTCCAGCATATACCTCGCCTCGTAGAGACAACCCTGTCCATGCTGCCTCCTCTATCTTTGCCTCCTTCTCTTAGAAATTTTCTTCGATAAGCTCTGTGAAGATACCCTGTGCTGGATCAGTGCCCAGAGTGGGCACCATGTCTACACCACAGCAGTACCTTTCTAAAACCCCAAGAAAGAAAACTGGAGTCCCCTGCTGGCCGGTGAGCATTTCTGTCTTCACCTTGTCCTCTAACCCAGTGATCCCACAGGTGGCTCCGCCTCTCATTCTCTTGCCTCTCTTAGTCCCTCTATGCAAATGCCACCAGAAAGGGACTCCCCAACACCTCAGAATAAAGGCCTTCCTTGCTGTTCATCTTCATGTTCATCTTGTAGCGTTTCAGCGCAGTTCCACCACAAACCTTCACACACTCGGTCTCCACTGTCTCCACTTATCTTCTTTACCTCTCCACTCCTTCACTTTGAGACAATTGCTCACTAATTAGTCCGTGCTAGCATCAGACTCAAGATCCTCCTGCCTCCATTGTCCCGGGATTACAGGCTTGTGACACCAGGCCTGGCTTGATATGGGAATATTTTTGAGCCCAGAAAACTCAAAACCTTTTCAAGATAAAAAACAACAACAAAACAAAACAAAAACCCAAACAGTGACCTTTTAAAAATGCAAAGTCATCTGTAGCATCCAGACTTGAGTTAAGAGATCTGTGGTAACCTGTGTCAGCTCTTGGATAAGGTGGCCTGTGGGCTCCGAGAGGGCTCCCGCCTCCCCCAGCCTCACCCCGCTCAGTTCTCTGAATTCACTCTTCTCCTCCCTTGCACCACCTCCTTGTCGCTCTCCCTTCTTCCTAGAACACATTTCCCTCTCTTAGTCAAGTTAATTCAGCCTTAACCTTGAACTCACTATCTCCCAGAAGCCTCTTGTGGTCCCCATATACCTGTTTTTTATAGCTCACGGCAAGTTTGCAATTCTGTATCAAGCCCTTCAGCACCTGGGTCCTGTCATTCTCCCATCAGAAGAGAGTTTTATGTGCCAGCAGGCACAGAGACATTGTTTCTGCATTTATTTTCCCGCCTTTCTGTTTCTTTCTCCTTCCTCTTCAGCCTGAGTCACATTTTTTCCCTAATGGTTGTTGATATAAATGGAGTAAAATCAGTTAGGATCATAAATAAGATTCAAGACCAGGAACTCACATAGGTTTAGGGGCCAATTGCCTCTCCCTCCTCCTCTGTAATTTATTGTTTTTCTTCCGTCGGAAGCCAAATGATATTTCTCTAATTAACAGACACAGACAACGATCTTATAAATCAGCAGCGCAGCCTTCTTCGGAATGTGATCACTTTATGATCAGGGGGTATAAATTAAACATCCCAAATGCATCTCAAGCAGGAAAACATAATGGAAGAAAAGGAAGAAAAGCCTTGTCTCTGTGCAGTGCCTGAGCCGCCAGCCAGCACAGGGAGCTGCAAACTTGGGGTAGATCCTGCCTAGGACGGGCACACCGCGGGCTCTTCTTTCCTTCTGTGTGTCACCTGGAGGCCTGATTGGGTGTTTTTAATTGAATAGACCAGGGTGTATGTGCTTCTGCCCTGAATAAACCTGAAGGAATGATTTACCTTGGGGAGTTCCACTTTTCACGTGTAAGTTGGAGATGGACACGGTGCAGACTTCATACCGCATTGGTGGCTTTGAATCCCTAAAAGCACAACGGACACCCTTGGATGCCTTCCCACATGTTAAGAGTGGTTTTAATGACCTCAAAAAGTTACAGTTGTCTTTGTCACCAGCTTCAAACTCAGGCCTCTACACTTTAGCATGCATGCTTATTCAAAATGCTGGCTTATGGGCCATACACACAGTCCATGGCTCTCATGGAGCTAGAGGAGAGGGGGCTGCCTTTTAAACAGCATCGCTACTGTTTCTGCAGGAGTTTGACTCACGTTTGGAGGTACAACTCTGGCATGCATAGGAAATGGAGGCACTGGCCTGGCTCAGTCTAAATTATATCCCTCTCCTTAGGAGCAAAGCAGTGTGGAAACACATCCAGGAAGCAGAGGGGAAGGGACTTTTGTATTTTGCTCAGGGATCTGGACTCCGCAGGGGACACCATCCTCCCCTGACTCCATGCTACACTTCTGAAAGCCTGAAGCATGATGGAGATACCAAGCCCTACCTGGGGGCTGAATGGTGCGATCTGCAGCCACTTCCTTAATGTTTGCAGGCATGGTTCGATTCCCTTTCTCCCCGTAATGTTGATTCTTCTCAGAGTTCTTCCTGGATGAGAACTTTGGGGACAGAATAATATGTTATTATTTCTAAGATACGTCTCTGTTCACGATCGATTATGGAGTTACCGGTTTGGGGAAGAGGTGCTGGTCTTCATGTACCAGGCGGGAAGACTGGAGTTGCAGAATGACAGACGCTTGCTCAGTGTTGCACACTTCCTAAGGGCTTAGCAAGTCTTGGGTCCAGGATATTTAATCCTAAATCCATTTTTTTTCTCTTGCTGAAATCTAAAGCCTTTTGTCTTTCTCCTAGCTTTGAAGCCAATCACTCTGACACAAATCACACAAGAGCAATGTCATTGTGTGTGAGAAGAGACTCCCATGTATCTCTGGGTGTGTATTGGGGTTGGGACTTCAATATGCACTCACTATAGCTCCTGGTTCCATTGTCACTGGCTCCCAGCACTGCTCTGTTCATCAAGCAGGAAATTGTGTCTTGAGACTATTTCTGATCTTTAAAATATGTTCAAGAGCGACAGTCCCTAGAAGTCACAGGGCACTCTGAAATGCTATGACAAAGGGCTGGGATGCTTGAAGATGTCTGGGACAGTCACTTTTCCTCTTGAGCCTTTGCCTACCCATTCATGTAGGACAAATGCGCCCACTTTTCAAGAATGGAGAGAAAGAAAACAAAAGGAGTTCCATATCAAGAGTCCCAACTGCAGAAGACGAGAAGATGCTTTGTGGGCACAGATGAAAGCAGACAGCTAAAGAGGGTGGGAAATCAGGCAAAATTTGCTGCCTTCTGATATCAAAGAAAAGATAGCAGAGCCAACACAGTGATCCCATGGCAATGTTCAAAAGAACTGTGCTACCTAGACATAGATGGAAAGCAAGAAGAGCATGTAATGAATATTGGGCCATGTCAGATCTAATTTTATGCCATATTTGCATATAGGCATGAATATGAATGCCATGGGTTTTAAACAGGTACTTGGAGAGAAACCTTGGAATGTGAAACCTTGTTGCTTATTCCTACTGCTTGGTGGTTGGCTAATGTCTTAGCTCCTGGCAACGGGAAGCTAAGATCTGGAAAGGAGGACTGTCATGTCACGTAATGGCAACCAGAGGAGCCCAGCCTGGCTTGTGGAGCCCTCATTCACAGGTGGCTGGGTCCCAAGAATCCTTGTCTAGTGAGTCATACCCAGCTGGCTTGCAAACCTGATGTCAGACACGGCTGACGCTCATACCAGGGACAAAAGCATGGGCGGAGAGTGGGCTGTGACAGTGTCCTTCCCAAGGTAGTACCTTCTAAGTCAGAGGAAATGTGATATGTAAGCATAACCCATGAGACCAAAGAATCATTTCATTGTGCCAATCTGATTCATCTAAATACTAAGTCTATTGGAGTCGTCCTGAGGCAACTGGAGACTTTAGCCTTAGCAGCCAGGTCTTTTTGTGCCCCCTGCTATTTTGAATTCAAGATCCCATCCTGTGTCAGCAACCTTCCTGTTAAGGCCTATTGATCCACAGATGGAGGAACTCATTTTTCTTTTCAAGGTATGAAAGTGGACTTAGTCCTGGCACTCAGCTCAAGGCGGGAAGAAAGGGGCTTGCCTCCCCCTAACCCAGCCCACCCAGATAATTAACATGGAGTCTACCCTCTTTGATGAGTTCATAAGTGTTTCTCAGACAGACGAAATGTAGCAACTTTGCAAGACACTGTTTAAAGATCTTTGACATCTGAGAAAGCCACAAAATCCAATAATCCTACTTTCAGAACTCCAGGGTGTCCACTGAGATCAATCTCATATCTAAACATCACATAAAGAGAGTGCATTGCATTATAGACAGGTTCTTATTGAACACCACCTAAGAGGCAGCATTAGACAGGGTTGTTTTTTTAATGCAGTCTGTATCAGGAAGATGGAAAAGATTGTCAAATTCTGGAAAATGTCCCCCTTGACTAAAACTGCATTTTCAAAATTGCTATATTATTAACAAAGGTCAGATTATTTCCAATTTACCATTCTCACCATTTTCCTCATAGATTTGATGCTGTGAGTAAAGCAGATGGATCTTTGTGTCTTTTTGTTGTTGTTTGATTGTTTGGGTTTGGTTTTTCAAGACAGCGTTTCTCTGTAGGTTCTTTTTTTTTTTTTTTTTTTTTCCTGGAACTAGCTCTTGTAGACCAGG